>CM076579.1:293841724-293893839 GCA_034641835.2 Pinus albicaulis | reverse complement strand
TCCCAACACAAAATGGAGTTACATAATGAAAGAATTGATCCATTGAATAAAGTGTAAAAGTGAAGTTACACGATCAAGATCTACCAATTTTTTTTTTTGGAGAATCCATGAAGACAACAATATATATTGAAGTCCCCATAGGTCACTGGAAAACAAGACTCCTGAAGAAGTATTCAATGGAAAGAAACCAACTATAGAACATCTATGTATCTTTGGGTGTCCCATATATATTCAAATACCAAAGGAAAAAATAAAGAAGTTGGATCCATGGGGATCTACATAAAGAAAGGAAACCATATAGAAGTAAGTTGAGATGTCATATCTGACGAAAGTATCGCATTCAATAAATCTAAGGAACTTCCCATGGAATATGATGATGAAGAACTTCCAGTATTTGAAGAGGAAGTTAACAAGGAAGAAGAAGAATCCCATCATGAAGATGAGGTTCCCAGTGAACCTATTCAACCTGTGGTCCTCCCCAAATCAAGAAAGAGACTTAAATAGTTGAAATCAACACTACTTGATGCAAAAGGTCATTGTAAATTTTTGTAGATGTTCTATGCTTGGAGCAACTTTACTTTTCTCACAGCAATCACACAAATAGTTAAGTAAAATGCAGATAGAACATATAAGTGGATCTTATAGAAGACAAATCAGAAACAGGAAAAATGTGGTGGTGCGTTACGGCGGTCAACAGGATGCTTCAACCAACAAAGTCTCCTTGGTCAGCCAACCCAGAATGTGTCACAACAGTCCTCCAATCAGCAAACGAGTCAACCCAAGTCAACTCCAAAAAAGTCAACGCTGTCCAGAAAAGTCAACGCAGGGCAGCAAGCTAAAATTCAACGCAACAGCAGATTGGTCAACCCTTTGACCTCGATTTCTGTGCCAAACAGTACGACCTTCCAAAATCGAACTTCTCACCAAATTTCAGCCCTTTCGGACCATGCGTTGACCAAAGTCAACGCTGGTCAAACTTTCTGCAAAACCCTAGCTGCAAAAATTCGTCCTTCAGCTCAGCCGTACAGATTCGTCCTCCTTCTTCTTCACACGTGTGGGCTGAACTCGTCCTCCAAGGAGCTCGTACTAAATCAGATGAGAGAAGAAGATGTGTGTTGAGTTGTTGTGAAATGCTCTCCAACTTTGCCTGTATTTATATCCATCATTTGGGGTGTGTGACACATCCGCTGGGGGTGTAAAACCTTAAGGCCGACCTGCACATATAATTTATTATAAATAATAAATTCAAATAAATGTTCTGCTCATCGGATTAAGATATATTTTATATGGATTTTACACCTCTCCGAAAGAGGAATCCAACAAAAATATTAGCCTCTTAATCTGAGCATCACAACATGGAGTTTGGACCTAGTTGTCCAAATTTAACACTCCCTCTCAACTAGGGAGAACTCCATCCATCAATGCAATCAAACATCGTGCGTCATCCCGCCGTAACTTGCTTTGCTGGCCTCTTTATTTCAGAACAGAAGTGGGTCAGTCACAAAGACATCATCCCCCGACTGACATAATCAGTCCAGAGGTTCGAAACCTCTATCAAACTCATAAAGAGTATCCAACCAACCCAGAGTTGGTTCATCTGACCCGAAGTCAGGCAGAGGTCCCAGACCTCACTAAACTTGATCCCAGATCAAGTGGTTGGACTGTGCCATCCTAGATAGAGAGTACGGCAATCTTTGATGCGTCCATCAGTCTTTGCTAATAGTCTCTAGCTTTTCCCACCTCATTGGCCAAATGAGAGGTACTTCCCATGAGCCCTGAACTCAATGGGTAGGATGCATACGGGGCACAGATAAATGAGAGGCGAACCAGCTCAATAATCACAAGGGTAGGGCAGAAGCATTATGAGTGCTTATAGCTCCGAGAAGCTATCCCCAAAGCCCCCCAGAGCTCCCAGAGCTCATCGTCCAACAGGACCCACATCATAGGGTCTTTCCACGACACCAAGACTCTCACGGAAGGTTAGGAACTTGACCTTCCCCAGGGGCTTAGTGAGAATATCCGCGACCTCCTCATCAGTTCCTATATGATCGAGCCTTACGGCGCCTCGCTGTACCATATCCCGGATAAAGTGGTACCTGATATCAATATGCTTGGATCGGTCGTGGAACACAGGATTCTCAGTCATACGAATCCCACTCCGATTATCACAGAGTATCACAGTGGTATCTAGCACATGTCCAAACAGCTCACTAAAGAGCTTCCGCAACCAAACTGCTTCACAACAGGCCATACTAGCAGCAATGTATTCGGCCTCCGCGGTGCTCAAAGCCACCAACTTCTGCTTCCTGCTCATCCATGAGATCGAAGCAGAACCAAGATTGAAGCAGCATCCCGATGTGCTCTTACGATCCACCACACTGCCAGCCCAATCGGCATCAGTATATCCACGGAGAATCACACTCCCGGTAGTGTATCTCACCCCATGGTTTATCGTGCCCCGAAGATATCTCAAAAGATTCTGGCACCAAACTCAAAGGAAAGTGATGAGGCTCAATCATCCGTCACCTCAAAGTGTTCATCGCAAAACATATATCCCGGCCGGTGTTCACTAAGAACATCAAAGCTCCTATGAGTCGACGATACCGCAGGATTGGCTGCCAAGATAGGCTCAAAGAATACGCCACTCAACTTCTTAAAGTTGAGTTCCATCGTGTCGACACGACTTACAAATTCACCATACTACAAATTCTTCAGAAAGCCACAATGTATTTTTGAGAAAAGGAAATCTTCTTGTGTCTGCTGCACTCTGTGCTCAGGGAAGTAGTGCATCACTCCTAGGTCCTTCATCTCGAACTCAAGAAAGGGAGCTCCTCTACATCGATGAATGAGAGGGTCAAGACTCAGCTGTCAGAAAGAGGTCATCCACATACAGCACTAGAATGAGAGGCTTCCCCCGCACAACCTTGAAGTAAAGGTTCGGATCAGCATTACTTCGAGTGAAGCCCAGCTTCATCAAGTAACTATCCATCCTCTCGTACCAAGCTCTGGGTGCTTGCTTTAACCCATAGAGGGCTTTCTTCAACCTACATACATGAGTGTCTCGATCCTGAACTTCAAATCCCAGAGGTTGTTCCACATACACCTCTTCCTTTATTGCACCATGCAGAAAAGCGGTCTTGACATCCATCCGATGAAGACTCCATCCTTGCGTAGCAGCAAGGGCTATGATTGATCGAATGGTGGTATATCGTGCCACAGGTGCAAATATGTCATCATAGTCTATTCCTTCCTTTTGAGAGAAGCCACGGGCAACAAATCTTGCCTTGAACTTTTCAGCACTCCCATCAGATCCATGTTTGATCCTGTAGAGCCATTTTGCGTGACAACTGATTTGTCCTTCGGTCTCGGGACCACATCCCAGACATCATTCTTCATTATGGACTCATATTCTTCGTGCATAGCATCCTTCCAAACTTGATGCTTTACGGCTTCCTCAAAAGATCCAGGTTCAGATTGTACAATAGTACTCATGGCGGCTAGATACCCTTGGTATCTACACGGCTTCTTGCTTTCTCGGAATGTCCCCCTTGGGGCAGCATGACCCTCAGCATCTTCGAGGGTGTCCCTGAGCCATGATGGTCTCTTTCCCAGCGAAGGAGATGGATCAATAGGGTCCATTGGTCCTTCAATATCAGGCATTGTCTCATCCTGTGGTTCTTCTTGATTTCCAGGCCTTTCTTCATGATTTTCTTCAGATCTTGGAAGATCTACTACTTTCTTCAGGGAAGCATCTTCGTCAAAAGTGACATCATGGCTTATCTCTACTTCCCTTTGACCAGGTACATAGACTCTATATGCCTTAGAAGTCTCACCGTAGCCCACAAACATTCCTTTCTTCCCAGTAGCATCCAGCTTACTTCTCTTTTCTTTCGGCACATGAAAATAGACAGGACATCCAAAAATTCTAAAATGTGAGACATCAGGTTTCTTACCAGAGAAAACCTCTTCGGGAGTTTTGGAGTCCAGAGCGGAATGAGGGCATCGGTTTTGAATGTACACAGCAGTATTTGCAGCTTCTCCCCACAGGAACTTCGGTAGACCCTGGTCACATAGCATGGCACGGGCAGCTTCCACAATAGTCCTATTCTTGCGTTCAACAACACCATTCTGCTTGGGAGTATATGCAGTGGTAGTCTCCCTCTTAATGCCAGCTTCTCTGCAAAAGTCTTTGAACTCATTTGACTCATATTCAGTGCCATTGTCGGTCCTTAAAATCTTGATCTTCTTTTCGGTCATGTTTTCCACCAAGGCTTTGAAGGTACGAAACCACATGAAGGCCTCATCCTTCTGCTTCAAGAAGTATATCCAGGTTTTGCGAGAGAATTCATCAGTGAATGTCATGTAGTAAGAACATCCCCCCAGGGATGTCACGGGCAACATACCAGATAGATCAGAATGAACCAGTTGCAATATATCATATGTCTTTGTGACACTTGAGGGGAAAGGTCCCCTTGTATGTTTTCCTTCAGCATAGCCCTTACATACACCTTCATGATTATTTCCAAAGTCAGGCATCCCTGTCACCACCTTCCTTGCTTCGGGAAGGGCCTTGTAATGAAGGTGTCCAAATCTTCGGTGCCATAGTTCGGTTTGACGGATAGTATCACAAGTCATAGCTCCCAATGGACTCCCTCCAACCTGGTAGAGTGTACCAACTCTAAAACCAATTGAGATAGCTTCCTTGAAGCTCTCCTTCCACATGAGCACCTTTCCATCAGAGAAAGTTACATTGAATCCTTTGTCTTCCATGGCAGATACAGACACAAGGTTCTTCTTCAATTTAGGTACATAGAGTACATCTTGTAAACGTAGGACTTGTCCTTGAGACAAGTGGAGGGTCACAGTCCCTGTCCCTTTCACGGGATATGTGGCATTATCCCCAAGGATAATTTCTAGATTAGTATCCTTTTCAACCATGTCAGAGAGTGCTCCCTTGAATCCGGTGATGTGTCTTGAGGCACCACTATCGATTAGCCAGACATCCATAGTGTCGGGCGGAGATGTAGCAGAGAGAGCAGATACAAGAATATACTCATTTCTTTTATCAACAACATTAGACTCCTCATACCTGGTATTTCTAGACCTTTTAGAAGGTTGATTGTTTCCACCAAAGTAAGCCTTCCTCTTTCCTTTGGATCTGTCATTTCTTCGATTCCCATTCCTTCGGTTGTTGTTGTTATCATCACTATCGGGAGAATCCTTCTTGAAGGGGCATTCTCTAGCATAGTGACCAGGCCTATGGAAAGTGAAACACTTGCCCTTCTTTTCTTGAGCCTTCGTCCTTCCTTTGTCCTTAGGACCACCAGAGTTCTTCTTTCGAGAATGAGCACCATAGGCAGCATTTCTGTCATTATCGAATTCCTTCATCCTTGTTTCTTCTTGCATACATCTAGACAGAAGCTCATCAAATTTAGGAATGGTATTATTGTTGAGAATGGTAGTTGTGAATACTTGCCATTCATATGGAAGTTCTCCAAGTGCGGTGAGAACCATCTCACGATCAGCTATTGTCTCCCCAATAGCTAGCAGATTGTTCCTTGTTTCGGTCAATTTCAGAAAGTAGGTTTGAACAGACTCATCCCGGCCCTTCTTCATATTCTTCAACTTATTCTTGAGGAATAGCACTTGGTTCACATTGTTTACTTTGAACATAAGGATCAATTTTTCATACATCTCCTTGGATGTGCCTAGTTCAGATATATAGGCAACCAGGCTCTTATGTATGGATTCCCTGATCATCAGCTTTGCTTTGATCTCTCCCTTCTTATACTTGTTTCTAACAGCAGCGGTAGCATTGGATGGAGGGTCTTGAATCTTACCCAGCACATGATCCAAGAGATCATGGTCTTCCAATTTGAGATCTAATATCATCTTCCAGGCATGGAAGTCATCCCTTCCAGTCAGCTTATCATTCTCCTTGAATTCAAGACTTGTGGAACCCATTTCTTCCGGTGGTGATTGCTAAAGATAGAGTTTGTCTTCACCTCAGCTCTGATACCATGTAAATTTTTGTAGATGTTCTATGCTTGGATCAACTTTACTTTTCTCACAGCAATCACACAAATAGTTAAGTAAAATGCAGATAGAACATATAAGTGGATCTTATAGAAGACAAATCAGAAACAGGAAAAATGTGGTGGTGTGTTACGGCGGTCAACAGGATGCTTCAACCAGCAAAGTCTCCTTGGTCAGCCAACCCAGAATGTGTCACAACAGTCCTCCAATCAGCAAACGAGTCAACCCAAGTCAACTCCAAAAAATTCAACGCTGTCCAGAAAAGTCAACGCAGGGCAGCAAGCTAAAAGTCAACGCAGCAGCAGATTGGTCAACCCTTTGACCTCGATTTCTGTGCCAAACAGTACGGCCTTCCAAAATCAAACTTCTCACCAAATTTCAGCCCATTCGGACCATGCGTTGACCAAAGTCAATGCTGGTCAAACTTTCTGCAAAACCCTAACTGCAGAAATTCGTCCTTCAGCTCAGCCGTACAGATTTGTCCTTCTTCTCCTTCACACGTGTGGGCTGAACTCGTCCTCCAAGGAGCTCGTACTAAATCAGATGAGAGAAGAAGATGGGAGTTGAGTTGTTGTGAAATGCTCTCCAACTTTGCCTGTATTTATATCCATCATTGGGGCGTGTGACACATCTGCTGGGGGTGTGAAACCTTAAGGCCGACTTGAGAAATTCGTCCTTCAGCTCAGCCGTACAGATTGTCCTCCTTCTTCTTCACACGTGTGGGCTGAACTCGTCCTCCAAGGAGCTCGTACTAAATCTGATGAGAGAAGAAGATGTGAGTTGTGTTGTTGTGAAATGCTCTCCAACTTTGCCTGTATTTATATCCATCATTGGGGCATGTGACACATCTGCTGGGGGTGTGAAACCTTAAGGCCGACCTGCACATATAATTTATTATGAATAATAAATTCAAAATAAATGTTATGCTCATCGGATTAAGACATATTATATATGGATTTTACACCTCTCCGAAAGAGGAATCCAACAAAAATATTAGCCTCTTAATCTGAGCATCATAACATGGAGTTTGGACCTAGTTGTCCAAATTTAATAGTCATGGACCAGTGAATGGAACATTCAAAGAAAGTAAGAAACCCAAGCAATATTTTGTGCACGTAGCATACATAGAAAAATAATGGAAGCAAATGCATCCAAATTTGAAGAAGTTGTCAAACATTAGGAATGGAACGATGCCATGAGTGAATAATATCAATCTATATTGAATAATTGAGTTTTGGAGATTGTACCTAGACCCGAATAAAAATCTATGGAAACTTCCAAATGGATCTCTAAGATCAAACATGCGACAAATGGAAGCATCGATAAGTATAAGGCAATATTTGTGGCTGGGGGTGTTAGCTCCCTATAATACTAGTGTATCCCCTTGTTGTTGTTAGTGTAGCCCCCTTATTGTTATTTTTGTACCCTTGTAGCCCCCATATTTTTATTATTGGGCCCTTACATTATTATTGTTAGGTCTGCTAGGATTATTGTGACCCCATGGACCCCTATATATATAGAGGAGGTTTTGTCATTTGTATCATCCAAGAATTCTTCATTTATTGTAATTTAAAGGAGGTTTCCCCCTCGAAGTGGCTTATTTATAAGGTGTTGATCTCTCTTTTCTTCTATTTTTGGAGTTGGTTTCATAGCATTTGGTATCATAGCTTTGGATTCTAGGGTCTTGCTGCTCCAAACAGGTCACCGTGGAATTTTCGTTATAATTTTTTTATATGAAGTTTCAGAAGCTAAAATGTTTATAGAGAAAATCATAAATACTGAGGAACATCGTGTAAAAATTTCATATCTTGGTTCGCAATATTTTCGGAGATATGATCTGTGGAATCTGGGTTTTTTTAGGCTCCCAAATTTCACCTAAACAGTCCATCATGGAAATTTCGCCATAAAGTTTTTTTTATAGGAAGGTTTAGAAGCTGAAATTTTTATAGAGCGAAGCAGAAATCCTGAGGAACTTTGTATAAAAATTTTGGATCTTGGTTCGCAATATTTCCAGAGATATAATCTGTGGAAGTTAGAATTTTTTCAGGCTCTTAAATTTCACCTAAACCGGACATCGTGGCATTTTCGCTATAACATTTTTTCTACAAAGTTTCAGAAGCTGAAATTTTTATAGAGTGAATCTGAAATCATGAGGAATTTCGTGTAAACATTTCAGATCTTGGTTCACAATAATTTTGGAGATATAATATGTGGAAGTTAGGGTTTTTTCAGGCCCCCGAATTTCATCTCAAAGAGGTGACCGTGGGAAAATCATCATAACTCTCTCTCTGAGCATCAGATTAGAATTATGTAAAAAGTGGCCGCAATTACATGGACTATAGTTTTCTATATATCAATTTGAGAGCCGAAGGAGGAAACAGTGATACGTGGCACACCGTACAATTTCACTCTACTGAATCAGTCTATAATTAGGTCATTGTGGGAGATTGGGCATAACTTTTTCTTCAAGAATCCAAATCAGGTCAGACCTCTAGCGTTGGAAAGAAGATTTAGAGGGCTACTACAGGACCAAATTTCATATATCTGGCATCAACAATTTTCTTACCTTTTTCATTCCCCTTGTCATGTTCTGACTTAGATTTGAAGCATGCATATGGCTCAAAAGCCTTTAGCTTGGACGCCAGTGTCTAGTTGGCCCCACACTCACTTGTGTTGTGAGTGGGGCTCTTATGGAACTCACACGAATATCCCATTTTCTTCTTTGTCTTTTCGATGTTTTTATTTTCTTGTAGCTTTGGTGGGTTGTCATGGGTCTCCCCTCCTTGGCTTTTTCCTTTGTTCTTTGGTTTGGGGGCACCTTTCCCTTGCTCCATATTCACAGATCCAAATTATTGCTTCTTATGTTTAAATATTTTCTCGATCTTAGTATCATATTGGTATGCTGCACCAAGTGAGGAGATGTCGAGGAACTCCATTTCCTCCTGAATGTATATGTGCAAATAACTGTGGTACTTAAGCACCATATGTTTTTCCAAATATTTGAAAACCAAGTTTGTGCATAGCGTATGGAATAGATTTGTTAGCTCATGCACATCTCGATCCCTTTTATGCCACATCGTAGTCAATTATATGTACTTGTCCTCATAGCTACCCACGGGGTAATATTGTTCCTTGATGCCATCTCGGAAATAATTCCAAGTGGGTTCTGCTAAAAATAGTGAGGTTTCTCTCTCGTGCCTCTATTCGTAGTAGGTTGCCCACCAATCATTGACATGGGGGGCGAATTTGAGGAGGGTAAAAGTAATGTTTTCCATATTGGAAAAATCATGAACTGACAAATATCCTTCCAACATATTTAACCATATATCTACGACATATGAATCTATGTGGCCTTCATATATGGGAACGTCAAAGTTGACTTGTACCTTGAAGGGAGTGGTGCCTCCAGAGTGACTGTCGGAAAAATATGTGTCGCATGTGGGAATCCGTTGAAGGATCTGGGCAAAGTCATCCATCATCGCACTCCTCTCTCGTTCGAGGGCTTCTTTGAGAAACCTTTTGAAAGAATCTCCTGCTCCCTTGTATTTTTTTTCTTCTGCCATGGGAGGTTGTTGGGGTTTATGAGTCTTTTCTTGCAAAGGTTCAACCAATTCGATCCCTAACTCCTTATACCATGACCTCGTTGGGGACATGCAACGAAAAAAAGAGAAAGAGTAGACTCATTTGATACCAGTGATCCTAACTTAGACATGAATTCAATAGAATACAAATATAACCATAAATAAAAATATGCAACATAAATAACACTTCATTTCGTTAATCGAAGAACTGAAATATGCTTATAGAAAAAATGGAAATAAACTAGCTCGGGTGATGGTAGCTTATCTCTGAGAAGAGATGTGACTGCTACATGCCTTTGAACTATGTTAAAATGATGTTCGAAGACTTATTTATTATTGAGAAACAATGGAAAACCAAAAACATCCAAAAACCTAACACTAGGAGATGGAGTGCCAAAACTATGGGCCTCATTTGGGTAAATTGGTACATCAACTTCCTGGGGTCGTATCTTTGGGATACAATCTCCGTTTGATGTGCACAATACCTTGTTAGAAATATCTATTTGAGGACTAAAACTTACAAGTAAAAAAAATCTTTCATAGGAAAATTTTTACCCTTGTTTTCCCCAAAAACGTCGTTTAGGGTCTCAAAATGGCTCTTGAAGTTTAGGACCCGAAAAATTGCTAAAAATAGTAAATTGTGCTAAAAATAAGGAAACTGAAAAATTTAAAGAAACAATGGTGGGGTTCCAAGTAAAATAGGTGGGTGGCCACTAATGTCAACCTGGATTATATATGTGAATGATATGCATTGCCGAAACTATATTGGAACTGAACTCCTACAGAGAAGTTCCTAGTTTACATTTGTTGCAGGTTATTACCAGAAGGAAGCTTGGGAGGCATGTACAATAGTTTGGTTGAACACTTCTTTACAACTATATTTCTCTTGATATTCAAGACCGAGCCACAATGTATGATTACTCAAGTGAAGGAGTCACTTTAAGTTATTTTGGATTAGTTTTCATGTCTTGAGGCAACATACATAAGATGCGTCAGATGTCAAACAACCCCTCATCTTATGCCTCAACATATGACAAACAAGGTGGTCATGTAGGAGGTGGAAAATCAGTTGGATAGGGGACTGTCGAGAACCCTTCACAAGAGGAAGAAATTCCCTTGGCCTAAATTTAAACTAAGGATCAGATAATATGAATTGAACAATCATATGACATTACCAGCTGAAACAAAAGAGTTGGGCCATTTATACTTTTCCACCAAATACTTCCATGCATATGATCCTATGTGAATTCTCAGGAAACATTGTGAAATTATCGAGCATAATATAAGGTATTCATCAATATGCTGACCAGTGGATGAAAAGATAGAGAAATGGCATAATGCAAGAATGAAACACATCGATCCATGAATACCAGTTCACCTCACAATCCTCTGAATCAGGACATGCAGGAGTAGTAAAAAGAGGAGGAGGAAACAATGCCTTAAGTAAAGAATTTATCTCCGAGGAAAATGATCATGTGCTCATCATGAGAGAGTGATAGAAAATGGAATTTGAAAAAAATAACGACACAAACAAAACCAAAAATGATAGAAGGAGAATAAGAATGAGGAGAAGAAAAGGAGAGCGGGAAGCAAAATGAGTTGTTTTAGAAGCAATTGGTAGAAGAATAATATAGTAGACAGATAGAGGAAAAACAACAGAGGCAGTCTCAGGAGGAGGAAGCAACATAGAGGCTAGAAGAAGAACATTTGACTAATGAACTAGAGGAGGAAAAATATGAGGAAGAAGACATCAGCCCATTTGAACTATGGAATAGAATATTTGGTCATCTGAATTTCAAAATCCTTCCAACTCTAAGTTCCACAGTAGATGTAATCCCTAAATTGAAAGAAGATCACTAAGGAGTATGTGAGGGATGTGCATCGGGTAATAATACCAAGAGACCATTTGGAATTAGTGCTTCATGGTCAAAATAACTCTTGGATCTCATTCACTCCTATGTATGTGGTCCTATTAATCCTAAATCACTTGGAGCTAATCTATATTATGTAACCTTTATAGATGATCATTCAATAAAAACTTGGGTTTATTTGATGAAATCCAAGGACGAAGTACTTACAAAATTTCAAGAATTCAAATCCAAAATGGATAACCTTACAGAAAGAATAATCAAGATACTAAGATCTGATAATGGAGGAGAGTATACATCCAAGGAAATTATGACCTTCTGTAAGGAATTTGGGATTAAGAGGGATTTTATAGTCACGTAAAATCCTGAACAAAATGGAGTTACAAAATGAAAGAATTGATCCATTGAAGAAAGTGTAAAAGCGATGTTACATGGTTAGGGTCTACCAATTGTTTTGTGGGGAGAATCCATGAAGACAACAATATATATCGAAGTCCCCATAGGTCACTGGAAAACTAGACTCCTGAAGAAGTATTCAATGGGAAGAAACCAACTATAGACCATCTATGTATCTTTGGGTGTCTCGTATATATTCATATACCAAAGGACAAAAGAAAGAATTTGGATCCATCAGAATCTACATAAAGCAAGGAAGCCATATAGAAGTAAGTTGAGATTTCATATCTAACGAAAGTATCACATTCAATAAATCTAAGGAACTTCCCATGGACCATGATGATGAATAAATTCAAGTATTTGAAGAGGAAGTTAACAAGGAAGAAGAAGAATCCCATCAAGAAGATGAGGTTCCCAGTGAACCTATTCAACCTGTGGTCCTCCCCAAATCAAGAAAGAGAGCTAACTAGTTGAAATCAGCACTACTTGATGCAAAAGTTCATGGACAAGGGAAAGGAACGTTCAGAGAAAGCAATAAACTCAAGTGATATTTTGGGCATGTAGCATACATGGAAAAAATAATAGAAGAAAATCCATCCAAATTTGAAGAATTTGTCAAACATTAGGAATGGAACGATGCCATGAGTGAATAATATCATTCTATATAGAAGAATGGAGTTTGGGAGATCGTACGTAGGCCCGAATAAAAATATGTGGAAATTTCAAAATGGATCTATAAGATCAAACATGCGACATATTGAAGCATCGATAAGTATAAGGCAATATTTGTGGCTAGGGATGCTAGGTCCCTATAATACTAGTGTATCCCCTTATTGTTGCTAGTGTAGCCCCCTTATCATTATTGTTGTACCCCTGTAGCCCCCATATTGTTATTATTGTGCCCTTACATTATTATTGTTAGGTCAGCTAGGATTATATTGTGACCACATGGACTCCTATATATAGAGAGGAGGTTTCTTCATTTGTATCATCCAAGAATTGTTAATTTATGTAATGTAAAGGAGGTTTCCCCCTCGAAGTGGCTTATTTTTATGGCGCTGGTCTCTCTTTTCTTCTATTTTTGGAGTTGGTTTCATAACATTGGGTATTAGAGCTTTGGATTCTAGGGTTTTTCTGCTCCAAATAGGTCATCGTGGAATTTTAGCTATAAATATTTTTCTACGAAGGTTACAAAGCTGAAATTTTTACAGAGTGAGACCTAAATCCTGAGGAACATCGTGTAAAAATTTCATATCTTGGTTCGCAATATTTTTAGAGATATGATCTGTGGAAGTTAGGGTATTTTCAAGCTCCCAAATTTCACCTAAACATGCCATCGTGGAATTGTTGCTATAATGTTTTTGATACGAAGGTTTAGAAGCTAAAATTTTTACAGAGTGAAGCTGAAATCATGAGGAATGCCCTATAAAAATTTTAGACCTTGGTTCGAAATATTTGCGGAGATATGATTTGTGGAAGTTAGGGGTTTTTCAAGCTCCTGAATTTTACTTAAATAGGTCATCATGGAATTTTTGTTATAACTATTTGTATACAAAGTTTTAGAAGCTAAAATATTTACAGAGAGAAGAATAAATCATGAGGAACGTCTTATAAAAATTTCAAATCTTGTAAAGGGTAAAGGGCAGTGAAGTATCCTTTGTCATTTACCCATAAACAAGAAGGTCTTAAATATGATAAGTAAAATATACTAATCATGAGATAGGGAAAACCATTTACTCAATGACAATACTTAAACAAATAAATATCCAAGCTAAACATTCCAATGAGACAAAGAAAGCAATAAAAACTTATCTTACTTTAGTAATTTCACCTTCAAAATTGGAAAACATATAAGATGATACAATAACTTTAATCAATCAAAGAGAGAACTCCTAAATATTTTTGATCAAGCTATAAAGGACTCTGAGGCAAACTGATAGGCATGGACAAAGGCAAGATTATAACAAGACCTCTTTGACTTAACCTAGCAAACAATACTTCAAAGAAAGGTTTCAAGGCAGAGTTTAGATAGCTGCAAATAAGCAGGGCTTACCATGAATCACATTTGTAAACTAGCATATTAATCCATAGATGAAACTAACAAGCATAAATAGGCTTAAAGAGCAGCTAAGAATTCTTTAAACACACCCGGCAGAGGAAAACATCAAGGTCATAGCAAACAGGAGGACTAAGGTGCTTCAAGGAGCATTTCTCAACCTATACTTTTCTGTTCTATAGCAACAAAGAAGGATGAAACATAATGATAACAAGAAAACATGAAAAAATTAAGAATACATCACCATTAATCAAGCTAAGGAATCTTGCAAACAAGCCTCTCCATCATCAATCCAAGCAAGGCATTCATAAACTTCACAACACCATTTTCTTCTCCAAGCTCATAAAATCATGTATTGCTCTCAAAACTCATCAAATGCCAACATTTACAATGAAGCCCTCATGCTCTATTTAACTCAGCAAAGGAGGGAAAAAACCCTAGATAGGGTTGGAAAATGTCAAAATCACCCATAAATGTCATTTATGCCTAAGAGACCATGCAAGGCCCATGGCACAAAATATGTCATGAAATAAATGCTACAATAACTTCTTGCACCTAATTGTGGAGTGATTTGCTTCAAAAAACACTAAAAAATGATTTTGCAATAAATGAGTGTGTTTTGTTGACTTTTGGTCCAAAACACACTAAACAATCCATTTGCACAACGCCACTTTTAGCAGAAAATGGGGTCCTTTGCAACTAAGTTTTGGACCCCTTCCCGATGTTGGATTTGGCTCCATGATGGCTCGTTGGAAATCTTGATGAGTATAATTTCCAAAAATTATTGTAGCTTCCTGATCTAGCTCCTGTATCCTATTAAAAGGGTAAAAAATCCCAAGACTATCATTTGTGCAATGCCAGGTCTAACATAGTGGCAGAAATGTGAAAAAAGAGGGGTTTCTTGACCTTTTGAGGGGTCAAACTTGCTCCAAATTATTTGAAACTTGGTGAGCATAATGTAATAGATGTGAGAAGTCAAAAAATTTCAATTTATCCTCTTGAAGATGCTCCATGTATTAGCATAGCGCCAGTGGCGCTGTGCTAATGAGGCTTAAAAATCACAAAAAACAAAAAGTGCTCTAGATTTGCTCAAAATTGGTGGAGACCTACCTTGAGTAGTTTTGGACAACTGTTGAGAAGCCTCAGCCAAAAATCTAAGGTTGTCATGCTATTTTTCCTCCTTTAGGGTTTGGACTTCAAGGAGGGCTTCCTTCAGTTTGGCACAAACAAGCTTGTGCTTCTTTGCATAATACTTTGTCATCTTTCTTTGCAGCTCTAAGCCTTCATTTTCCTTCTTCAGCTTGGCCTCTAGGTGTATGTTTTCCATCTCAAGCCATGACTCCTGGTCATGTTAAATTTCCATGGCAAGGAGTTCAGTGAGGGGAAGTTTCTCTACTAGGGCTGATTCCTCTTCCTTCTGTTTTGCCAATGCTTTTCTTAACCCTATGGTTTTTGGCCTCTTCCTAGGTTGTTCCTCTTCACCTTCACTTTCTTCATATGGGCCCATGTATTCTTCTACTTTGACTTGTGCTCTTTGAGCTTCTTTTTGGGGTTTGAGTGCTCTAGCCTCATAGATGGCTTGTTGGGCACTCATTTTCTTGTTTTGCATTTGATACAAGTGAATGGCATCCTTTGCACTCTCCAACTCAGCTTCTAGGTCTTCTATTTGTGCATTCTTGTGTTGGAGGAGGGAGTTTGAAATTATTGTCTCATTTTCTTCATCACTGTCTATGTGGATAAGATCAATCTCCCTTTCTATTTTAGGATCCTCCTCTTCCACCTTTACCTGCTGCTTTCCCTTTTCCATCTTTTCTTTTCCTTTGTCAAGCCTTGGAGTTGATGCAGATGGCAAGGTCCCTTGCCTTTTGGAGGCAGCAAACACTTGACTTGGCCCTCTATGGTATGTGCATGCAAGAGGAGTGAGGGTGGTTTTGGTAGTGTCTTCATCATGGCTATGACCCTTGGTGTTATCACTAGCTCCTTCACCTTCACTATGATCCCCATCAGTCATCTCATGCTTTGTTTGATTACTGCTTTCTTGACCTTCAACATCATCATCATCATTACCTTCCTTACTACCTTCTGTGCTGTAGCTTTGGTCTTCATTGCGACTATCAAACCATGTACTTTCTTCAGCTTGTTTTTGTTCATCAATGGGACTCATATCCTCTTCATCATCCCCTGTACTGTTATCATTTTCATTGTCACTAGGAGGCTGATTGGTGACTATCTCCTTTGCTGTCATGTTTCTCATTGTTTTTCCTATCAGTGCCATCTTCTTCAAATTCTGTCTTTTCCTCATCATATTCTTCCATAATTTTACTATCCTCATCATCTGTTTCCATCGACTCTGCCTCATCATAATATTATTGGTTTCCAAAATTTTCATCAAACTCATCTTCACTGTGATCTTCTTGCTCTGCCTCTTATTTATTTCCTCCAGCATCCTCTTCCATGGTGGAAGAGTTTTGTTAACTGTATTTTTTACTTTCATCCTCCTAATTTTCATCAATATCTTCTTGGTCATCACTTTGTTCACCTGCATGATCCTTTTGTTCACTTTGGGCTGACTCATTTGTTGGAAATACTCATAGGGGGGGTGAATCAATATTCCTTTCAAATAGAGCATTAGTTAATCTTCAATTATTATCAGTTTTTGTACAATGATAGCAGCAAACAAAAGGAACACAAATGCACACAATTTTTAAGGTGGAAACCCACTCCGGGACAAAAACCACCTAATGCTTTTCTAATAATTCTTTAATATACAACTCCAATTGAAAATAAATCTCCAACTTCCTATAATTTAGAAAAGCATTCTTCTCTAGCTCCCACTGGATGGATGCTCCAACTCCCGAGATTCTTCAGTAGTCAACTGAACGGATTCCCCAACACCCAATGAGCTACAACTCACCCTAGCACCATCCTACCACCCTATAGAAGAATAAAAGAAGAATGGACTCCTGTACCAAGGAAAATGGTCCACTTTACAATGATACATAATGATGTAGAAGAACAAGATATACTAGACCATAACCCCAACTATGACACAACCACCTAATGATGATCCTAGACCTCCTGACACTGCCTCTTCAACTCTTGGAAGATAGACACTAGTACAATTTTTACAATAATGTATTTACAATGACTTAGTACAATGATACCTTTACAGTGAATGTATGCAGTGCTGCCCACTTGAAGAATTTATGTGATGAACTTCTTGCTACTATTCTGCACCTTTGTTGCTGCTCTTGTCATGCTACCCTTTGCTGCACCTTGCTTTGCTTTGCTAGCCTAGAAAGTCCGGTCCTTCAGCTCTGAAATTAATAGAGAGATAACTATAGTTCATGCAATATCTGACACTTTTTATGGAATTCTAATCTGATAATCAGAGAGAGAGTTATGACGATTTTCCCAAGGTCACTTCTTTGAGATGAATTTCAGGAGCCTGCAAAAACACTGACTTCCACAGATCATATCTCTGAAAATATTGGGCACCTTGATCTGAAATTTTCACAGGTGCTTCCTCAAGATTTCGGCTTCACCTTATAAAAATTTCAACTTTTGAACCTTCGTAGAAACAAAGTTAGAGCAAAAATTCCACGATGACTTGTTTTATATAGCGAAATCCCTTGCATAAGGAGGATATGAGGATCACAATTTATATAAATGCTTAGGTTGAGAGGGGCTTCAACAAGCGAACATGGGAGGGATTTTAGGAGCTTAAAAAATATTAATTATGACTTTTCAATGACCCATGCAACAACCCCATGGGGTTTTAGCCCACTAACTGGGGTTACAAACTTCAAACATGAATATCTCTCAAACCGAGAAGAATTACGTGGCAGCCCATATATCAACGAAAACATCTCGACAAGAAGAAACCATCAAAAGTGTTCTTGACCCAGAATATAGTAATTCGGTAGGTCAAAATTCCGATGCAGTATTTGGGTAGCCCCTGGTGCTATTTGGGTTTACATCAATGACAATCGCTAATAAAAAATCTCCCCCTTTGGCATTGATGGCAACACAAGTACTCCCCTTGCAATCATGACACCTCTTCCTACAACATTCTCTCCCCCTTTGAAATCTATGGCAAAGGGTAACTCCCCTTGACACAAAACCATCCTGCGGACCTGTACACACTTCCACTCCCCCTTTATATTCTGAATAAGGAAAATCTAATGAGAACTTGGGAGAATCCCAAGCTTCTGGCGAAGATATTCAAATGCTTCACAAGGTAAAGGTTTAGTGAAGATATCAGCAATTTGTTATTTTGTACCAACATACTCAAGTTTGATATTCTTTTCAGCGACTTGTTCTCTAACAAAATTATATTTTATTGGAATGTTTTTTGTTTTTGAATGCATTACATGATTCTTGGAGATGCTGATGGCACTAGTGTTGTCACAAAATATGGAAATAGACTCACTGAATTGTACTTGAAGATCTTGCAAAGTTTGTTTCATCCAAAGGACTTGAGTACAACATGATGCCGCTGCAATGTATTCTGCTTCCGCTGTAGATAACGAGATTAAGGTTTATTTTTTTCTCAACCATGATACGAGAAAACCACCTAGATAGAATGTTGCTCCACTAGTACTCTTATGATCATCAAGGCTTCCTACCCAATCTGCATCTGTAAAGGCTTGAATAATGAGATTGTTACCCTTGGGATACCACAAGCCATATTCTTCTATGCCCTTTAGATATCGAGGAATTATTTTGATGGCAATAATATGTGATTCTTTTGGTGCCGCTTGGAATATTGCTACTTGTCCAATTGATTTCATAACATCTGGCCGGGAGGCTGTTACATATAGAAGACTACCAATCATAGATTGGTACAAGCTTTGATCCACATCCTTAGATGACGTCTATGCTCAATTTGCAGCCTGTTACCATCGGAGTAAGGATGGGTTTGCAATCTTCCATTTTGAATTTCTTGAGAATTTCCTTGATGTACTTGGCTTGACATATAAATATTCCTTTCTCTTGCTAAGATATTTGAAGCCCTATGAAGTATGTCAGCTCACCAAGTAAAGACATCTTGAACTCACTTTGCATCTTTGTAGAAAAGTTCTTACTTAGTCGATCATCATTGCTACCAAATATTATATCATCCACATATACCTCAACTATTGTTAAATTATCTTTATCTATTTGTACATAAATATTGCTATCAACAGTACCTTTATTGAACCCTTGTTGACATAGATATCCATCAAGATGAGCATACCATGCTCTGGGAGCCTGCTTGAGACCATATAGAGCCTTCTTTAACTTGCAAACATAGTCTTCTTTTTCTAATAGTAGAAAACCTTCAAGTTGTTCGATGTAAACTTCTTCTTCTAATTCCCCATTCAGAAATGCTGACTTAACATCCATTTGGTGGACTTTTATTTTTCTTGAACATTCATAGGGGAGAAACATTTGGATGGCTTCCATTCTGGAAACTGGTGCAAATGTTTCATCGAAATCAATTCCTTCAACTTTTGCATAGCCTTTGCAAACCAATCTTGCTTTGTTTTTGGTAACCTGTCCATCTTCTTTCAATTTATTCCTGAACACCCATTTAATCCCTATGAAATTTTTATATTTTGGTCGTGGAACTAATTCCCAGGTGTTATTCTTCTCTATTTGATCCAATTCTTCATTCATAGCTGCTACCCAATGTTCATTCTAGTTGGCTTCCTCAAAACTACTAGGCTCAAAGGTTGCTAGAAAAGAAATGTGAGCTTGTTGTGATGAATGAAGTTGTCGACCTTCATTTATGTCACCAATGATTTGATTTTATGGATGGTTCTTTTGAATCCATTCTTTTTTTCTCCTTGGAGGAGCTTGCTGTTGTTGTTCTAGTATATCTTGATGATCATTATTCACTTCTTCCTAGTTGATATTTGCTTCTTGTTCTAGAATTTTATCTGCATCTTTTTCAGCCTCTATCTCAAGTTTCAAAGGTTCTAGATCCTCATCATTATTCGCTAGAACACCATCTTCGTCAAATGTAACATTTATGTTCTCCACTATTTGTTTTCATCTTAGATTATAACATTTATAGGCATTTCTTTTGCGTGAGTAACCAACAAAGATACCTTCATCAACACGTGATTCAAACTTACTCAAATTTTTATCTTCTCTTTTGATATAACATTTGCTTCCGAAGATTCTAAAATATTTTACATTAGCTAGTTTTCCTTTCCATAATTCATATGGGGCCTTGTTGCAATTATTTCTGAGAAGACTTTGGTTGATAATGAAGACTGCCGTATCAATTGCTTGAACCTATAATTTTTCATCCAATTTTGAGTCTTTCAAAATTGTTCTACCCATTTCCTATATGGTTCTGTTCTTTCTTTCAGCAACTCCATTTTGCTGAGGTGCTCGTGCTGTTGAAAATTGTCTTCTTATTCCATTTTCGTCATAGTATTGCTGAAATAATTTGGAAGTGAATTCTCTGCCATTATCTGATCTTAGATACTTTATTTTCAAATTAGTTTCATTTTCGACCAACTCCTTGTAGATCTTAAAGTACTCAAATGCTTCATATTTATTCTTTAGGAAACTAACAGTTGTCATCCTAGTATAGTCATCTATCATTAACATGAAATATAATTCTCCATCTAAGCCTTTTTTTCTCATAGGACCACATAGATCAGTATGTATCAATTCCAATGGATGTGATGTAAAGTGTTCTTTTGTTTTAAATTGGAATTTTTTCTTCTTGCCGTGCCGACAGGCCTCACATAGTGTGTTGGAAGGTTTTGAGATTTTCGGCATTTCTCGTACTACTTCCTTTTTTCTTATCCTGATAATATTGTCAAAGTTTATGTGACCCATTCGTTTTTGCCATAACTAGCTTTCATCTTCTTTAGCTAGTAGACATGCTTTAGTTGCTTCATCCAGAACATATATGTCGTTTGGAGCTCGACTTTATGTAGCCACAATTTTACCATACCTGCCTTTCCTGATTTCACATTTGTGGAGTTGAATAGCATTATGTTTCCTTGATAACACACTTTTCCAACACTGAGCAGATTGTGATTCATGTTTTCAACCAATAGAACATTCTTGGCTATAACATCTTTGCTTCCAAGAGCGACGGCACCTGATCCTATAACATTTGAAGATCCATCATTTCCAAAGGATATGGTTCCATCCTTCTTCTCTTTCAAAGATACAAATTTCCTTCTATCTCCAGTCATATGCGTTGAGCAACCGCTGTCAACATACCACACATATTTGTTGTTTTGAGCCTTGAGAGCGAGAGCACAATTATCAGTCTTCTTCTTCTTCCATGTTTTTTCATTCTCTGGCTTCGAAGATTCTTCTGGAGGATTTTCAAGTCTGTAGTCTCTGGCTATGTGTCCAAAGTTCTAACATTTGTAACATTCCATATTATTGCCTAAATGTTCAAATCTATTGATGTTTCGTTGAGCCCTGGGAGGTTCATATTTGAAGGATATCCTGGAATTGTATTGGTTCCTAGGGTACGTGTGACATTCTACAGCTTTATGACCAAATTTTCCACGTGAATAATAATAGCCATGAAAAATATGTTGGTACCTTGATGGAAATATTCATCGAGGAATCGTCTTCCAAGGATGTGCTTGCGAATCTTGTCCAATGAAGTCTACATGCATGTCAGATCTCATAGGTTCATTGTATTTTGTTGTAGAAGGTCTTGCTTCTTCTTATTTGCAACCGAGGCCAGTTATGTCATTGTAAGATCGTTGATTGTTGATGATTTCTTCCAATGCCCTTGAGCTGTTAGAATAGTTTTGGACAGTTTTTCCCTTCTTCACTTCCTTACGCAGCAAGACTACTTCGGCTTCTAATGCTTCCCTTTCTTGGTTGCTTTCTTTCAACTTCTTTTGAAGGACTCTTCAATACATTTGTGTTATTCAACATCAATTTTTATACCTTGAGATTGTTCTTCAAGAGTATTGGAATGGATCTTCTATACCTTGAGCTCTTTTATAAACTTGACTGCTTCCTTAGAAAATTATTCTATGGTCAATCCTGCTTCTTCGTTGTTTGATACCTCTTGTTTATTGTGCTTGGCCATAAACAATACTCTCTCATTGGATTCTTATTCATTGTTATTGTCTTCTTCGGATGATGAGATATCTTCTTTAGAGAGAAAGTTCCTTTTGGATATTTTCTTGTTGAATTTCTTAAAGCCTTTCTTTTCTTTTGAGTTGCCATCACTTTTGTTTGGAAATTTTGCTGCGACATGCCCAAACTCACCACAGCCAAAACATACCAATGGAAGTTTACCTTTGAATTTTCCCTTACCAATTTTTAGTTTTCTCGTAAAGTAAGCATATTCTTCATCTGAAAGACCTTCTCCATCATCTCCCTTTTCTTCACACTTGCAGGTGCATGTCTTTTAAATTGAAGGTTGTTTTTCCTTATTTTTTTCTTAGATGTAATGAATTTAGTTTCTAGATTCGAAGTACCCTCTTCTTCATCAAGTCTCATTTCATATGCTATGAGAACTCCATTTAATTCCTCTTTGTTGAGTTTGTCCAGATTTTCACTGTATTCTAAGACCGATACCTTTGGGTTGAATCTCCCTGGTAACGTTCTAAGAATATTTTGTATAATAGTATTCTAGTCAACTAGCTCTCCCAGTTCTTCCAGAGTATTGGTTATTTCATCAACGTATTGGAAGTATGCAACAATGTTGCAATCTTCTTTCATTATGAGCTGCTCAAATTTTTCTCTATAGATTTGAAGCTTTGCTTCTTTGACATTTGAGTCACCTACATATATATTCTCAAGATTTTCCCATACATTTTTGGCGGTTTTACAACCCAACACCTTATGATAAGCAGATTTAATAAGTCCACTAATAATAATATTCTTTTCTTTTTCATCATTTACCAAATTCTTCTTACCTTGTAAATACGCGGTTGATGTAATTCCATTTTGAATAGTGTCCCATACTTCGTAACCTTGCGCTAAGAGATAGACCTCCATTCTTCCTTTCTAGAGTGCATAATTATTTTAATTGAATAGAGGTACACCATTCTTGGTATGCTCCATCACAGAAGCACCCAGAGCTACTCAAGCGTTGAGGACAACACTTTTTTGAAGGAGAGGGGCATGTTAGGTCCCTATATTACTAGTATAGTCCCTTATTGTTGTTAGTGTAACCCCCTTATTATTATTATTGTACCCCTATAACCCCCATATTGTTATTATTATGCCCTTAAATTATTATTGTTAGGTCAGCTAGGATTACATTATGGCCCCATGGACTCCTATATATAGAAAGGAGGTTTTGCAATTTGTATCATTCAAGAATTGTTCATTCATGTAATGTATTGGAGGTTTCCCCCTCGAAGTGGCTTATTTATAAGGCGCTGATATCTCTTTTCTTCTATTTTTGGAGTTGGTTTCACAACATTCTTCAATATTTTTGTTATTTGACCGATACTCTTTATAACTTTTGCAGGGGTTTTTGAAGGCTTTTTCAAGGCACCTTGTCTTATTTTGTGGTGATGGCTGGCTGAAAGGATATAGATTTCCTTTTCATCTCTTTTACCTTGGAAAGTCTGTGCACTTATTCAAACTGTTTTTGACATGTATTAATCAAGCCGAAAACACTGTTTTTATCTCCTTGGGCATTTTTTGATTGCAGGTGACCTAAAACATGTCTTTTTCCTTTTAAAAATTTAGCAGTGATATGTCCTTTTGATAAAGGTGTGTTTCATCAGGTTCACCATGTCTTCCCCTTGGCCACTTCTGATTTCTGAAGGTACCATAACATAGGGTTTTTGGTTTCTTTGTCATTGTTTGGACTTCTACAGCCTTTAGTCACCCAACAGGGATTCTTAGGGTCAAAAAGATTTTCATTTTGATATTCAACCTCATGTATTTTTCCTTTGATCATTTTTAAGACATTGACTGCACTGGGAGACCTAGGCTCCATCACACTAATACTATCTAAAACTTCTTCCTTTGGTACAGTGAAGCAGTGTTGCCTTGGAAAAAACTTAGAGAACATCTTAGAAATACTTAGAATGCCCTCTACTGCTATGAAGGAGGACTCATAATCTTCTTTTGACTTGTTCTGTCCATCTTTCCAAACTCTTAGGTTTTAGGGTTGTTAGAGAAAATTAAATAGTGGTGTCTTCCAAGTTCTCTATAGCCCTTTCAAGTTCATTCATTTTTTTTTAGTTCACCTCACCTTTTTCCTTATTCATTCATGATCTCTGAAGATCTTCAATGTTTTCTTGATTGTGTTGACGTGTCTTCTATCCTTGTGGTCCTTGTGATGTTTCTTTTCTTGGCAACACTCTCTTCTCAATTAATCACAAAAACCCTGATTCTCTTTAAACACAGGCTTGCTGCCTTTCTCTTTGATGTGGATTTATTCTTGTGATGATTAGTTTTATTACCTTACCTCTTTTATGCTAATGACCAACTTGATCATTTTTGCAGAAATGTGAATAAGGGCAGTTGTCCCTTGCAGAATTTGTGTTTTGGCCAAGGAGGCCTTTCTTGAATGGCTTTTGATCAGTCTTGGACAGGTTACTTGACCTTATTCTTCTTTGTATGCAGCCTCTTGACATAGGAAAAACAAATACTTTGAGCACCAAAACAACCCTATGACCTATGAAACCGTAGGTGACCTAGTGGAAGGTTCCTTGGACTTGGCCTTTGACTGAAAACTTAGATTTTGGGGTAATTAAATGTAAAATAGAGTTCTTGATAGACTTATGTATTGAAGATCCAAAATATAATGTAATTGATTTATCTAAAGAGCCTACAGAGATATTTTTGAGACCATCAATGCTTGAGGTATTTTGGAGATATAGATAGCTGATTTATTGGTGGCCCTAGGTAGCAATCGAGGGTTTAGGCTAAAAAATAGAGGATTGAGGCCAAAGTTGACAAAACATAGAAAAAATGAGTGACATGAGCCCATGATGGGTCTTCTGGGATTGGTGAGCTGAGCTTGACATGATGGGATGATGAAATAGTGAACAATTTATCTTTAGGATAATGAAGGTAGTGAGATTTCTAGAACTCACAATGTTCATGAACTTTGTTTCTAGAAATCTAGGATAAGAATTTAGTCATCTATAAAAGAAAAAATTATTGATGACTAATAGTGGCTCCACTTGGGGAGGGCAACTCCTTTTCAAGAGGTGTCCAGAACTTTCATATCTCTGGTTTAATCGAGACCAATGCCTCATCCATTGGGCAGATTTTTACATATTTTCACTTGTTGATGCTTTCTTTGAAATTGTGATCTTGATAAATATGAAAAAAACGATTAGGTTAGCTTCATCTCTACCTACCCAACCTATTTTCCTAACATTTTTTCTTCCTTGGGTGCACTTGAACTAGCAAACCCTTGACACAATTTTTATCTTGAAAGCAAAACAAACTATCTACTTCTATATTATTTCCTCCAAGAGTTCAGATTATGCTAATGAACTCTTTTATTCTCTACCTAGACTACTCAACTATCAAGATTAATATATTTGACAAGATTCATTCACTAAGCTATAAACATGAAATTGAAAACATGGTTTAAATCGGGATTAGACAATCTGACTTACCATGGGTCTGTGGAATAAGAACAAGCTGCACACAAATATTATTTTTGTACAAATTAGACCTTTAGGAAATATGAGGGATGTGATCAAACATGTGCTAAGCATCCATATTTTCCTCTTTGGTTCAGTTTTGAGCATGTGGAACCAGTATCTTTCATTCCTAATCTACCTTTTGACAAGTCATGTTTGAATGATTTGACCAGCTATCTTTCATTAACTTATCAAAAATAAATTGAAAACATGTCTCAACCATGATTAGGCTAGATTACTGAAACAAGACTTTATTTTTGAACTGGCAGTGGCATTTAAGGCTACTCACTTTCAGTAGTACTATTTTTTGGGTATGGGGCTTTACCTCTTTTCAAATTTTCCCTCTTTTTCTATTTTTCCTGTTTTTGTGTTTTTCTCTTTATGACCTTTCATCAAACAATGGTATGTACAATGAGTGAGAAATTCAAACTAAAACTCTAAATAGCCATGGTATTTGATCACCTTGTCATCAACAGGATCACCCAACAACCCTTTTTCATTCAACTCTTATAGATAGAAAACATGGCTATCTCCATTTTAAAACATGGTACCAAGATTTTTCCAAAAATTATCAAGCAATTCATGCTCTCCTTGGTATTTACATTTTGGGTCTTGTTTCCCAAATTTTCTTCTGTCAAGGATCCTAAAAAGGTATTCTTTATTAGTTTCAAAACAGATGATGATTTCATCAATGTATATCATAGTGACGAAGTTGAAAATAGGAGCCATGGCTTTTTGGAAGGTGTCTTTATCACTCCTTATCCTTGGAAGCATTTGGTCAAACATGTAGTCATTCCAAGGAATTTTGAAAATGTCTTCATGTTGATTGATCTGAAGTGGTATCATCTGATGATAACCTGAAACACTACCATACAATGCCATCTTGTTAGAAACTCCTACCCTTGTCATAGGATGATTTATCTTGGGAGAAGGGTTTTTGTACTTCATGGAGGTCTTTCCCAGGTACCTAAAGTCTATAGACAGCCTGCATCCTTTTGCTTTCTTTGTTAATGACATAATTTTCCCAAGGTTTTCATAGTTTTTCTTGAAAGGAGAGCTTCTTAGAATAATGTCTGAGTCACAAGGTTTTAAGCTTTTATCATTATATAAGCAAGCATCCTGAAACTTCTTGCATAGCCTTATGTATTTCAGCTTTGTGTGTAATGACAAGGTTCTGGACAACTTAATCATTTTGGGCTTTCCTAGGCTGCCTACATTATACTCTTCTATATCAGTTTCAACAGAAATTTCTTTAGGACTCATGGCAACATCTCTAAGAGTCAACAACTTTTCTGGAGGGACAAAATTTTTTGATAATGAGGTGCCTATATAAGGTAAAAAAATCAGACTCTTTTGATTCAGATTTCCAAAGTCTTCTATTATGTGAGAGTGTTTCAGCTCTTTTGGATTGAGAAAAGGGAAAAGCTTTGTTTTAGAGGTTTTTCCTTTATTTGAGCAATCTGTCTTAGATTCTAAATTGATTTTTGGTTTTGAAATTCCATTTTTAGTTTGTAGAAATTTAAGTTTGGATTTATCATTACATGATTGTTAAGGGCTGCTAGAGTTTTGACTGTTGAACTCTCCATGAAGAGATTGGTTTGACTATTGTAATATGTTTGGATGTGTTTCAACTTCATATACATGTTCATCAATGTATTCTTCAGTATGTAAAATATAAGAATCAAGATCTGAATGTATGGAATAAAGAGGTGAATTGTCAGGCCTTTCTTGACTGCTAACCATATATTTCATGTGTGACTCCAGGTATAATCTCCTTGTCTGGTTAAAAATAGGGATGGTAGCATAGGACATGTCTAGTTGAAGGTTCCCCTGAAGCTTGGCTCCCCATGATCTGGATAAAATCATGCCATACTTGGGGGGAATATCTGCCACTACTATGTCCATGACTAGATTCTTAGCAAGCACTTGTGCCAGGTTGACACAAAGATCCTTAATCAGGCCCAAACATTTGACCCTACTCGAATCGAAGGAGTACAAGTCTTTGTAAGGTTTATTTATTTCTAGGCCTAATCTCTCCATCACAACTTTCAACATGATATTGTGAGAGGCACCGGAATCCAGCATGGCATTAGGTAAGATTTTTTCATGTATGTTCAGGTTGATATAGAAATGGAGAATGGCTCCTTCTTGATATTTTCCTTCTATTTTGGGTCCAAAAAACAGCTCAGGTGTGTCATCAGCTAAGTGTAAAGTGTCGGCATCATTTCCCATGTTTAATACTTTCAGAACTTGAGACTTGTATTTGCCTTGGGTAATCATTTCAGTGAGAGGCATGGTAATCTTGATTTTGGCAATATCTCCTTCAAAACTGAAATGTTCTTGTGTCTTAGACATATTTACATTAGTTTTCTCAGGCATTACCTTTTCCACAGATTTATTTTGCTGAATCTAATTTGGAGATTTAGACAACAGGATCTTTTCAGGGCCACTAGTTGAGGTACGAGGGCAGCTTGGATTAGTATTTTGTTGGATGATTTTTTATTTTTTTGGATCCACTTTCTTAGCCATAGTGTTTGTGTCTGCTATCCTCTTGGGGGTGTTTTCAGGTGCTTTCCTAACAGCAATATCTATTTCGATTTTCTTGGGAGAATCTAGGTTCTTTTTGCTCCTAGGGTCATATTGCCTATGGACTTCCATTATGGCATTTTAAAATCCCAAGCGATAGTCTTCAGAATCTTCATGGTTTGTGTCAGTTTGACCTGAGGAAAAGAAGCCTTGTTCTTCTTTGGTGAGAAAAACATCATCTTCATTATCAGAACCTATTAGGTTTATATGGCTTTCTTCAGGTTCTATAATTCTTCCTTCTTCTTCATCTACACAGTTTTTTTGAAAGGGAGGTCTGATTTTTTGGTAATTTTCCCTTTGTTTGATTTGAGGAGTGTCTCTTCTAAAGTTTTGAGCTCTATTTATTTTTTTGGGATTGGCTTGGTTTTCCCTAGGAGGTGTCCTTTCATTCAAGTTTATCCTTTCTATCATTCTCTCCATTGTTTGCATTAGGCTATCCATTTTGGTATCACATGAGGAGTTTGAGGGCATGGTTTCATCTTTGTAAGTCACTCTCTTTTCTGATCTCATCATAGCTCTCTTTTCAATCAAGTTTACTTCGGCACTAATAGCCACCCTTTGCATTTCTTCTCAAGTTTCAGGGTCTCTCTCTCTCAATTGGAATGTCATGTCCAGATTAAAGCCTTCTGGAAATTTCACTAGTGCTAGGCCTTGTGGGGGTTTCATGTGAGGTGGGAGGGCATTGTAGACACTGTTAAACCTGGTGCAATAATCTTGTACACTTTCCCCTACATTCCTCTTAAGATTGTTATATTCAGAAAGGATTTGGAGGGGATTTTTCTTGATTTCCCAGTTGTTTATGAAAGTTTGGTAGAGGGAAGGGAGATCATGTATTGTGTTAGGAGTTAATGCTTTGAACCATTTTTTTGCCTCTCCTCCTATGCTTTGTGCAAATACCCTCATTTTAATGGTTTCTTCTTCTATTTCCATGTAATCAAAGGCATCATTTATCCTATCTACATGATGTTGGGCAGTGATGGATTCAGCTCCTATGAAATGAGGGATCTTGGACTGATAGACATTTGGCAAAGGCACTAGAGGTTGAGGTAAGGCAAAGGGGGCATAAAAAGCTGCCATGATGGGAGCTAATGAAGGGTTTACAAGAGGAGGGTTAGTGAAAGGAGAAGTCTGATGAAGCAGAGTGGTTTGCACAGTGGTGGTATGGATTGGTGTGGTGGAAGTACTTGGACATGAAAACTGATTTTGAATAGATTTGGTATGGAAAGAGTTAAAGTGATGGATAATTTGAAAGTCAGGTGGTGTGGAAGGAGAAGCTTCTCTACTAGAACTCTGCTGCAAATCTATGGGCTCAAGGTCAGTCTGGTCAATATCAGTTTTTGACTTGGTTCTGAAAAGGTTCTTTGTATGGTGCAAGTCAAACTAGGGATCTTGCAAAGCTGTAAGATGTTCAGGTATAGAGCTTTCTCTGTGAATGGTCCTAATAGTGGTTAAGTCTCCAGATCTAGAGGTTTTCCAGAAAATATTCTCTGGGTCATCAACTATGTTGGGAGGGTTTGGGTCCAGATGAGATCTGGTACTGATCCTATGTGAAGCCAGATTTAAAACTTAAAATTCAAAGAGGCTAAAAGCTTTAGGACTGTTTTCCAAAGGCTTACCTCTATTAGTGCTTGGAAAACTCTCACAGTATATAACTGGGTTCATAAACTTCTCAGGTTGGTTTGACACAAATCCAGGGAGTCAAATGAGAACTAGTGAAGTAATAGGCCTACTAGAGGCTAGTGGAGTCACCAGGTGGATATTTTTGCTATTTTTAAGGATGTATGTTTATGGTCCACAATCAATAACTTAAAAAAAACCAATCTAGGGATGTTTTGGGGTTTTCTGAGTTTTATTTTTGTAGACCTTATGTTTGTAAGAGTTTCCTATAGCTTAATCATCATTTTTATAAGATGTTGAAACAAACAAAGTCTACTCTTGGCTACCAGTTTAGTTCTCTATGATTTGACAAGGGTTTCTGAAGTCCTAGGGGATACTTAGATTTTCAATGACTCAGACATCCCACCATGATCGCCAGAATGTTAGGGTGGCGATGAGGTGGCAATGAATCAATGGGTACAAAATGTTTCATCTTGTGACTTACTTAGAAGGTCCCATCGTGATCGCCAGAATGTTAGTGTCCTGTGATTTGGCAGATTGGTAGACCAAATGACAGGGTAAAATGAAACCAATATTTGGAGTCCTAGGACCTAGCCTTCCTAGACTCAGAGAGGGCTCTCTCTATTTTTTGCAAAGGATGTGAACTTTTTTGCTTTAGATGGTTGATTTTAGGCTAGTTATTAAGGGTAGGTTTTGTTGATTGTTTTGGTTGGGTAAGATGAACAGGTAGAATAGGTGGAGTGAGAGGTCTTAGAATCATTGGGCTATGGAGTCAATAAAATTCATGAGTATCCCAATAATTAATCAAAGTGAAATACAGGGCCAATCTAGCAAGGTTAATGGATCCTTTAGGTAATGTGTGAAGTGGGGTGGACATCAAGTTGGGGAAAAACAAGGTAGGGAAAAGGGCAGTGAAGTATCCTTTGTCATTTACCCATAAAAAATAAGGTCTTAAATATGATAAGAAAAAAATACTAATCATGACATAGGGCAAACCATTTACTCAATGACAATAATTAAACAAATAAATATCCAAGATAAACATTCCAATGAGGCAAAGAAAGCAAGAAAAACTTATCTTACTTTAGTAATTTCACCTTCAAAATTGGAAAACATATAAGATGATACAATAAATTTAATCAGTCAAAGACGAAACTCCTAAAAAATTTTGATCAAGCTATAAAGGACTCTGAGGCAAACTGATAGGCATGGACAAAGGCAAGATCCAAACAAGACCTCTTTGACTTAACCTAGCAAACAATACTTCAAAGAAAGGTTTCAAGGCAGAGTTTAGATAGCTGCAAATAAGCAAGGCTTACCATGAATCACATTTGTAAACTAGCATATTAATCCATAGATGAAACTAACAAGCATAAAGAGGCTTAAATAGAAGCTAAGAATTCTTTAAACACACCCAGCAGAGGAAAAAATCAAGGCCATAGAAAACAGGAGGACTAAGGTGCTTCAAGGAGCATTTCTCAACCTATACTTTTATGTTTTATAGCAAAAAAGAAGGATGAAACATAATGATAACAAGAAAACATGAAAAAATTAAGAATACATCACCATTAATCAAGCTAAGGAATCTTTCAAACAAGCTTCACCATCATCAATCCAAGCAAAGCAATCATAAACTTCACAAAACCAATTTCTTCTCCAAGCTCATAAAACCATGTATTGCTCTCAAAGCTCATCAAATGGAAACATTTACAATGAAGCCATCATGCTCTATTTAACTCAGCAAAGGAGGGAAAAAACCCTAGATAGGGTTGGAAAATGTCAAAATCACCCATAAATGTCATTTATGCCAAAGAGACCATGCAAGGCCCAAGGCACAAAATATCTCATGAAACAAATGCTAAAATAACTTCTTGCACCTAATTCTAGAGTGATTTGCTTCAAAAACATTAAAAAATTATTTTGCAATAAATAAGTGTGTTTTGTTGACTTTTGGTCCAAAACACACTAAACATTCCATTTGCGCAGCACCACTTTTAGCATAAAATAGGGTCTTTTGCCACTAAGTTTTGAACCCCTTCCCGATGTCGTATTTGGCTCCGTGATGGCTCATGGGAAAGCCTGATGAGCCTAATTTCCAAAAATTCTTGTATCTTCTTGATCCATCTCCTGTATCCTAGTCAAAAATTCAAAAATGCCAAGATTGTCATTTGCGCAGTGCCAAGTCTAAAACAATGGCAGAAAGGTGAAAAAAGAGGGGTTTTTTGACCTTGAGGGGTCAAACCTACTCCAAATCATCTAAAACTTGGTGAGAATAATGCACTAGGTGTTTGAAGTAAAAAAATGTCAAGTTATCCTCCTGAAGATGGTCCATGTATTAGCGTAGCGCCGGTGGTGCTGCGCTAATGAGGCTTAAAAATTAAAAAAAACAAAAAGTGCTCTAGATTTGCTCAAAATTGGTGGAGACCTCCCTTAAGGGGTTTTAGACAAATGTTGAGAAGCCTCAGCCAAAACTCCAAGGCTGTTGTGCTCTTTTGCCTCCTTTAGGGTTTGGACTTCAAGGAGGGCTTCCTTCAGTTTGGCACAAAAAATCTTGTGCTTATTTGCATAATACTTTTTCATCTTTCTTTGTAGCTCTAAGCCTTCATTTGCCTTCTTCAGCTTGGCCTCTAGGTGTATGTTTTCCCTCTCAAGCCATGACTTCCGATCATGTTCAATTTCCATGGCAAGGAGTTCAGTGAGGCGAACTTTCTCTACTAGGGCTTATTCCTCTTCCTTCTGTTTTGCCAATGCTTTCCTTAACCCTATGGTTTTTGGCCTCTTCCTAGGTTTTTCCTCTTCACCTTCACTTTCTTCATATGGACCCATGTATTCTTCTAGTTTGACTTATGCTCTTTGAGCTTCTTTCTGGGGTTTGAGTGCTCTAGCCTCATAGATGGCTTGATGGGCACTCATTTTCTTGTTTTGCATTTGATAGAAGTGAATGGCATCCTTTGCACTCTCCAAATCAGCTTCTAGGTCTTCAATTTGTGTATTCTTGTTTTGGAGGAGGGAGTTTGAAATTCTTGTATCATTTTCTTCATCACTGTCTATGCGGATATGTTGGAACAAGGTTTCCTACAAGCTGTGAAACTGGTCCATTTTGAATATTTTTGATTATATTTAGACTAGCGCAGGGGTTTTGGGGTGGATCAAAGCCCCGAAAGAATTGTAACGGTAAAAGGGTAAACTAGGGGTCTGAAAAACATGGTTTGCAGACCATAGGAAAGTCTAGGCTAGATTATTATAAATATAGGAACATTTTGTATTGTAAAAAATAGGAATGATGAGCTATTGATGCGAATTGTGGTTTAAGCTATCTGTTTAGGTTTTGGGGAAAGTACTCCTGCTAGCTGTGTACGCCGAGATCCAAGTCCAGCTGTGTGTGGACCCTGCTGCTCTGTGTGCAGGTTGGGAAGGGAATTGTAAGGAAGAATTGATGAATTAATTAATGAATAAGAAATATTTATAGAGAACTGAATCTGTGAGTACTCTTGTGTGAATTGTTGGTAATTACTGCATTGTGCATTTTCTGTCTTTGAGCTGCGAAGATCTGTGTAATTTTTTTTCTGGATCTGGATCTATTCTGTTATGTTTATGTAATGTTGTGTTACTTTCATAAAGGCATATAATCATATATCTAGTGCACGTGGATGCGAATAGAGACCTAATTAACCCTACACAGAGAAAAGTAATCTAGGAGTTATAGGGCTTAGTGCAGCTCTTCTTGCCTTACCTATCCTTTCTCAGGGTGCGAAAACCTGGTTCCAACACCCACCCATACTACTTCGAGTGATACTTTGACCTATGCAAGCAGATCACTACCAAAAGGGCCAGTAGTATAGGGGTTTGTTGGTAAACCTTGCACACTGAACCTGGGTCAGGACCCCTTGAACCAACAAATGGTTCCGTTGCCGGGACCTAAAATTTTTGAGAAAGGGTTTGGTTACTAACAAAAAAATACGGGAAACCTATCAAAAAGGAGACATGGCGGTGCACTTGAAATTACCTACCTTTAAAGGCACAGCCGATGAAGACATGGATCGATTCTGGTTTGTAGCAGACTCGGTATGGGTTGCACAGGGCATGGTGGGCAATACTGTGAAAAAAGTGCAGCTATCCCTGGCTTTTGAAGAAAGAGCTTTGGACTAGTATATGGGGTACGTATGCCAAAATGGGGTCGCATCTATTCAAAACATTAAGGATGCCCTAAAATAGAAGTTTCGGAAACCTAAATATTACTCTTAGGTTGTAGCTGATGTAAAATATTTCAAGCTAGGAGCAATTGAGTCTGTGTGGGAAGCAGATCAATGCCTAAAAAAAGCTATCAGAGAAGGAGGATTTCAGTATGATGACATACAACTTACAAAATGGTTCATCGCCATGCTACTACCTCACTTATGCATACCTATGGGTCACCAGACTTTTGATTCACAAGATAAAGCTTTGGAAGCTGCCATGAAACTAGAAGCTACGCCGAGGAAAGATGTTGCGTTAGAGGTAAAATAGATCCAGGCGCAGCTTGGGGCTATGCACTGGGAGATTCGGGATCTACAACAAGAAAAAGGAAGAGAGGCTGGCACGGAACTAGGACAACCGTCAGGCCAACTGCGAATACGAGAACCTAGTCTAGGGAACCCTGGATCAGGGGGCCTAGTCCAGAACAATGGAGCTCGAGTGGATCTACGTTCTAGTACGGGGATAGCCATGTACAGGGGCTGCGTAATACCAACCGCTGCCCCTGTCCGGGCATCAATGTTTTAGAACCAAAGCAACGCTAGTGTCGATTTTGCCAGTCAGTTGGCCATGAGGAGCAGGACTACTGAATCCATAATTTAGTAATAGACTGGGTGTTGGAACGAGGTCTCCTTGCAAGCTACGGAGCCGGTCCATTTTGGGTATTTTTGCTATATTTAGTATAGCGCAGGGGTTTTGGGGTGGGTCAAAGCCCTGAAAAGCATTGTAATGGGGTTAAAGGGTAAATTAGGGGTCCGAAAACCATGGGTTGCGGACCATAGGAATGTTAAAGCTAGATTTTTATAAATAGAGGAGCATTTCAGATTGTAAGAGGTAAGAATTGGCTAAGCTATTGATGTGATCTATTGTGTAAGTGATCTGTTGGGGTTTTTGGGGAACATACTCCTGCTGGCTATGTGCGCAGAGATCCTAGTCCAACTGTGTGCGGACCCTGCTGCTGTGTGCATAGGTTGGGAAGGGAATTGTAAGGGTAGAAAATGAATGAATATGCAAGATTGTTAGATCTGAATCTGTGAGTACTATTGAATGGATTGCTACTAATTACTGTGTTGTGCATTTCTCTATATTTGCATTGCATATTGAATGATTGAATCTATTCTGTTGTGGTTATATCTTGCTGCGAAAGTCTGTGTATTGAAGTAAATCTAGATCTATTCTGTTCGGATATATAATTTTGTGTTAAGGTTATGAAAAGCATAGAATTTTAGATCTAGTGCACGTGGATGCAGTTTGACATATACTTGATCCTTCGTAGAGATAATATGAACAAAACGCAGCCCTTCTTTCCTTACCCTTCCTTTCTCAGGGTGCGGAAACTTGGTTCCAGAACCCACCCATACTACTTCAGGTGAGCCTGTGACCTACGCAAGCAGGTCACTGCCGAAAGGGCCAGTAGTATAGGGGTTTGTTGGCAAACCTTGCACACCAAACCTGGTTCAGGACCCCTCAAGCCAACAAATGGTTCTGTTTCTGGGACCGAAGAGATCTGAGAAAGGGATCGGGTAATGACAAGAGAATACTGGAAGCCTAAAAGAAAATAGATTGAGGACTGGTTCGAAAGACAGATCCAGGAGTTTGCAGTAAGAGATCTAGGAGTTTCCAGTTAAGGACCTAGCCACATCACCACCTAGGGCACGTAGGGGTAAGAACTCACCTATAACGTCGTCCCTGGATAGTGATATGGTTGCGCACCTGAAACTACCTACCTTCAAAGGGGTAGGAGATGAGGAAATGGATCGATTTTGGTTCATTGCAGACTCTGTCTAGACTGCGCGGTATGTGGAAAGCGATACAATCAAAAGGGTGCGGATGTCTTTAGCATTCGAAGACAGGGCGCTGGACTAGTATATGCGATATGTTGCCCAGAATGGAACCGCTTCCATTCAACATATTAAGAATACTCTGAAGAAACAATTCCACAGACCAAAGTCCTATTCCCAGTTAGTGGTAGACGTAAAAGACTTCAAACAGGGTGCATCTAAATCAGTGTGGGAGGCAGATCAGCGGCTGAAGAAGGCGACTAGGGAAGGAGGTTTTGAGTATGATGATAGACAACATACGGAATGGTTCATCGCCATGCTGTTACCTCACCTGCACACACCAATGAATCAGCAGACCTTTGAATCGTAGGAGAAAGCTGTAGAAGCCGTTATGAAGTTAGAAGCTACTCCCCGGGAGGATACCTTGGCAGGAGTCCAACATATCCAGGAACATCTTGGAGCTATGCACCTAGAGATACAAAACCTATGAAAAGAGCGAGGAAAAGACATCTGTGTGGATCTCTGGTGTATACATTGCCGAGTGTTTGGTCACACAAAGGATCAGTGCCCTCTACTAACTGATTATATCCAAGCTAGAGGACCTAGCCCGTTGCACCCAGGGGTAAGTAGGGAACCTACCCTATTGCGACCAGGATCAAGTGGATCTGTGCTATGGTGTGATGATTTTCAGGTAGCAGGCCTCCATGATATGAACCATTGCCCTCAACTGGGTGCGTATGTCCCAGAGCTAAAACAACAATGGTGTTGATTCTGTTGGTTCTTAGGACATGATGAGCATAATTTCCGAACATATGACTTGATGATAGATCGCGGGAACTTATATCGAGTGCAATCAGACCCTGCATTGCCTAGACTGACTACGCACTTTGTAGGATCCCGAGCCCAAGGAAGAGGAGGCTGAGGAGGAAGCGCAAGCCGAGGACGAGGTCAGATGATCTGTTATAATTGTGGAGAAATAGGGTACTTTTCCATAGAATTCCCCAATCCCACTCGACCATCATGTAAATACTGCAAACAGCTGAACCATGAGGTAGAAGATTTCCCAATCTTGGTAGCCAGAATGTAGGAAAAGAAACCTACCCCTACGCAGAATGTACAGAGGGTTAAAAATGAACTAAGAGAAGCAGATCCAAGTGCAAAATTCATAACATGTAGTGGGTTGGACACCAAGGGAAGCAAAGAGGTATCCTGCGAAGAACAAGCACTACCAGCAGCCCCTGTGCAGTCTCAAAGCGAGGAAGAAATTGAGACCTTTTTGAAGGCATGTCTGAAATTACTCTGGAACCCGCAGGCCGTAAGAAACCTCCTGGCTTTAATGAACACCTGCGCAGCTCAGCCCACCTTGATCCCTGAGACCAAGGACGTGCACAAACTATACAGCTCTAAGAAATGCATAGGGAAATAAATGCGGATAACTGCACAAATCGAGGACTATGAAATGGATCAGGTTATCTTGGAGCCTGGATCTTGGATCTGATGCCAATTTTTTACCTAAGAAAACCTGGAAACGAATGGGGAAACCCAAATTGGAATGGTCCACTATCCAGCTACGCATGGCGAACCAACAGAAAATCATTCCCTTGGGTAGGTTACCAAAGGTTATGGTTGACATTGTAGGGGCAAGGGTCCTAGTTGACTTTGAAGTAATTGAGATAGTTGAAGATGCGGACCCCTACCCTGTGCTCCTCGAAATAGATTGGGAAATGGACATGGGAGGCATTATTAACCTAAAGAAACGAAGCATAGTGTTTGAAAGCAGAAGCACGCGTGTCATAGTACCCCTAGATCCTGCAGAAGGTGCCCGTTATACTGAGCCTATCCACACAAAGGAGGAATTAGATCATATCTATAAGATCACTACGCAAGATGAAGATCAGGTTAACCCCACGGATGAAGGGTTGCTCTATTGGAAAAAGGACAGTGAATGTTTTTCTGACTTTGATGAAGAGCTGGAGAATTGGCAAATACGGCTACATGAGTTTTCGACACTTCGCAGCCTTCAGACCGTTAGAAGCTTCTGTCGCATCTCTATCATGGAACGAACCTTGCCTTACCAAGAGGCCACAAATGACACTCTGAAGCCTACAAAGCATAAGGGGTCCACGAAATGTAGGTCCGAGGCACTACCACTAACTTGGTATGAAGCACCTATGTAGGGACCTATCTCCCCTCCCTAGACAAAGTACTGGAGTAGGGTAATCCTGCATATAGAGAACCCCTTAGCCAGATGGGCCCAAAAATCGGTTGACCCACGTGGTGACATGCTCGCTCAAGGGTGCGCTCGGCCCTTGCCCAACCAGATTACAGACCTGTCTACACTCATGAGTATCTAGGAGAATTTATGGATGGCTGAAGAATTAAATCACCTACGGATGTATGACGCAGCTGTATTGCACAACATTGATCCTTCCATGATCAGCATAACTGCCTCGAAAATACTCCTGATCAAATTAAAGGCTCACCGTGTGTCAACCGTCCGTCGAAGTACGAAAGGACCTCCAACACGTCAGCCACATCCTGACATCACGAGGGCACATCCTTGGATACAAAAGAAGAATATCAGCTCATCCAGAGTTAATGCGAAAAGACACTTACAAACGTAGGAAAAGGGCGGTAGATTATCAATATCACCATTTATGATGAGGGTACGCACCACATACGAGCTACCTTGCCATTAATTATCTTCGATTGGGGCACATATGGCTAGAAAATGATGGCTCGGGCTATTTATTCAACTGTCAAGTGGTATTGGCTACCTACATTATGGTTTTTTCTACTTATTTCTACGATTCATGTCGCTCGTCTCTCTGTTATGGATCCCAACACACAGGAGGAACTGATAAGAGGGCTGGAAGAATCTGGGTGTAGTAATAGGAGTGCACATAGGTCGTCTGGAAGGATTAGTTGCAAACCAAGTTCGGCAAGAACTCTGCGGTACCGAAACCTACTACGATATCTCTGCCATTTCCAGGCCCCTCCCGCTAGAAGCAACATATGTTTACTCCCCCACATTGTCACTTCTGAACTAAGTTCTGGGGACATACAAGTCAACTTGGCACAGCTCTCTACTATAGAACTACGAAGCCTGTCTGCCACCGTACTACAATAAGTACACCGCCGTGGCCAAGAAAGACGCAAGCAGTATGACCTGACCCCGAAAGAATGCACCCAGTTAATTTTCGTGGTCACTAACGCCACATGCACTGTTAGTATGAATTCTTTGTCGAAGCGTACGAAAAAGAACCACTTTAGCTACGCATAACTAATAGCCCTAACAACAATAATGGCTGCAAAACATCTTCATATCTGCAATTAGTAGTTAAAGTGCTGCAACAAACAGATCTATAAATGGAAAGATATTAAGCAGTAAAGTAAAGAGTTTGCTCCATGCATCCAACAGACAAGACAAGAACACGATTTTTGAATGAATTTTTATATTACAGGGCACCTGGGAGGAAACAAGAAGGTGTATCCAGATCTCCTCAATGGGATGGGTTCTTCGTAGTCCTCAGCACTTCAGATCTAAGCTTTCTCTCTCTTGTAGATGTAGAAAACCCAATGTAGAAGGTAGAGCTCAATGGGAGCAACAATGGCAGAAAATGAGACCGAGTGTATAGATCCAGAGTGATCTAGTATGCAACAAAAGGTGAAGAATGAAGGGGAAAAACCCTCCTATTTATAACAAAATATTGGGTCATTCTAGATCTTGGTGCATGATTAAAATAATGTTAACCAAATCTAGATCCACCTCTATGGAATATTTTATTATTATTTGTTGGAGGGAAAGGGTGTTTGACTTGGGTCAAATCCCTCGATTAGTGAAAAATAAATAAATAAATGATTTATTTATCTTTTTAAGGAAGTGGTTGGGATATAATCAAATAAATAATGATTTAGTTGATTAATGGTGGTTGAGTTGGTCATATTTAACAAGGAATATTATTTAAATAATTATTCCTAGAAAATAATAAGATAACTATGGGTTTATCTCATTAATTTCTTTGTTTTTGGGTTAAACATGACCGGGAATAATAATTAAATTATGGTTTAATTAATTATTCCTTTTGGGGTTTCCTAATTAACATAGTGAAAGCAGTTTTACTTGGGGTAAAACTGGTCTTACATGGTGTACTTGGGTCCATCTAATGATGAAGAGTTAGATGACCAAAAAATGGTGTAACATGCACTATTCAGGAACAACTGGTGCAGGTAGCCCAATTGTTTGAAGAGGCTACGCAGCTATGGATGAAAGCACTACACCACCCCATGCTTCAGCATGCCCAAAGGGAGTTGACACAGGCAGAAGATGCTATAGATCGACTTCGGGCCTCCACACCTCCTCCTAGCCAAGTACAGCGCCTGGACGCCATGCACCAGATTGAGGACCTTCGTCACTCCAAGAAGATTGCGTACAAAAAGTTGAAACCATGGACTGATGCTGCACTCCATCTTGCACATGATGCGCAGTCTGCCATTGCACGCCTCCACTGGTTGTTGGAACACGTTGGTCTGGATCTTGATCGACCTGCTTCTTTAACAATGATCAACATTGCGCAACACGCAACAGCCCAAAGCAAGGAAGTGATTCCACCCCTCCTTCACTCCTTGGCTACCTTACATGCGCAGATTGAAGGCGCGCCACCAAAGTGACTCGGAACGAGTCACAAGATTGTGTTGGGGGACTGTTGGAATGGGGTCTCCTTGCAAGCTACGAAACCGGTTCATTTTGGTTATTCTTGTTATATTTAGTATAGCGTAGGAATTTTTGGGTGGGTCAAAGCCCCGAAAAGCATTGTAATGGGGTTAAAGGGTAAACTAGGGGTCCGAAAACCATGGGTTGCGGACCATAGGAATGTTAAAGCTAGATTGTTATAAATAGAGAGCCATTTCAGATTGTAAGAGGTAAGAATTGGTTAAGCTATTGATGCGATTTGTTGTGTAAGAGATCTTTTGGGGTTTTTGGGGAACGGACTCCTGTTGGCTGTGTGCGCGGAGATCCTAGTCCAGCTGTGTGCAGACCCTACTGCTGTGTGTGCAGGTTGGGAAGGGAATTGTAAGGGTAACGAATGAATGAATATGCAAGATTGTTGGATCTGAATCTGCGAGTAATATTGAATGGATTGCTGCTAATTACTGTGTTATGAATTTCTCTGTCTTTGTGTTGCATATTGAATGATTGAATCTATTCTGTTGTGGTTATATCTTGCTGCAAAAGTATGTGTATTGAAGTAAATCTAGATCTGTTCTTTTTGGATATATAATTCTATGTTAAGGTTATGAAAAGCATAGAATTGTAGATCTAGTGCACATGGATGCATTTGGACATATACTTGATCCTGTGTAGAGATAATCTGAATAGAACGCAGCTCTGCTTTCCTTACCCTTCCTTTCTCAGGGTGCGGAAACCTGGTTCTAGCACCCACCCATACTACTTCAGGGGAGACTGTGACAAGTGCAAGCAGGTCACTGCCGAAAGGGCTAGTAGTATAGGGGTTTGTTAGCAAACCTTTCACACCGAACCTGGGTCAGGACCCCTCAAGCCAACACTGGGGAAAGCTGCCAGAAGTACAGTTAGACCCTGCCTCACCGAAAACCCCCATGGCCAGGGATGACTCCCCCTCCAAAGGAAGGAATGGGAGCCGAAGTGGAAGTGCAGGTCAGGGTCGGGTCTAGTTGATCTTCTATAACTATGGGGGCATGGGGCATTTTGTGAAGGATTTCTCAGACCCCACATGACAATCTTGTAGGTATTGTAGACAGTTGGGCCATACGCTGGAAGATTCTCCAGCCCTGAAAACGAAGATATAGGAAAAGCTGCTCCCATCTACGTAGAAGGTGTGAAGGGTCTAGAATAAGCTAAGGAGTAAGGACACAAAGGTAAATGTGGTAACGCGCAATGGATTGGTGACTAAGGGAATCAAGGAAATATGAAACTGAAACACTGATCCACAGAGCAGTTAGCAACCAGGAAGGGCTGGACCTGGCCAAAGTGAGGAAAATGTTTATGGAAGCTCGAAAGAACTTCCTCGAGACTAAAACCTCTGTGCCCACCCACTCTGGGGACTTGAAGGTAGTTGAGGAGGTTAAGCCTTTCCTACAGGCATGTATGAGACTGCTGCGCAACCCCTACGCAGTACGGAATTTGCAGGCGTTACTAAAGAGACGCGCAGCACACACTGCCCTATCACCCGACATTAAGGATGTGGATAAGTTATACAAGTATAAAAGACGCACTGGTAGGGAGATGCAGCTGACAGTCCAGATCGGCAACAACAAGATGGATCGGGTTATCTTAGACCTCAAATCGGATGCCAATGTATTACCTAAGCAAACTTGGCAACGCATGGGGGAACCACAGCTAGAAAGGTCCACCATCTAGCTTGGGATGGCCAATCAGAAAAAAATAGTACCTCTAGGGAGGCTCCTTGGGATTATCGTCAATGTTGCAGGGGTAAGAGTCCGAGCTGACTTCAAAGTCACTCAGATCGCTGGGGATGCAGACCCCTACCCTGCGCTACTGGGATTGGATTGGGCCATCAACATGGGTGGTATCATTAACTTAAAAAAACGAAGCATGGTATTTGAAAATAATGGTACAAGGGTAGTCGTGCCATTAGACCCTGCGGAAGGTAACTAATATACGGAACCCATACCCAAGGGGGAATATGTGGAATATATCTATAAGTTGATGGCACGAAACGGGGATGACCCAACCAAGGATGTAGTACTGTGCTATGAAGGTAATATTGAGGGATTGTCTGATCCCAATGAGGAACTAGAAACTTGGCAGAACCAGTTAGGTGAAGCCTCTACACTGCGTTGTCTTCGCATCAGAAGGGAATTCTTCCCTATGGTCCCAAAGGAAAGGACCCAGACAGGGCCAGGCTTGATCAACTGCTGTGAACCCACCCTGGGAGAGGATTATGCTAGCCCATGAACAAGCAACAGGCTTCCAACGACAGTTGTAGGCTCAGCAAGTAGCGGCCCCATGCATCAGACCACCCCTATGACGACAAAGCAGCTAAGGGTTAGGTGGTATATTCTGAAAACATCCCCCCTTGGGGCCTTAGTAGGATAGATGATTAAATTCTCTTGGTCATGGGTCAGGAGTTGCCTAGGAAGCAAGCCTGTGTTGGGGGAAGGCATGCAGTTGTCACCAATAGGTAACCCTAGCATGACAAGTACACCAAGATCACGGAGGACGTGAGAACTAGCCATTGGAACAGTACCTACCGGTGAAAAGCAGAAGTTATCGTTGGAAGAAGTAGCTCCCGTGCCTTCAGCAGGACGAGTTACGGGAAATTTTTACCATTCCTCAGGAAACCTGCCCCTAGTAAAATGTCCTTCTCTCTCACATGCTTGGAAGTGCTTAAAAGGGGGTAGGATAGTCCAGTTAGAGGTATTGTCTCATTTCTACAACTGGCCTGCCTCAAGCATCTCATGGAAGCATTTGAACAACAATCGTCCTCATAACTGCAGTGTCCCTCTCATGTCTGTTCAACCCCCTCCGTCTGATAGTAGTCACCCAGAGCTAGGATTCATTTTTCGCGCAAGGATGCCGGCTACTACCCCTGCCGAAACCTCAGCCCCGACCGAGCCTGATGATGAAGAGGTCCTGGAGTTTGAGCCTGAATTAGCAAAAATTCCCCCCCCCCCTCGATGGTCACAAGGAAAGGCAAGGAAAAATCGCAAATCTCGGAAAAAATCCCGAAAATAGTAAAAAAACCTCGAAGCTCCCCAAGACATGCCACGCCCCCACCCTTAGAACAATATGAACAAGAGGGTGCTCTGCCAGCTAACCCGATAAATTGGTTACCCCCCTTTGTTCAGCCACGAAGACTATCTACACGAACGCTAAAAAACTTGGATGGCTTGGTCACCTACCTGCAATCCCCCCTAACCCCAGGAGAATTCCCCATCCTCAGTGATCCCTGTAGACGCCTCCATGAGGTCAAGTTTGATGATCATGATTTGGCAGACCATGATGCCCTCCCGGAATTGGCCCCTGACCTATACTTTGATACAATCCATAAGGATGATGGAGTCACGGTAGTACCTCAGTGCTGGGTATGTGGCTTAGCGAGATCCGGACTTTTGAATCTGCTCCGAATGCCCCACTTTGGAAATTACAACATTACAGATCAGTTGGATCGCCAGTTACTCGCTCTCATTCATGATGGTTTCTTATGGATTCGCGAGAGGGTCCCTATTGATGTTACGTTGATCCACAAGATTACAGGCCTCCCGATGAAAGGCCACACCCACTAGCACAGGTTGGAAAGAAGTATGAAGCCGCTACCACTGCGTTTGTCTGGGATACCTATGCAGTACAACAAAATCAGCGTGGGTTTGTGATCGATACTATCAATGACCCTGCCATGCAGATGGGTACTTGAATCTTAGCCTAAAAACTAATGAGAAAGTGGCAAGTTGCGACTGTCCCCACCTATGTAATCCAGCTAGCTGGACAGTGCGCAAAGGGTGTTTTTTTCAATTGGGCTCAGTACTTGTGCAAAAAATTCCTAGCTAATGTCCACAAATCCCAGGAGCAAGGGACACCTTTTTCCTATTCGTGGGTATTATTTCTAATAGCACTAGTTGCCCGGGACAAACTCGAGGAGTCGGTCATTCCAGAGCTCCCTCAGGGGATGTGCGAAGGCGCTCGGTATACTCACTTATGGGACTCTAAGTATAAGCAGCGCATCGAGGATAACAAGGTCTTTTGGATCCTCTTCCAGGGCAGTGTCACAGCTGCCATTATCCTCGACCATTTATGACAAATACAAGAATGTTGCTACATTCCAAATCACCATGCACCATGTTCGGATTTGCAGCCTCGCCAATAATACATGGACAGAACTCCCTTATATGGTAGCAGATGAAGAAATTGACCTACTATTCTCGTTGTGGCCCCCTACCTAGAAAAAATACCTCACCGACACTCCTAGGGAGACTGTGGCGCCCCACCAGCAGGTACCAGTTGCAACTGAGCCCAGTAGTAACCCACCATAGTAGCCCACAACATTTCTGGCCCATGTAGGCTCCGAAAACACTACCACTCCTCCCCCAGGCACTAAGAGGATAGGGGAATCAGCATCGAGGCCCAGAAAGCAACAGCATGCCCGCTGCGCACAATACGATGCGACAGTCACACTAACGAACGGTGACTTGGAACAGATCGCGGACATGGTTACCATGGCTACAGAAGATAAGCGGGAATTTGTCAAGACCCAGTGGCAAGTCGAGGTTGACTCCCTCTAGGCCGATCTCCGCGCTCTCCAGATCAAAATTGATACCCTCCCAACTAGCCAGGCACACCCCCTGTCAGTTGACAGTAGTTCAGAGCCCCTCGGGGAGGCCAGTCATCTCTAGGATATCCCCAGCAGTGCCTTGGTAGGAATGCAGCCCCCAGCTGCCACAGGGATTCAGCTGGACCTGGCTATGCTGCCCTGCGCATCCTTACACGGCCTACATCACGCTATCTTCGAGGAGTTTCGCTCTTGTGATCAGCAAGCAAACCAATATCTTAGTACAACTGAGCACACCATTGCACAGTAGGTTGCAGCTCTGCTCCTAGCCGAGTCACAATAGGCAGAGCTTGAAACTGTGATCCACCAGCTCTGCACAGAGGTTACTGATGAGATCCCGGTTGCAGATACGCCTCGAGATAAGGTGGAAAAACTAGTTTCTTCTCTGAAAGCATCTCGGATAGAAATACACACCGTCAAGACACATCTGGAACAATAGATCTCTGACTTGCAGGCCAAGAAACAGCCCAAAACACCCCCGGAAGTCTGCACCCAGCATACCGCCCTAGTCACTGATGCGACCACTTTTATCTCGAGGAAAATTGCTCAAGGCACCAAGTTGCTGGAATCAGCCCTCCAACTCTGGACTAGGGTCCAGCATGATCCGGTCCTCCAATAAATCAATCAGGACTTACGAAAAAAGGAAGAAGTCGCTAAACAGATTAATGCTATGCTGCCTACTTTGGTGCCTGCCCAGTGCTTAGCCCGATTAAAAACCAGCAATGATCTCCAGGGTGAGATTAAGAAAGTCCAGCATAAACAACACATCATGGATGAACGTCTGAAGCCTTGGACTGCTACAACCCTCCGATTATCACAAGACATTGATGGTGCGACAAAGCAACTTAATCAACTTCTTGAAAGCGTTACCTTAGCCACTGATGGACCGCCCTCCCAGAAGCTGGTAGATCTTGCACATAATGTTGCGGCTCAAAGTCAAGATGTAATCCCTTAGCTCAGCAGTGCTCTTAATACCTTATGTGTGCAGATCAAGGTCACACCACCGCAGTGACTCTAGACGAGTCACAAGATTGTGCTGGGGGACTGTTGGAACAAGGTCTCCTACAAGCTGCAAAACTGGTCCATTTTGAATATTTTTTATTAGATTTATTCTAGCGCAGGGGTTTTGGGGTGGGTCAAAGCCCCAAAAGCATTGTAACAGGTAAAAGGGTAAACTAGGGGTCTGAAAACCATGGTTTTCGGACCATAGGAAATTCTAGGCTATATTATTATAAATAGAGGAACATTTTGTATTGTAAAAAACAGGAATGATGAGCTATTGATGTGAATTTTGGTTTAAGCTATCTGTTTTGGTTTTGGGGAAAGGACTCCTACTAGCTGTGTGCGCGGAGATCCAAGTCCAGTTGTGTGCAGACCCTGCTGCTGTGTGTGCAGGTTGGGAAGGGAATTGTAAGGAATAATTGATGAATGAATGAATAAGAAATATTGATAGAGAACCGAATATGTGAGTACTCTTGTGAAAATTGTTGGTAATTACTGCATTGTGCATTTTCTGTCTTTGAGCTGCGAATATTTGTGTAAATGTGTTTCTGGATCTGGATCTATTCCGTTATGTTTATGTAATGTTGTGTTACTGTCATAAAGGCATATAATTATAGATATAGTGCACATGGATGCGAATAGAGACCTAATTAACCCTGAACAGAGCAAAGTAATATGGGAGTTACAGGGCTTAGCGCAGCTCTTCTTGCCTTACCTATCCTTTCTCAGGGTGCGGAAACCTGGTTCCAGCACCCACCCATACTACTTCGAGTGAGACTTTGACCTGCACAAGCAGGTCACTGATGAAAGGGCCAGTAGTATAGGGGTTTGTTGGCAAACCTTGCACACCAAACCTGGGTCAGGACCCCTCGAGCCAACAAGATAAGTTCAAACTCCCTTTCTATTTAAGGATCCTCCTCTTCCACCTTTACTTGCTGCTTACCCTTTTCCGTCTTTTCTTTACCTTTGTCAAGCCTTGGAGTTGATGCAGATGGCAAGGTCCCTTGCCTTTTGGAGGTATAAAACACTTGCCTTGGCCCTCTGTGGTATGTGCATGCAAGAGGAGTGAGGGTGGTTTTGGTAGTGTCTTCATCATGGTTGTGACCCTTGGTGTTGTCACCAAATCCTTCACCTTCACTATGATCCCCATCAGTTATCTCATGCTCTATTTGATTACTGCTTTCTTAACATTCAACATCATCATCATCATTACCTTCCTTACTGCCTTCTGTGCTATAGCTTTGGTATTCATTAGGACTATCAGACCCTGTACTTTCTTTAGTTTGGTTTTTTTCATCATTGGGACTCATCTTCTCTTCATCATCCCCTGTACTGTTATCATTTTCATTGTCACTAGGAGGCTGATTGTTGTCATGACTATCATGACAGTTGTCATACTGTCATGACTATCTCCTTTGCTGTCATTTTCTCACTGTTTTTCCTATCAGTGCCATCTTCTTCAAATTCTGTCTCTGCCTCATCATCTTCTTCCATATTGTCACTGTCCTCATCATCTATTTACATGGAATATACCTCGTCATAATCTTCTTGGTTTCCAACATTATCATCAAACTCATCTTCACTATGATCTACGTGCTCTACCTCTTCTTTATTTCCTTCATCATCCTCTTCCATGGTGGCAGAGTTTTTCTCACTATATTTTTTACTGTCAGCCTCCTCATTTCACCAATATATTCTTGGTCATCACTTTTTTCACCTACATGATCCTTTTCTTCACTTTGGCCTGACTCATTGGTATCATTACCATCACTTCCTTCCTCCAAATGCTTATTGTTTTTGTCTTCATCACTGCTATGTTAATTTCCCTCCTCTTCAACATCATTTCCCTCATCTTATTCTTCATTAATTTTTGTCTCTGCCCCACTGATTTCATAATCTTCACCTTGATCTTCATGCGATTCTTCATTTCCACTTCCTGATTCACCTGATGCACCAAGAGAAGGAGAGGAAGGGAGGTTTGCTTGGGGTGAGGGTACTTGTGCAGATGAGGAAGGAAGATTTGGTTGATGAAGAGGTTGTGGGTTTGTAAAGACTTCATGGGTTATGAAAACATCCCAAGGTATACCCTTCTGCTCCAACTGATGTAGTACCACCATATTGATCATGGAAAGGTGGAACAAGATATGCATTTTTTGTGGGTGATTCCTCCTCCAGACAATAGAGGAAATTCTATCAATGCTCCTATAGAGATAGTAAGGTAATTTTAGCACCTTAGCCCTTGTGAAATGCATGAGGATTCTGACATGATAGGAATAGATCCTAGAGTACCTCCCCTCACAGGTGAAGTACTTCATGATAACCAACATCAACGATGCAAATCTGTGTTTAAGGTGTGAGAAAGGGAAAATTGTCTTATTGCCTCCTCTATACCTTGTTTTGATAAATGGCTCTAAAAATTCTTTGTCCAATTTTCCCTTTTTAAACCATTTTTCACCCACAGCTGGGATACCTGTAGCCTCAGAGATGACAACTGTTGAGATCTCAAAATCCACTCTTGCAAGGCTTGAGTGTTCGTTGTGTAAATTGAGAATGAGGAGACTTGTAAGCTTAGGGTGGCTCTTTACTTGTTTTATCCTCTCACAAAATTGAAAACATCTTGCATTCTGAAAACATGACAGGATCCTAGGAGAGGAGGTGATGGCCACTATGCTTTGAGGTTCCAATCTATTGACTTTTCCTCCCTTATGTTTTTGTCTCAAAGGCCTTTGACCACTTTCACTGCCACTGTTGTTTTTAGTTGCTGACATAATGATGGGAGATGTTTTTTGACAAATTAGGGTTTGGTGAAGCAAGGTGAAAAGGTGATGGAATGAACTTTGGATAATGAGTGGTGCGGAGGCTAGGGTTCCAAGAGTTTATTTGCAATGTAGCTTTAGGAGGACTTCCCAAAGTGTATTGCAGTCACCCTAACTTACTCACCCTTACATGACATTAACTGGTTTCAAGGAGGTTTAAAATACAAAGGTTCCTTTTCATGCAAGACTTAGGGTTTACCCACTTAGGGTTTGAACACTTCAAAGCCACAAAATACTTGAAACCAATTTTGAAAATTGCTTGGGGATAAAGAGGGAGGGTCACCTAACAGTTTATCCTTTGGTGAACCTTTGGAGAGGAGGTGTGTTGTACCTTAAGAGACAATCCCTTAGCTGTGATAAGGAATTAGTGCTTAAGATATTTATATGATTATGTCACAAATACATATGTCTCTATTTATTAACCCTCAAGAATTTATGATTAAACCCTTAAATTTCAAATAAGATGAATGATTCACAATACTACCATCTGTTAATGTTGAATGAAGTGACTAGAAGAATATGAAGAAGAAGTCAAAAATGATATGTTTTTTTATACAGAAAATATCATTTCCAACCCTAGAAGAAATATATGAAAGAAATAGTTAAAAAAAAGGAGCACCAATTAAGGTTTTTAACTCTTATGTACAGAAGTAAAAAGAGACCTACTTCTCATAACTTTGTTTTATTCATAGATAGAAAACACATAATGTAAACTTGGGTACATTTCAACATAAACATAATATTAGAAACTTCCTTACTCATTCATTAATCTTTGAATCTCTGAGTACAAAAATAATTGTCTAAAGGTCCAAAACTCAGAACCTTTCCTTCCCTTGAAAATTACATTAAATACAATAAAAAGCAGTTTGGAACTGTTGTAACCAATCCTAACTACCAAAAATCCTTTAAGACTTCGAAGGCTTTCTATTACATGCCTTGGAAATGTCTCCTTAAAATTACATTGTCTTCCGAAAATAACATAAAATAACTATTCTAATATATACAAATTGCTGATGATGTGGCTTCTTTTCCTTGGTCAACTAATTTGTATTTCTTTGCTGCTGATCCTTTTGGCAAGGCTATTGTCCAAGCTTTTCACTTTTTCCATATTTCTACCTTCGTCCTGGATGAATGTGTAAAATTGTGATATTCCAATCTAAATGCAGTAATTTGATCATAAGAAGGAATTTCTGTGAAAAGAGTCTTTACCATCCACAAGAGTTGAAAATGTCTCTGCAAGTAGTTGACCATTGTCTCTCCTTTAAGCACCTGAGTCTTTTCATGCCTATTATCAACTTTTATTTTTGTCATCACTAGTAAGTTCTCCTAAGAGCTCCATGGAAAAATATTTCCTTCAACTCCCCAACATGATGGCAAGCCTACTCTTGTCATTTTATCAAAATAATTATCAAACTGACTTACTTCTTCCTTGATTTCCATTAGCTTCTTTTCTGCAGCCTTTTTGCGATCATTTTTTACAATGATTTTATTAATTTCTACTGCATAGAACATTTTGTCTTGCATATCATTCCCTATAATTCCTGATCTGATTTGGAATTAATAAGATCAATAAATCTTTTCGCCCAAATGGCTCTATTAATTCCTTTTTGCTTATCAGACATGATTGGTTCTTCACATTCTAAAATAAGGCTTTTCTCTTTTGCAATTATCATCAGAAAACACCAATTAGATTTTGTTTCTGAGATGATATCAGTCCAAATGATATATTTGGCTTGTATCAATGAGAGATTTCCTTTCAGTCTTTCTTTGAGATTTTTAATCTCAACTTCAACGTTTCGGAAATCCATTTTGTACTTGTCAGCTTCAATTTATATGACTTTCATCAATTTTGTTGCAGTCTCCAGATCTGTTTGAGCCTTCTTTCGATCTCTTTCAGCCATCTGCAACTCAATATTTAATTGAAAAATTTGTGTTTGAGGGTCTTCATCACCTGTAGGAAAAAAAAATTACAATTATGATTATCAATATGATTTTGCAATGAAATTGCAGTCTGTTTTATTTTGGAGAGTTCTTCATCTTTCTGCATGAGTTGCTGCAACAGCTTTTCCTTTTCCTTATCTACCTCTACAACTTCTGTGGCCATTGAATGTTCTCCAGTAGGTAACTTTAACTTCTTCCCTAATGTGGATATTTCTACCTCAACACTTTGCATGAATTTCTACACAGAAGTCTTATCACTGGGGTCTACTCCAATTTTTATAATAATTTTCTTTAATTCCTCATTCTGAACTATTAAGGCTCTTGAGTTAGCCTTCTCTAAATTCAACTGTTTAATTACTTTACCCAACATATTCTCTACCTTAATTGCCATTTCATTAGTCTATGTGAGGTCATTTACAATCAATTGACCTATTTGCATATGCAAGTTCATTTTATCCATCAGTGGAATTTTCTTTACATCCAAAGTCACATTGATAGTGTTGAAATTGTTGGAAGAACCAATTGACATATCTGTAGGATGTGACAAGTCAATTATAAATTGATCTTTCTCAAGATCAACTACAGTTAACAGTCTTTTTTGCTTAGCAGTAACTTGATGTTCAGCTTGGACCTCCATGCTGGCCTTCATCCACTGATTTCTTTCTTCAATTTGTGAAAATAGTTGTTTGATCAAGGGAACCTGTTCACAAGAACCTTCATGATTCCTGGGTGAAGCAGGAGAATTTTTCTCTTCTCCCAAATGTAAAGAAAAAATGGGTGCATTAGATGTAGGATCTTCAGTAAGTTTTGTTCTCTTCTTGGCTCCCTGTTCCTCATCAACTAGATCAATAACTACTTCCTTGGTTCTTTTAGTTGTTTTTCTGCTATGATGGGAGTTTGAATGTTTGCATCTACTGAAATCATCACACCTTTACATGCTATCTTCTCTTGTTCTAGCCTACTTTCATGAATGGAAGCAGAGTACCCATTCTCAATTCTTCTATTTTAAATAACACTATATGGGTCATAATCCCAACTTTCTCCTAGTAGCAATGCATGTCATTGTTGGTCACTTTAATTTTTTATTGAATTAAAAAATTCAAGTGCTACATAAATTGTCAACTCGGGGAAGTCTGTTTATTTCAAAGGAAATCACACACTGTATATGCTCAATCTCAAAAGAAATGAAATGTTGTAGTAAAAATTACACTAATTACACCTTGCTCCAAACAAAATGAAGTCAACTTGAGTTACAGCAAAGACAATC
>CM076579.1:293577212-293841624 GCA_034641835.2 Pinus albicaulis | reverse complement strand
TCAAAAAATTTCTTGATCTTATCTTGAATGACTTGAGACTTGATATAAATTTATTCCCTTGTTTGTTGCAAGTGAATAGTTTGATTTATCCTTTTTTGAATGTCATTTGTTTCAACTTGTAACTCTTGGATAATTTTCATCACCAGCACTCCTAAGGAGGATGGAAAAACAACATCCATTCCATAGAAAATCTGGTAAGGAGATGTACCAATAGATTTTTTAGTTGTAAGTCTATCTACCCATAAGGCATTGACTCACTTCATGTTCCAAGAATTTTTGTTATCTTCCAGTAATTTTTTAATGATGTTTACAAGGCTCTTATTTGAGGATTCAGCTAGGCCATTATCCTAAGGGCAATATGAAGTAGAGTGGCCTAGGGTAATATGGTATTTATGGAAAAAATCAATCATATTTTTGGAGTTGAATGCTATTGCATTGTCAGTAATTATCTTTTGGGGACATGCAAATCTTGAAGGAATGTTACTCTCTAAGAAGGAGATAATGATAGTATCTGTGGCTTGTTTGGAGGGTATGGCTTCAATCCACTTGGTAAAATAGTCAGTGGCTGTCAAAATCCACTTATGTTGGCCTGAATATGGAGGGTGAATTTCACCAATGAAGTCTAAACCCCATTTTTGAAATCGAATTTGAGTTGAAATGGGCTTTAAAGGTAGGGGTAACAGTTTTTTCTTAACCTAAAAATTTTTGCACTTGTGACAGGAGGTCACATATCTTTTTACAACATCAAACAAGCTAGGCTAGTAAAAACCAGCTCTCAGAATCTTGTTTGTAGTAGTCTTCCAGTAAAGATTTCCTCCACACTCACCTGCATGGAATTATTCTAATATTTTGTCAGCTTCTTCCTTTAACAAACAATTTAATAAAATCCCACTATGATCTCTCCAAAAAAGTACATTTTCTAAAATACAAAATCTTACTGCCTTTAGTTTTAAAAATCTGGCTTTGGTTCTTGAAAATCCAGGACGAGCTTGTAATTTTAGTAGTACAAATATGATATCTGTATACCAAGGTGAGTCTGAAAAGGCTTCACTGATTGTTGGAGTCGCCATCTCTTCATGATCATCTATTTGGGCAATAAAATTTATGTCTAAGGCATTACAATTAGATTCAGCCATAAGTCTGGCTAATCCTTGACCTTTGATGAGCTTTGTGGGTTTTATCTCTATGTCATATTCTAAGATAGTGGCAATCCATTTACCTCTTCTTCCATCAGGACCATCCTGAGTAAGAATGTATTTTACTACATAATTTGGGACATAGGCAATGATGTGAGAGTAGATAATATAAAATCTGAAGTCTTTAATGGCCTTTACCAAAGCTAAGGCTTGTTTCTCCATGATGTTGTACTTCAAAGGGGCATCTCTAAGGGTCTTGCTAAAGAAATCTATGGGCTATTCAAATCCCTGGTCATTTTTCTGCAGTAAAACTGTAGCAATGGTGTGTTCTAAAGAAAATGAAAAATTATGAAATCCTTCTTAAAGTCAGGACTTATTGGGACTGGAGTTTTGGTTAAGGCCTGTTTGATGGAGTCAAATGACTGTTTGGCCTCAATATTCCATTTAAGAACTGAATCTTTTTTAAGCATGTTGTTTATTTCTCTAATTATCTCAGCTAAATTGGATATGAATCTTCTTAAAAAATTAATCTTACCTAGAAAGGTTTGTAACTCTTTGATGTTTCTTGGTGGACTGATGTTAAGAATTGTTTCTATCCTAGCAGGATCTATTATGATTCCTTCTTTAGAAATTATGTGTCCAAGTAACTTTCCTTCTTATAATCCAAATAAACTTTTCTTACGGTTTAAAGAGATGTCAAATTTCCTGCATTTAATAAAAAATTGTCTTAGATGATCCAAGTGTTCATTATCAGTTTTAGAAAACACAATAATTTCATCTAAGTAAATTACTAAGAAATCATGTATTTCCTTTTCAAAAGCTATGTCCATAGCTCTTTGAAAGGTTGCCTCTGCATTCATTAGACCAAAAGACATTTTTGCATACATAAAAGTGCCCCAAGGAGTAGTAAATGATGTTTTGGCTTGATCTTCTTTTTGGACTAAAATCTGGTTGCATCATGAAAAACCATATAAAAGTGAAATCCTAGAAGAGGTAACTACCCTTTGTAATATGTGATCCATTTTTGGTAAAGGGTAATTATCTTTTAAGGACACTTTGTTTAGATTCCTAAAGTCAACACATAATCTAATCTCTCCTGTTTTATTTCTTGTTGGAACTAGGTTGGAAATCCAATCAGCATATCTGATTGATGCAATTATCTATGCCTCATACATTCTTTTCACTTCCTTTTCTATCAAAGGCAATAAAATAGGGTTAATTCTTCTCAAATTTTGTTTAAAGGGTTTTTGGTCTTCTTTTATTGGAATTTTATGTTGAATTATGTTGGTATCATAAGATTTGATATCCTCATAACTCCAAGAAAAAACATCTTGATATTCCTTTAAAAGAGCAATATATTTTTCCTTTTCTTGTTGAGGTAAGGTTTTGGAAAGTTTGATTATTTTGGGTTTTAACTCTGTACCAATATTGCATTCTTCTATATGAGATCTAACTGGCTCCATTTTGGGTTTTCTAGCTACATCATTTGATTCAAAATGATCTTCTAAGGGAGTTAAACCTTTGGGTAAGAAATTATCCTTAAGATTAAATATGTCAAATTCATCATCAATAATTTCTTCAATCTCTACTTTCTCTAAGTTATTTATATGTAATTGACTAAATCTTGGTTTAGCAAAATTTACTTTATTTACATCTATGTTATTCAAATCAATTTCACAATCTAAATTTTGATCTATAGTACAATATGTGTCTATCTTACAGTTCTGAAATTCACCTTCATTGTTCATAAACTTGTAAGTCTGTTCATCTTGAGAAAAAAATTGCCAATATTTAAGGTTTTCTGAAATTATTGGTCTATGCTTGACTTCAGCAGTATATTTGTGATTAGGTTGGAATGGTAAATTGCATGTACTAGCAAAGGTTTCTAGACAATGAGCCTGTATATTTTGTTTTCTAGGTATAGCAGCAAATTTACATTCCAATAAATCAATAGTTAAATCTAGCACAATTTCTCTGTATCAGCTTAATCTAGGATTTTAAACAGAATATACTCCATTTATTTGTTTTATGATCAACTCTGAATCTCCCATGATTAATATTATTTTGCCTCCTAAGTTCCTAATAATTTGGAGTCCTAGAATGAGGGCTTCATACTTAGCCATATTATTGGTACATTTGAAATTGAGCCTGAAAGCATGGCCTTCCGAGTGATTAGTCTCCATGTTGGTTATCCAAACTCATGCTCCTGCTTCTAATTTATTTACTAAACCATCAAAGTCTAAATGCCTTAAAAGTTCATGAAAGATATTATCATTTTTTGGTGTTCTCTTTTTCTCTATTAGTTCAGTTTAGATTTCATTAGTTTCAGAGTTACATAAGATAAAAGAATCAAGGTCAGTTGTTGTAGAGTAAATTGGGTAATTTATAGATCTTTCTGCACTACTGACCATGTACATGGCCTTATTATCTGATGCGGGAAATTTTTGTTTTCTTTTGCTTTTCCTGAATTTGTGTTTTTCCTAAAATTGGGATTTCTGATTTGCTGTTGATTATCCCATTGAGGTCTTCTTTCTATATTATCTAACCTATCCATAATCCTCTCTAAAGTATTAGCTAGCATATCTATTTTTGTGTCTGAACTTGAGGCTTCTTATTTCATAGTAACTCTCCTCTCATTTCTGAATCTTGCTTTTCTAGCTAGAATGTTTACTTCTACACTAACAACATCTGTTTGCATTATTTCTAAGGTTTATACATTTCTTTCCCTCAACTGATAAGCCATGTCTGTGTCAAATCCATCAGGGAATTTGAGTAGGAAAAAATCAGGAGTGGGTTTATGATTTGCAAGGATGGAATTGTAAACACTATTATATCTAGTGCAGTAGTCTTGGACTGACTCATTTGGAGCTCTTCTCATGGCATCAAATTAAGAAAATATCTGGAGTGGATTCTTTTTATTTTCCCATTTATTTAAAAACAATATATGAAACACAAATAAATCAGTTACACTACCAGCTGCAAGACTTTTAAACCACTTCTTAACTTCCCCTATTAATGTTTGTGCAAACAACCTCATTTGTACATCTGATTCATCTATCTCATGAAGTTCAAAGTAATCTGTCATTTTGTTTATGTGCTGCTATGAAATATACTGTGTAATAGCATCAAACTGTGGAATCTTACTTTGTTAGTCTTGGGGCATGTCATGAAGCTATCCTGGAAGGACAAGGGGAGCATACCTAGTAGCCATAGCTTGAATTCTAGCTTGGCTAGGAGGTAAAGTAGAAGTGCTAGGAGCTGAACTAGAAATAGCAGCTGATGAACTAAAAGCTGTAGTTGAGGTGCTGGGAACTGAAACTGGAATATATGTGGAACTACTAGGGAATGAGAATGATGTGTTTGAAAAATCAAAAGGTGAGCTAGTGGATATAGTGGATGAAGTGGATGGTGGAAATAGTACTCTAGGTTGTAAAGGTAGTCTAGGGATAAATGGATCTGTAGATGTGTTGGTATTGGAAGCTATATATGATGTAGCAGCATATAAATATGAATCTACAACTGGTATTATGGTAGTATATAATTGTGAAATTGAAGGCTTGGTTGTATATGCTAACAATTGAGCTAATTCAATGGCTTCATAAATATCTTTGAGAATATTAGCATTAATTTCTTCAATTTTAGTCTAATATTCAACTTTTTTTATTTAGAATTTACTGTAATATTTTTTTTTGTTTTGTTTCGAAAAATGAAATAAAAACAGGGTCTAAAAAAACAGTTTTCAAATCACTTCCAGATTTACTTCTAAATAAAGAATGTTCAAATTTCAGATCAAAATCTATATCTTGCAAACTTGCTAATTCATGTGGTAATGAATTGACTCTTGTTAATGACACTTCATCTTCTAAACCTTCTATCTATTTTTATTTTCGCAAATTCGGTCTGGGTTGTCCACTATAACAGCAGGTTTAGGATCTGGGTGAGACATGGTATAGTAAATTTTCCTAGAAGCCATAATTACAGTTTTTAATACCCACAACTTATAAAAGCAATCTTAAAGTAAAAGGATGAATAAAATGATTTCCTTTAAGACTAGTTTTATGACTGAGGATTGGTTTAGTTACCCAGTATGGTCGCCAGTATGTTATCACTCTAGTAATTCTAAAGTTGTGAGATTTTTGGTTTTTAGTCAAAGAACACTAGAGGTAACCACAGACAAACTTCAAACTCTAGGATCTAGCCTTCCTAGGGTTCAGAGAGGGCTCTCTCTTTAAGATTTAACTTTGTTTAATTTGTAAATATTAGACTAGTTATGAATGTGCAGCTTTGGTTTGGTTTTGATTGATTTGGTGGGAAAAAAATCACTAGAAGGGATGGATGGTGGGAGATATATTTTTCCATTGGGCTAAGGAGTCAAAATCAAGCAAATAGAACTGTGATCAAGGCCAAAAATTCAAATGTTTTCAGGGTAAGATGGATAACCCTTGAAGATCTTGGAAAGTTGTTTTTGTGAGGTGGTATGATTGGGATAAAGGGCAATTAAAAATCCTTTGATCCGAAAAAAGGAAGTAGTAGGCAGAGGTCAAACGAGAGAGGGAGCAATTAAGGGTTCTCTACACTGGAAATCAGGGGAAAACATAGAAATGATAACTAGTTACAAACATGGTGCTCTTAAAAAATCATGTAGTAATACTCCTAGTTATTCATTCAAATTTAGAACAAACATAGATGGATGCATGTAACAAAGAAAGATAACAATGACAAGTAAGGAAATACTTCACTCCAAATAGCTCATCACAGGAATCTTGAAGTATGATGCCAATTGGTTTGATCCAGTCTGCTACTTGAAATTTGAAACACAAAAGCCTTCAAGTCCAACAAAATGACTATAACAATCTCTAGCAATTTTATTCCACACAAAATACTTCTAAAGATGAAGTATTTATACATAATTTCTTTACAAAATATCTTAGAATACTTCTAGGAATTATCTAAGGGAAATAACATATCTTTACAACAATAATAGAGACATCTGCTTAACAAATCAGCAAGTTGTCATATTTATCCAAAAGAAATAGAAATTGCTTTGAGGATAAGATGCGAACGGCTCGCCCAGGATGTGGTTGCCTCAGTTCATCATACAGTGGGACTCTCGTCCTCATCGCCTCCGGCGGACCCTATGGGCAGCCCTCGGCCTCCCACACTCGCACTTACTGTGGCATTCAATTCGCCACCCTACACCATATTAACTGCAGTCTCTGGAACCGTCTTCGCAGCGCGCTCTTCATCTGTCTCACCTCGGCTCTTGGCATGGATAGGAATCATTTGCATGGCGCTTGCCCTGTCTGCTCTGCTACTGTGTTTCACCGTGCTTCTTGCCCGTCTGCCTGCTCAGAGCCTAGTGCTCGAACGCAGACAGGCCGAAGGTGTGAACTGTTATGTTGTTTGGAAACCATTCCGGAATTCCATTATTCGCACAGTCAATTCTGTTTTTCAAATTCGCTGTATTGCTCCTCTGGTCCTGTGCAATCTCTACCTTTTTGCCCGATCCATCTGCCTCCCCCCTCCGCCATGTCTCGTTTGCGCCAGCGCATGCACTGTCGAAGAGGCTCCAGTCGGGGCAGAGTTCATCGGCCTCCGTCGTCCCTCGCCTCTGATTCTTCATCGGACTATTCTTCGGAATCTAGAGGTCGCAGAGGCAGACCTCGTGGCCCTTCCTCTGCTCCTCCCCCTGAGCGTCCCCCATCACCTTTCGTCTTCCCTCGAGTGCCTCCAGTCCGCCCTTCTGCAGCTCCCTCCGCTCCTCACCTGCATTCCACTTCTTCCCTTCGCCAGTCTTCCCAACGCGCAGAGTTTACCTTCGACTGCACTTTTGAAAGACCGGTTTTCAAAGCTTTTGTAACGGTTACGGTTTGTGAAGAATATTCTAGTTTGGTGCTTCATCCGTCTACTACTCTTGGTCCCTCCGTCACTTTCCAGGGCCCCTCTGTCCCCACCCCCGTTCCTGTAGATTTTGCCAAGGATTCCTTGGCCCATTTAAATCTTGTCCCCAGCGTTTCTATGCAGGTTCAGAACGTGGAACGCGCGGAAAAAGATATGGTGTTACCCTCGGTTGATGATGCGGGGAGCAGAGACGAATGGGGATGCAGAATCGTTGAAGAACCACCCTCCTCCACTGATGCTTAGTAGTCAGAAGATACCCCAGAGGTTTTTGTTTTCTAGGTTCAAGGTCTTCATGCTCCTTCTGGTTTTCTTGTTTTTTAATTCTCTCCCTGCAGAGTGGCATGTTATAATTTTGGTATTTTTGACAAATAGTTTGGATGTAACGCCGGTTTCCCTTATGAGGGCGGCGAATCTTAATCTTATGGGACTGGTTTCCCCACGTTGGGCAGTCCAAACTATGATTTTTCATGGCCGTCAAGCCCTGTGCTCAGGCTTCCTCAGCTGGGACAGAGGCAATTCTGTATTATTATGTTAATTATTAATAGAATTAGTGTTACTTAGAAAAAAAAGATGCGGTAAGAACACTGGGTGTCCTCCTTGCTGGCTTTAGTTATTTTAAATTTGTTTTGGAATTTCATCTGTCTTGTCTGATATTTTTTCTCTGATTCTCTTTATTTACTGATACTCTCTAAACTCAGATACTCTTTAACCAGAGTCAAAACTGTTTACTGTTGTAAAAATATGTTTTGACTGTAAATTAGCAAACAATTTTTTTCTTTCTTTCATCTATCTGTCTTTTTGTCTTTCATAATAAATCTGTGAGTGACTGCCAATCCTCATTTTTAGGAATTTGTATCTTTTTTTAATTTCCTGAAGTTTTCATTAGCTTCAGTGTATCTGGCAAAATTTAGCTTGATGATAAACAAGTGTCTTATCTCATGCTGTAAATAGAATAAGTCTTCAAAACTTTTGAGTAAGACCTTTCCTGTTGGAATGCCTTTTCCTTGTGGTTTATTTACCTGTTCCTTTGCAAATTCTTTGATCTTCTTATCATAGTCATTTTGAGGCATTAGTTTATCATTAATAACCATAATTTCAGACAGTCCTTTTTGCCTCAAATTTGTGAACTTGACCATAAACCTGGTTATGGCAGTATTCATATTCTCAGACTTTTCTTCTAGTTGCTTCATTAGATTCTTCTTTGTAATAACTTTCCTAATTTCTAGGATAGTTTCAGTTCTATCAGTAATCTTGAGTTCTTCTAATTCTTGTCTGTTTTTGCTGTTAAGGAATGTGATCAACTTTAAAGCTTGCCCTAGTTTATCAGCCAGTTCACCTTGAGTATTTTGGATTTCTTCTTGGGCTGCTAGTAATAATTCTCTTTGTTCAAAGATTACCTGAATTGAAGGCCACACATCATGGATGGCTTTAATGACATTGTTCCAAAGGTATTTTTTGATGTATGATATTTGTTCCTTTAAGGTTAACTCCTTTTGCAGATTCTTCAGCTCTTCATTTAGTCTGATGGCCTTTTGCTCATGTGTTGTTGCATTTATTTGAGATAATTTGTTTGCATTCTCAAGATTTACTACCATATTTATCATCCTGTTAATATCACTTGTCTTTAGAGACATTTCTTCCATAGCTTTCACTAATTTTTTGGCCTCATTTGTAAGATGAACTATTGTTGTGGATGACTCAGCAGTTGAAGTTGTAGATGAAGTCACTGGCACTGCAGTAGCCAATGGAACTTTGGGTGCCAACTCTTCAACTAGAGTTGAAGGCACAACTGTAGTGACCATGGGGATAACTGTAGGTGGCTTTGGTACTTTCATTGTTTCCTTTTCATGAACAAGTTTATCCATCTGAATCTCCATCTCCTTAATCTGTCCTATAAGTTGAAAGATGATGTTCATCATGTCATCTTTGTCATTCTGTTCCTGTATGATTTCTTTAGCCCGAGGATATTCACTTGGAGGAAGTTTAAGCTGTTTCCTCAAGGCTGCAATGTCTTCATTATTTTTCTTTAATAACAATTTTGCTGCATTGACATTTGTAGGGTCATATCCCACTTTAATTACCAATTCTTTTGAGGATTTAATTCGGAGATCCTTAGCATATAATGAGGCTTTATCCAATTTCGACTGGTCTTTCATATTTGTGATAGTGTTCTCAAGTTTATGAACACTCATGGATTTTGTTGTAACAATGGAATACAACATCTCTAAACTCTACCTGTGAAACTCTATTTGATCTAATTCATGAATACTGTCTATTGATACTTCTAGATCAAATTTCTTATAGTCAGCAACTGTCTTTGGAACTGGTACTGTGCTGTAATACTGACATGATCAGCTTTTTACTTGAGTAATAAAAAGCTGACAGGAATCTGTTTTGGTTACCTGGTTTTTGTTTCAAAAACCGAGAATAAATTTCAGTTTTGATCTCTTCATTCTTGGACTTAATTTGTTTGTACCTTTCCTTGATGTCTAGATCCTTTTTCTCAGCTATTTGTGATGATGAGGCTTCCATGCTCTGTTGTCTTTCAATTGTGCATCTTTAGTATTAACTTGCTCTTCATTCTAATTCTTGGTGACTGATTCATTTATGATGGCTATAGAAGTATCAATATTTGTCTCTGGTGTACTTGTATCATCTATATCAATTGTCACCTTCTCTGTTTCTGTTGGATTTAAGTTAGTTTTTTTGTTATATCTCAATTTAAACCTAGTTTCAGTAGTGGCTTCTACTACATATGAACCTTCTTCCCTTACTCTCTTTGTGGATGTTTTTGTTTGATCAACATTCTATAAAGTGTGAATAGTATCACTTTTATTGGCTGCATCTACTAATGTATTTCCTGTCCACTCAATCTGATTTGAAAATTTTTCTATCTCTGGTTTTGCTTCATGGATGAAGGGTGTTAACTTGCATTTGACCCTTAGTTTACTTAGGATCCCTTGTGGATCATAATTCCAAGGAAAAATTTCTTCAAATTTGTATTCCAATAGTTGCTTAGCTGCCTCTTTTTGTGCATCCCTGTGATTGCAAATGAATGGCCTTATCTGATTTTTTAATTTGAACTGAGTTTTCTTCTTTGCTGCCATGAAATTTATAGAATTAGAATTTAGGAACTACCTGATATACTCCAAGGCAAAGATCCTCATTGAAACATGATCGGGTAACTTTTAAGGTAACAAGTTTGACCCAAATACTCTAATCTCAGTATATTTTTCATATAAGTACTAGTCACCAACCTTATTCTGATTTGACAACTGCAATATCTTTTTCATTTCTTCATTTATCCTTGGCTACTCTGTTTTTGTTACCATTTTGATCACTAGATGTAAGAATAACTCTGAAAATTGTGCATAAGTGAAATCTGTAAATTTTTTCTTGAGCAAAGATGTCCAGAAAATGACAGAAAGAGGATTTCCCTCTATGTAAAACTTTTGAAGAGTAACTAGAAATTTATCTGATTGGAAATATAAAAACATGTGGAAGAGGAAGGAAGTGTATCTGAACACACCTTCAGTTGGAAATTTTATTAATTGATCATGGATATTATCTGCAATATAACCAGCATAATCAAATATTACAGATGGAGGTTGACCTGGGGTAAAAGTGGATAAGAAACCCAAGATTGATTCATCAGTGTGTTCATCAATAAAGTACCCCAGGATGAATGAAAGCATGGAAATCATGTTTCTTGAATCTTCTGGGAATTTGGCAGTAGAGTATGGGGGATTGATTTTAGGAATTTATACATGCAGGGGCATGAAGATTTGGAATATTTGGAATCTCTCAGGGAAATCAAGTCCAATGTATAGCTTGGTTAGGGCCTCTATGGATAAAGGAACTGCTTGGGGGTTAGGCTGAAGCTGTAACATTTGATTGAGGGATTAAACAGTAATAGTGAAAAGCACTTCTTTATTGGCATTGACTATGGCTCTTTGATCAGGCACATAATAGTGCTGACATAATCTAATGACCTCCTGACATGGATGAGTTAATGGGACAACATATTTTGGCAAGTGTGATTCCCAAATCTAGACTTCTCCTTCATTATCTAATGACTTCTCATAGCTCCAATTATGAATATCAAGCAAGTTAAATTCAAAAATGGGAATGTTATTTTATAATCAATATCAACTAGTGGAATGTGCTCAACATCTACAACAGGTGGTTGAAGAGGATTTACAACTATGGCAGTCTTAGAAGTCATGGTAGGGGTTGTTTAAGGCACTATGGAACTTTCAGGATTACTAGTACTCTGTTTTTTAGGCATTTTGGTACTTTCTGCAAGTTTAGACAGTTTGCAGAAGTATTTTTATTTTGAACAGAAGTTTCTTGGATGAAATAGGCAAAGTATGGTCTCTTCTTTGGGCTTTCTTTTCAATTAGGTCTGTTAAAGAGGATTTACTGGCTTTTGACAGGTTTTAAGCAACAAACATGGGTTTCCTGAGTCTTTCACTGAGAAATTGGGCTAAAAAGGTCTTTTGAAATTGGGCACATAGGCTTAGGATACCTTCAGAGGGCTTTATGGTTTAATTTAGAGCTTGAAATAGTTCATAAAATTGTAAAATCTCACAATTTTCCTCCAAAGTAGTAGGCAGTAGTTTAAACAAGGTTTCTGGAGAAAAATTGACAGGGTTTGGCCGGTTTTTTGGAATTTTTGGCAGGTTTCTTATGATGATTTTGGATCTATGAATGAAATTTGTCTTTTTCTTTTAAAGGATTTTCAAATTGAAAACAAGCTTAATTTGGAATAAAAACCTATTATTTGCAGGTATAGGGTTGTGAAACAGTTTCTGAGGTCTTTAAACGGTCGAACAACTTCTGTGGAGTTTCTGGAGCAACGCAAAGCTCCTTAGCAGTCTTCAAAGAGTAACAGACTGAAATTTGAGGTATTTTGGCAAGAAAATGGTGGAAAAAGCTTGTTTTAATAGTCGGGATGCTCGTGCAGGGTTTAGGCGCAGAGGGATATGAAATAAAATGCATTACCATGTTTTATTATGCATTTTTGGTTACATTAAATCTACAATGAATGATGGTCACATCGGGTGGGAAAGGTGGTTTCGAGCTTCAACGAAATCTAAAACCAGAGTGGTTATCGCATGCCCTTTCAATGGTTAATGGTTTTGGAGTAATTGAACTCGATCCAATGAGAATTGAGCACGTGGAGGAGATATAAAGTTTCAATACCACTCATTTCACGCAGGTTTGAGATGGGGGTGATCGTGCAAGTTTTCTGTGTGATATGGGTTTTTATCCGTCGGATCTTGGCTGTGGAATGTGAACGATCTAGATTGGTTAGAGAGTTGCATCAGGATTGGGGTGTGGGACCGGGGTTTCATTAACGCGACGGGGTTGGAATTTAAGCCTTAGGTTTATATAATGGCGGGGGGAATAATATAATGTATGTTTTAATTAAAACATTAGAATTGTTTCAACTAATACATATGTGGGTTTAATATATAGTTTTTCAACATTGATAGTTTTTTTAAAACTATAGGGGCACGATATTTGTTTTAACAGATAGGTTTAGACCAATGGGATAGTAGGGTGAGGTTTTATATTGTGCACATGGGGTATTAAACATTGGTCTAAACTTAAAATAGAGGGTTTGTGGGTTTATTTAAAATAAAGGGTTTTAATACTATACGAGAGGGTGTAGTTAGGGATTTTAATAGAATAAGTTAGAAGTTAATATAGAAAAGGGATAATGTAATGAATGAAAAATACATGTTTAACTCTAAGTAAAATGAAAATAAGCATAGTTTATTTTGTTGTATTATTTTACACTTTAACTTAGGAAAAACGTATTTTTAGGGTTTATGAATGATTTTGAAGTTAGTTATTTAGGGTTTTACTTTTACTAAGTAAAAATGGGTTTTACTTAGCAAAAAGGGATTATGATTTATGAATGAAGGGTAAATGCTGATGAATGGGAGTTTAGTGTGGAAATTCAATATTTTTAACCAATTAGTTATCGAGCCTTGGGTTCGGTCCCAACAAAAGTCAGAGAAATGCTCTGAGCCTTTTTCACTGATAGTTTAGAACACTGAATATTTGTAAGGGAGGGGAAATCAGTGATTTTTGCCTGATGATGCTTTATTACATGATTGCTCAACTGCTTTCTACCTATCCATCTTTATTTCTAACATTTTTACTTCATTTTCATGGGTGCATTTAGGATTACAAGCACATTTAGCCCTATAAATTTTCGACAAGAAAATAAGGGGCTAAGATGTTTCTGAGCCTTCAAGGAATGCATTTCCCCGTAAAGCACATCATCCTTGAAGCCTCCTTGTGCCTTATGTCCTCTGATAAATTCCCTTCTGCTGATTCCCATCATAAAGCCTCTCTGTTTGTGAAGAGATGCCCGAAGGCCCCCTTTTCCCTCTTATTTCATTCCCCTAAGCCTTTGCTTTCTATCCCCTTTGTCTCCCCTTCTTTTTCCCCACTTGCCTTTCATTTCCCCTCAAAATCCCCTTTAAATTCTTTCCCCTACCCTTTGTAGGCCATCTTCCCCTTTGTTCCCTTATTACTTCCCTTCCTAACCTTCAGATCACTTTAAAGGGACAAATACCCACTTTCCTATCTTAATACAGGCCTTGGACCCCTCTTCCCCTCTTTTCCGACTTCCATCGCGTTATAAACCATTTTAATACAAAATATGCGTTTATAGCCTTCCCCCTTGCATACCCCGCTTGTTTGTTATAAACTTTATTATAAAGTTTATATCACATTATATAACCGCCGCCTATCGCAAGTCGCGCATCGCAGTTTCATTCGCTTGTTCATTGGATCCATCGCAAATATTTGGGATGCGACCATCGCTCGATCATATAATCACACCGTCACATTATCGCATTCTCACTTTTCCGTTTGAGTGATCCATCGCAAATATTTGCGATGCGATCCGATCGCGTCGCAAATCCTCCACCGTTGATTCCCGTGCGAACCCAACCGTCATTGCATTCCCAACCGTTTCCCCTTCCTCGATCGCAATCGCAAATTATAAGTATGCGATCCCCCCTCGTCCATCGCGACTGCGATTCCCCGCCTAAACCTTGGCCAACCGTTGGGTTTAAGATCCAACGGCTCGAAGCAAATCGCCACCCGCCTGCGGCTGGGTTCCTCCTCATCGCATGTCACTACCTTCCCTTCGCATTCCTTTGCATTTTGTCACCATTGTTTGGTGAAAGCCTCCATTCCGTCGCCGCGCTATCATACTTTTCTCCCTCCACTCCACCGGTCTTCCATTGCATCGATTTTCCTCAAACAGTTGTGATTTTTTCTGCAGAGTACAAGGGTTGAAACGCCACCATAACTGCACAGTATGGAGGCGACCGCAAGTTTTCCACTGTCAAAGGCAAATAATTTAATGAAGGGAAGGTTTCCACACCGGCAGAATGTCTTCGTCCGAAGAAGGATGAATTTCCCCTACCACTTGATTACATGCCGTGCTCCAGAGGAGATCTCCGCTCAGCACGCAGTCCAAGGAGATCCGAGCATTTGCTGCTCAAGTACGGTGGACCAGTCCATTTTTCATTACCATTTTGTTTATTCACCAAAGGTACTACACCAGGATGCATCTGAAACATACCGGGAATTAATGAAGCCTGACGAAGACCCTCCTTTTCTCCAAAGAGTGCCAAAAATTAAGGCCCAGAGTTCCAAACAGAATGGGCTTCGGCCCTTTCCTTCTTTTCTGAATTTAATGTTATATTTAGTGTTCTACCTACTTCCTCTGCTCTTTTTCAGCTATAAAAACTATGAGGAAGTTGTTGTAAAGTTGGTTGATGAGTTATCAGAGACATGTAAGCAGTTCCTCCTGAAATAAGAACTCTGTGTATAATTGTAACGTAGGCCGAGTGAGATGTATTCAGATTAAGTGACCAAATTATTGGCTATGTTGTACCTGATTGGTGTTGATATTTAATATAATGAGCACATTCCTTTGGATCCTGATCTAAAGTTGCGGTGATGTTTTCCTATCTCTGTGTTTATTTCATTTCATTTCAGTTCTTCTGGCTCGCATCAGAAATTTGGCGTAAGATTCACCCATGTTAGGTGCCTTATGTTGCTGCTCTCCCAGCCCTATATGTTTTCTACCTATATGTGTATCTGAATATTGATTTCAATGGATTTAACCAGTGTAGTGGATGTTATTGCCTGCTCTCTAATGTATGAATTAAGGAAATCCATGTTTAGATGTTCTTGTTGGGATTTGATCGAATGTGTTGAGAACACTGGGAGGTCTAGAGCTTTTTCCCTGCCTCACTAGGATCTTTCCATTCCATTAAGCCTGTCTAAGATCCCTCGTGCCGCCCCTGATTGTGTTCAAGAAGGTCTGGAGTTAAATGACCTCTGACCTGATCTATAGACAGAATTGGACGGTTCTTCTCCTTTCATCTTCAATCCTTAATGTTTCATTCCTACTGTCATCTTTAGGATCCAAGGCTTTAGATGACTAGCCCAACTGAAAGCTTGCATGTTGAATAGCAAGTAAATCCTTTCTTGACTCCATTGCCCAATGGACTTGGTATTCCCTGGACTATTTCTCCTCTGTCTATATCCTTTGTTGCGCGGCCTTGTCTTATGACAAACCCTTCCTTCCTGATTCTCAACAACCAAACTCTAAATCAAACAAACAAACCCTGTGCCTATAACTAGCCTAATATCTTAAACTTGAGCTTCAAAGCCATATGCCTTGACTATTATAGAGAGATCCCTCTCTGGACCTAGGAGGGCTAGATCAAAAGGTCTGAAAGTGGTTCTATGTTGTCTCATATTTTGGTATTGCCAATCTTGCCAAAACATGGGAACCCCAACATAATGGCGACTCCGCTGGGGAATTCTAAGCATTTTTCATTCCATATCACAAGGACCTTAGAAACCCTTCAATCTCTGGTTAGATTGGCTTTCAATTGCTGATGGTGGACAGCATCCTGCTTCAAACATTCATATACATCCACCTGGCGACTCCACATTCCCTATGATCCAAAGACCAAATGACTCCACTGGTAGAAGACTCTGAACTGGTTGAGAAGAAGCAGTAGCCTTCTTTGCATAAATATAGATCCAAACATGGACAAAGATACAAAGTATGATGCTTTGTATGATAAATTATGTGAAATAACCGAAATGTTTGGTAAAGTGCTGGAAACGCATATGGCTAATATGAATGCAAATGATGATTATTCAGAACAACCTATGCCTTCTCCAGAACAAGAACAAACTCAAGACCTAGAAAATGAGCAGGACACATATGATACTCAAGAATCTGTAGAATATGAGGAGGAAGGTAATCAGGAATTGCCTGATTGCTTACCTATGCCTTGTGTTACGCTGATCAAAGAATATCAGGACCTTTTAGCAAAGGTTGATAGGGAAAGCTGCCTTGAAGAAACACGAGACCACATAAAAGAGGCAGAGCCTGATGTGGAAGAAGAGGCTCAAAGAAACATCCAACCTCCAAATCAGCTTACACAAGAGAAAGAAGACTGCTATTTTTCTGTCCGTAATGAGAGGGAAGCTCCTCTTTTGAAAGAAGAGGAGATTGGTCAAATATTAAACCAGCAGTCCACCCCAGAAGTATTCTATAGGACACACTCCCTCGCTCACTCATCTTATGAGTTTGATGATTCAGTTTCAGAAAACTCCTCTGTGGATCGGAATGAAGAAAGACCTGCTGAAAGTCTGATAGGTTTGAAGGGTGATATTAATTACAGTTATGATTTTCCTTTTCATGATCTATTTGAGGGTGAGTGCTTTCAAAGAGAAGTCGAGCTTGCAGGACCATCATCCTTAGATTCATGGGAAGAAAACCAGAGCCAGCAATTTCAGAGAGGTAATGAAACCAGTCAGCCTATCTATGACACTGATGAGGAGAGCTGCGACAATATATCAGCAGATGAAGATTCTTTGAATCTTCATTCTGCTCTACCACAGATCATCAGTAAGGTCGGAAACCAGCAGTCTTTCCTTTCAGAAGATGAGGACGAAAGAAAAGAAGAGGTTTTTGAGCGGGTTGAAAGAAAAGAGCCTTCTCTTAAAAAAGAGGAAGCAAAAGGGTACACCCCTGCTCAAGAATACATGAATCTTTTCATAGAGCTCAGCACACCGGATCAGAATGTGTTAGAGCGCCAGGAGGACACAGCTACAGTCTATGATAAGTCCTCCAGTTCAGAAAATGAAGAAGATGAAGGAGATTCTCTTTCTCAGGAGAGTCTCATTCTTGATCCAGTGGAAGAAGAAGAGATCCTGGTTGAAGCCTGCCTGCCAGATACTCATAGCCAGGTATCTTTTCATGATCCTTATGCACATTTCCTACATACATTTGAAGAAGGATCAAAGGTCTTCTTGAGCAGCATGTTGCAAACAGAAGGAAATTTTTTCAAAGCTGCTGTTATTGAACAAAAAGAGTGGGAGCTGCCCTGCCTATCCAGCATGCTCAAGGAGTTGAGCAAGAAGGACCAGCCATGGGATCACTTGATGGACTGGTTACATTGGAAGATAGTGTTTGTAAGCTAGTCTTGTAAATATGTCAAGTTAGAATAGGGTAGGTAGGAAAAGCTCAGTCTATGATCAGGTAGTTAGTTGTTTCATTTTCTGTCTTAGAATGTAGAGGAGAAACCTGCTAGACAGTCTGATCCTAGCAGGTGGTAGTGTAGGTAGTGAAACGCTGTGGGACCAACTGTTTAATCTGGTCTCATGGAGCAATAAGGGTATATTTAGAATAGTTTTATTTTCTATTTGTAAAATAAAATGATGTAAAGGGTCTGCTAGCTCAAATGCACCCTAAAGAAGAAAAATGATAGGATTGTAGTGCGGGTAGGAAGTTTGATTGGGGAAAATGTTTCTGCTGATGTAACATATTCACATTGTGGTAGCTGATCAGAGAAAGAGATGTGCCAAGCAACCGGCAGCTGGCCTACACCAAAGATTTATTTTCTGAATTCTTGACTCCTTCAAGAAGAAGCCATCCCCATGTGGAGCCACTGTTAGCCCCCTATAAATTTTCGACAAGAAAATAAGGGGCTAAGATGTTTCTGAGCCTTCAAGGAATGCATTTCCCTAGAAAACACATCATCCTTGAAGCCTCCTTGTGCCTTATGTCCTCTCATAAATTCCCTTCTGTTGATTCCCATCATAAAGCCTCTCTGTTTGTGAAGAGATGCCCAAAGGCCCCCTTTTCCCTCTTATTTCATTCCCCTAAGCCTTTGTTTTCTATCCCCTTTGTCTCCCCTTCTTTTTCCCCACTTGCCTTTCATTTCCCCTCAAAATCCCCTTTAAATTCTTTCCCCTACCCTTTTTAGGCCATCTTCCCCTTTGTCCCCTTATTACTTCCCTTCCTAACCTTCAGATCACTTTAAAGGGACAAATACCCACTTTCCTATCTTACTACAGGCCTTGGACCCCTCTTCCCCTCTTTTCTGACTTCAATCGCGTTATAAACCATTTTAATACAAAATATGCGTTTATAGCCTTCCCCCTTGCATACCCTGCTTGTTTGTTATAAACTTTATTATAAAGTTTATATCACATTATATAACCGCCGCCTATCGCAAGTCGCGCATCGCAGTTTCGTTCGCTTGTTCATTGGATCCATCGCAAATATTTGCGATGCGATGGGATCGCATCGCAAATATTTGCGATGCGACCATCGATCGATCGCATAATCGCATTCTCACTTGTCCGTTCGAGTGATCCATCGCAAATATTTGCGATGCGATCCGATCCCGTCGCAAATCCTCCACCGTTGATTCCCGTGCGAACCCAACCGTCATCGCATTCCCAACCGTTTCCCCTTCCTCGATCGCAATCACAAATTATAAGTATGCGATCCCCCCTCGTCCATCGCGACTGCGATTCCCCGCCTAAACCTTGGCCAACCGTTGGGTTTAAGATCCAACGGCTCGAAGAAAATTGCCACCCGCCTGCGGCTGGGTTCCTCCTCATCGCATGTCACTGCCTTCCCTTCGCATTCCTTTGCATTTTGTCACCATTGTTTGGTGAAAGCCTCCATTCCTTCGCCACGCTATCATATTTTTCGCCCTCCACTCCACCGGTCTTCCATTGCATCGATTTTCCTCACACAGTTGTGATCTTTTCTGCAGAGTACAAGGGTTGAAACGCCACCATAACTGCACAGTATGGAGGCGACCGCAAGTTTTCCACTGTCAGAGGCAAATAATTTAATGAAGGGCAGGTGTCCACACTGGCAGAATGTCTTCGTCCGAAGAAGGATGAATTGCCCTTACCACTTGAATACATGTCGTGCTCCAGAGGAGATCTCCGCTCAGCACACAGTCCAAGGAGATCCGAGCATTTGCTGCTCAAGTATGGCAGACCAGTCCGTTTTTCATTACCAATTTGTTTATTCACCAAAGGTACTACACCAGGATGCATCTGAAACATACCAGGAATTAATGAAGCCTGACGAAGACCCTCCTTTTCTCCAAAGAGTTCCAAAAATTAAGGCTCAGAGTTCCAAATAGAATGGGCTTCGGCCCTTTCCTTCTTTTCTGAATTTAATGTTATATTTAGTGTTCTACCTACTTCCTTTGCTCTTTTTCAGCTATAAAAACAATGAGGAAGTTTTTGTAAAGTTGGTTGATGAGTTATCAGAGAAATGTAAGCAGTTCCTCCTGAAATAAGAACTCTGTGTGTAATTGTAACGTAGGCCGAGTGAGATGTATTCAGATTAAGTGACCAAATTATTGGCTATGTTGTACCTGATTGGTGTTGATATTTAATATAATGAGCACATTCCTTTGGATCCTGATCTAAAGCTGTGGTGATGTTTTTCTATATCTGTGTTTATTTCATTTCATTTCGGTTCTTCTGGCTCGCATCAGAAATTTGGCGTAAGATTCACCCATGTTAGGTGCCTTATGTTGCTGCTCTCCCAGCCCTATATGTTTTCTACTTATATGTGTATCTGAATATTGATTTCAATGGATTTAACCAGTGTAGTGGATTTTATTGCCTGCTCTCTGATGTATGAATTAAGGAAATCCATGTTTAGATGTTCTTGTTGGGATTTGATCGAATGTGTTGAGAACACTGGGAGGTCTAGAGCTTTGTCCCTGCCTCACTAGGATCTTTCCATTCCATTAAGCCTGTCTAAGATCCCTCGTGCTACCCCTGATTGTGTTCAAGAAGGTCTAGAGTTAAATGACCTCTGACCTGATCTATAGACAGAATTGGATGGTTCTTCTCCTTTCATCTTCAGTCCTTAATGTTTCATTCCTACTGTCATCTTTAGGATCCAAGGCTTTAGATGACTAGCCCAACTGAAAGCTTGCATGTTGAATAGCAAGTAAATCCTTTCTTGACTCCATTTCCCAATGGACTTGGTATTCCCTTGACTATTTCTCCTCTGTCTATATCCTTTGTTGCGCGGCCTTGTCTTATGACGAACCCTTCCTTCCTGATTCTCAACAACCAAACTCTAAATCAAACAAACAAACCCTGTGCCTATAACTAGCCTAATATCTTAAACTTGAGCTTCAAAGCCATATGCCTTGACTATTATAGAGAGATCCCTCTATGGACCTAGGAGGGCTAGATCCTAAGGTCCGAAAGTGGTTCTATGTTGTCTCATATTTTGGTATTGCCAATCTTGCCAAAACATGGGAACCCCAACACAACCCTAAAACATTTTTCTTTCAAAGTATAAAACTATCTAATTCTACCTTATTTCATCCGAGGGCTCAGATTAAACTGTTGAGCTTCTCCTTTATTCTCTAGCTATCTATTGATTTGTCAAGTTTAAACTGTTTGACATCTCTTCATTCTCTATCTAAAACATGAAATTTAAAGCATGAGAGGTCAAGTTTAGGCTGTTTGACCCTCATGGATTGTGGCATTTAGGACAAGCTGCACACAATCTTATTTTCAAAATTAAATTAAAGTAGTGACATTTAAACTTGCAACACTTTTAGGACTTTTTATCCTCTTTTTGGTTTTTTATTATTTTTCATTTTTTCAAAATATGGGAAAACAACTTGTAGAAAGCAAGGTATGTACATATTTACAATACTATCAAATTCAATTCAAAATTTATGAACCCTATTATTATAGGACCCTAACAACTTGTACCTCTTCAATCACTTCAGCCTCTTGTGCAATTTGTACCTCTTCAATATCAACAAATAGAGATGGAATTTGAGGTGCTTTAGGTGCTACTTTGAGTGGTACTTTGGGTGAGGATGATGCTTTCTCAACTCTCTTCTTTCTTGTCCTAATCTTAGGACTAGCTACCAATAACTTCCCTTCTCCTTTCTGCAACCTCAACCTTGTAAGCATCACAAAAATTGCAACTATTAAAACCCTTCAAGCAAAGAAAGAAAGAAACCTTCTGCTCTGATACCAACTTGATCTGAAATTGATCGTTATTTTTTGTTGCGCTAATATCAGTTTCACATTTAAATAAACATTTCTTTGGTTTTCTTATCAATTAAGAGTTTATCCATGAACATGTGATTGTATAATCATTAATCTTGGTGAAATTTAGTGTTTTTCATGAACTCAAAATCATAGAAACTAATTTCTGAACAATAACAAATAAGAACACAATAAACACAAATAGCATAGCTCAATACACGAGTTTTTGATGAAGGAGTTCACCCCTCCATATCCTTGGTCCATCTTCATAGTGTGGGCCTTTGTATTAGCTTAAAATGTGAAAAATTCTTGTTTATAGTCTCCTATTGCCTCTGCAACTTGCTGCAATGGCTCCAAAACATCAAAATATACCAGAAATGACTCTTATTGAGCTCATTTTGGTCAAAAATTTCCAGAGTTATGGAAAAAACAAGTTTTCCTACAATTTCTCCTTTAAAACTGGGATTCCGCCAGTTAAATTTCCAAATTTAGCCATGCTACCGCATTTGGCACTCCGCCAATTTAACCGCCGGATTAGATTACACTTAATTAGGGATAAGTGCAGTTAGAAATAAGATAAGAGCTGTTTAATTGTTAAGCACTTTCAGCGCTAATTGTGAATTATCATGGGTTAATTGTGGCTTAATGTAATAACTTGCAGCTAAATTCATACTATAAGTTTCACCAGTTTTAGCGTTGGCCGCTGGTTCTGGCGTGTCAGACATATGGGAGGGGGCTGGCCCCCTCTGGACCCCTGTATGATGGCGCAATAATATTTAAATCTCAACGGAAATGTATATGGGTAAGACCCACGGTAGGAGCGAAGATGGTAATGCTGTTTGTTGGTGGGCGGTAGGGCTGGGGTTCGAACCTGACCCCCGCCATATAATTTTGTTGCTCCATACTTGTCGCTTCGCCACCAAACTTGGCTCCGCTCCACCATACTAACCTTGTGCTAAATCTGTTGTAGAGATGCTCTAGTTATATAATGAAGTCAGCAGGTTGTAAATTTTCGACCATAGGTTTAGTATCTATATATCATATAATACTTATATGCGCCAAGCCACCATAAAATTCAAACCTTAGTGAAAAACACATATGTGCCCAATTTGTATGAATCCCAACCTACCATGCCATGGGGGGGCGGGGTACGTGGAATGCCACATGTCTCTTCCCCATTGGCCCATAACTACACAATATATAAAATCAACATCTGCACCAATAATAAATTAATTCACCCTTAGACTTAGGATAGAAAAATTCCCTTCCTAGTCAACATTGGTGAATATGGTGGTGCCACTTGGCACAATATCATTGGATGTTTTTGGAGAATATTCCCTATGAAGCTGACTGGACTTGCCACATCATCCCTATAACTATTCTGCTAATTGTTTTGCTTGTTTGGGAAAACGGACAACATGCCATAATTCCCTCATACAAACTTGGAATTTGACAAAACGAGTTGCATTGGAATCCTGGAGACGAGCTCTATCCAGGAGTTTAGGTTTGAAGAATTTCTGAGAACTTTCAATTAAGCTAGTTCTATAGAGAATAATTGTATAACATCATGCATATAGTTCTAAGGCTGATGGAACTGACCTAAAAAAACCAAGAGTTAGTGTTAGAGTGTTTGGCAATGGAAATCCACTCATTACAATGGTCTCTATGAAAGGTAATGATGGGTTCCAAGATGGAGGCAAGGTTTATGCAAGGGTAAGTATGTCAGGCATGGCTACAAGGTTGGCGAGTGGAATGAAGGCAAGCATCATTTTGAAAATATCTAGCAAGATATTGATGACCATGAGCATACATGAAAAAAAATAAATGAGTAAAAGAGTGGGGACCCCTTATATGAAATAAGGGCTAGAAATAAAAGATAAACATAGGCACAAGGATCAATTATTATGTTATTTTGAGTAATAAATATGATCATTGAACATAGGAATGAATGAAGCATAAACACCAAAATGGAAATCAGGTGCTATTCTAGGGTGCCCATGAAGGGGTAGGCTCTACCGCACAAGTTACGATGTGAAAAATACATGGTTAATGTTGTAACTTGACTGGGGTGGGACCTAAGGCACAATGAAATGGTGTGGGAAAGGTCAATAATGTAGTGACAATATTTATGAACCCTAATCTTGTATGCCAGTTTCAACTGTATATCTCAAGGTAGTAACAATAATTTTTGTCTTTTCATGTTTATATTTTTGGGATGTATTATATGCATATATATAAATCATGACATAATATGATTGATTATGCAATGTATTGCCCATTACTAGGCACAAGCCAAGGATTCCAATTGACATGTATGAACTAATGTGTATTTGTTGGAAACATATGGCACACCATGATGGGGTAATGACACATCAATTAAATTTCCATGTTCTTAAAGGTGGGCAATTCCAAGGATAACTTAGAACCATGGCTTTATCATGAATGAATTGAGTACATATGGGGTGAAGGGTCTCATGTTCTAGTGCAACTCCTTGGTAATGATGATGAAGAAATGAAGAGGGCATGTGACATTTTCTAATGGGGGAAGTTAGAGTGGATAATATGGTGGCAAGTTCAATGTTAGAAATCCTAGACTTGACTGGTCCAAGGGTGTGACTTCTTTGGATGAATCAAGAAATTCCCCTATATCCATATATATAAGCCATGAAATAATATGATAGATTAGGAAATGCAGTTTCCACTACCACGCAAAGGCCAAGGATTCCAATTGATATGTATGAACTCATGTGTAGTTGTTGGCAACATATGACACACCATGATGGGGTAATACCACATCAATTAAATTTCCATGTTCTTAAAGGTGGAAAATTCCAGGGATAGCTTATAGCCATGGAATTATCATGAATGACGAGTACATATGGGGTGAAGGGTCTCACTTGCTAAGGCAACTCCTTGGTAATGATGATGAATACATGAAGAGGGTATGAGACATTTGCAAATGGGGGAAGTTAGAGTGGATAATCTGGTGGCAAGTTTAATGTTATAAATCCTAGACTTGAATTGGTCCAAGGTTTGGATTTATTTGAATGACTCATGAAATTCCCCTATACTCGATTCAATATTTGATTGACAATCTCCATAAATTCAAATTCGGGAGAGTAGAGGCATCATGAGGCATAATCTCCCTTAGCTTATCGTGTGAAGCCATTACATCCAATATGTCCTTTTTTGAAGGTGAATCGAAATCGAGGGAGTCATGTGAAACTAATGGATTAACAAACCATGTGGTCATAGTAGCCTGATTAGGCACCACTTGAGCATCAAGAGGTCTAAGGGATTCACTAGTGACAAAATTGATCATGTTAATGGTGGAAGTAAATGGGCATGGGTTTGGTGGAGCAAGGGAAAATGTGCCATCAATGAAGAGTATTTGAATATCCCCGTTCCAATACTTTCAACAACAGAACTGGAATCACCTATAAAGGGAATCAACTAACTATCATGAAAACAAAAGTCAAGATTGCAAAAGGTCAATTGGTTGATAGTGATTATTTTACCCTAGTGGGGGAACATCGCGAAGCATAAGACTAAATACATGAAATTAGTCATGGCATATAATCAAGTTTGCCTAAGGAGGAAGTTATAATATAGTGGTGCATCAATGACCTCAACCTCAACAAAGCTCATTTTACCCCCAATATTGATAGGAAAAGTAAAGAAAACCCCATGAGGCTACAAGGTATTCCCATTAAAATTCTTTAACACTAATCTAGGAAGAGACAAAGTTTGTGAATTGAGATACTTCCAACACTTTGACAATGTAATACATGTATATGTCCCTCATCCAATGCTATCCTATGAACACATTGTCCAAAGATGTGGACAATTATATGGAAGGCCAAATGATGTGGAGGATAGGGTTTCCATGAATAAGGATTGAAGGTCATGATATTCAAATATGATGGATCCACACCACTAGTAGCAGGTAAAGGTGCCTCAAATTTCATGTGGCAGTGTTGTCGCTCAGATTGTATAAGCACCACAAAAACTACTCAGAGTGGGGGATGCCACTCTGATCCCCTCCCACTCCGTTCTAGTTGTATCCCAAAAACAGATTATGGGGGGTAGTCCTTATGGAAATGAGGTGACTAAGGACTGCAAGTTAGGAACCAATTTTTTCGGGAGACATTGTTGAGTGGCCTAGCTACTTGGTAAAATTGAGCAAGATTAAGGATTCGATTAGATCTAGAGTTGAGAATAGTGCCTTATGTAGTCAAGATTTCTTTCTTGTTACAAATTATAGCCAAGTAATCGGATGTATATATGCTGCTTATATGATAAAATAACCTATATGAAGTGCAAGTCCTAAGATCTAGGTGAAATGAAAGGATCTTATTTATTTTAAGTTAAATGACTAGTCTAAGTTGAACCTTCCCCTTAAATATTTTGAGATTAGTCTTAGGAGTATGTTGTGGGATGTAAGCCAAGGGGAAGAAGGCACAAGCTTGATTAACGATACCTCCCCCTGTGTTCCACCCACCCAGTGCCTCCAACGCTGTAGAGACTGTGGTTCTGGCGACTATAAGGTCACTGTTTTAACCACTAGAAAGTGTTGAATCCCTCAAGCCAAAAAGGAAAGGGTTTCCCTAGGAGTCTATAAACCAAGCTTATGTGCGGAGGTAAATTATTAATGCATCTACTCTTAGGATGAAATACAAGATGGATGAATGGGGTTACTGTTAATCCAAGTTTTCATTGATGGCAACAGGTTGATGAAGGTTGAAAGACTAGATGATAACATGGAAGATATCATTTGAAGTTCTCCTAATGATGCTACATTGTGACATATTACTGCATTATTATTGAATACATGATGCTATACCTTCATGACCTTGTTGGGTACTATCATGATGACATAGATGTCCTACATGATGATGCTATGACCCTATTATTGATAAGCCAAACAATGGAGAAGACAAATGAAGGAGAAGCCAAGAAATGGAGAAGGTATTCTGTCCTATGCACTTTCTACAAACAAAAATTAAGGACAATCACAAATAAAAATTGTTTTTATCACCTTGGAGGCATCCTATAAACATGGGTCCTATACCATCTTGTAGAGTATATTTTTCCCATTCCAACGAGCTATTACTCAGCCCGAAACTCCAAGCGGTTTGATAGTTATTGAATTTTTAAGTTAATACATAATTTCTGGTCCAGTGAGCCGACATCACTATCTAGGAAAAGTCGGCCTACTTAAGGATGCATCTGTTTGGTGAAGGGACGAAAATTAGTTATATTTATATGTAATTACTCTCCTTGTTTCAGATTAACAATTAGCACAAAATTCATTACAGGTTCAAGTTCACATCTCATGAACAAGAAGGATAAAGGTTGCGGATTGGGTGAACAACTTGGAGGATAATTTTGCAAAGTCAAGGTAAGGGACAACGAAGGATTAAAGTCTGGGTATAAGGCCTGTTTTGAGCCGCAGCCCTAGAAGGAGAAACAATCTCAGCATTGTGGATTATCTACGCTAAATCGAACTGTGGAGGAAAAAAATACTCTTTAGATCTCAGAATTGTTAAGGTGTAGTCCTGTAAAAATCAAATCATTGAAGGAATACAGGAGATCTATTCACAACTCGTGAACACAAGAAAAAAGGGAATTATAATAAATAAATATTGGGTTTAAATTTGTCATAGCATGAGATATTAATCTCGTCCTCCTTGTAATTAACAGTTGACTGTATGTCATCTCACTACAGCTCAGATTCCTGAACAGAAATTAATTTGTATGGACAACAGTCATAGTTGAAGCCACGGGCTCAGATTTTTTTAGGACTGTATACACCTAGGACTTGCCATCTCTTGCTGGGTTTCAAAATTATCAGCTCAAGTTTACTCCGGTAGAAATTTCAGAAGCTCGGACCTCTTTAATAGTTCAGTGAAGTGTTGAAGGAAGCCGAAGTAGTTGTGGTATTGAAGGAACTAGTTCTTGAAGGATTTTTGTATTGAAGGGTTGTTGCAAGAGCATTATTGTTGGTGCACTGCAGTGTAGAACTGTTGCAGTATGGTGTAGAAGCATTGGTGCAAATTTGTTGATGAAGTATGATGCAAAATTAAAAATGCTTATTGCTAGATGAATAGTGCAGAAGTATTAGTGCAGTGTGGTGGAGAACTCTTGGTGCAAAATTGATAAAGAAGCATGATGCAGAATAGATGGTGCAATATTGTGCAAATTGATGCAATGGAGCATATTTGAATCAATAATCCAATAAAGAATCAAAGAAGGATTGGTGTCCGTGGAGTAGGAGCTCCTAAACACAAGGTTGGTGCCTTGAGAAGATAGGGTCAAAGCCCTAGAGGTCGGAGCCTCATCAAAGTGAAGTTGGTGCTTGGCAACAGGTTGGTGCCTTCACTCATATATTGTATACTATTATTTAAAAATGTATACTAATATTGGTACTTTAATCAACAATGTTTTTAACCACGATATCAATTAGATCTTAATGCCCAAAATGAAAAAATCATAAACAAGATAAGAAAATTAGAGCTTAGATGTGTGAGTGTTTAAGTGAAAATTTTGATAAATCTTATAGCTTAAGAAAAATGCTAGATTCCAAATATCCAAAATCAATAGTAACACTTCAGAAAATTCAGCAATTATTATCCTTATGACAATAGTAATAAAATCACTCTAGATCCAAGAGACGACAAGCCTATGATAACTAGAGATGATCAATGAGATGCCCAACACCTTACTAATGTAAATTATGAGTTTTAGTCCACTTTCAGATGCAATATTTAGTGACATATCAGATCTGAAATGACTTATTACAACAATAGGAAAATGTGTGAGCAGTGATATATCAATGCTACAACAAGGACCAAAACACACCCAAAACGTGAAATTAGTTTGCCAAACTGAAAATCTTGAATTTTTAGGATCTTTAAAGAGTGATATTCAAAAAATATAAGATATGAAAAACTTGTTATAGCAATGAGTAAAACATAAAATCAGTGAGCTATTGGTGCTACAACAAGTGTCAAATTTAGCCCAAAACATGGAAAAAAATTGCCAAAACTGAAAATTTTATTTTTTGAGCATTTTTAGGTGTGTTATTCAGAAAATTTTAGATATGATTCAAATATTTTGCAAAGAATTTCCAGCAAGAAAATTATTAGATATAAGCTATATATGCAATGCCAAAGTGACCAAAATTCTAGGAAAAAATTATTTTTCAATTTTAAAAGTATTTTGACCAATTTAACGTGTTTATTAGGGCTTTTAGGTCACTGTTATAAATCAGAATTTACAGCTGTAATAAGACAGTGAGAAATTAGCATTTAGATAGCAAACCCTAGGCCCAAGGCCTTGTAGATCACTTTGCCTAAACTTGGCAAACTTTTGCATTGAAGTTTCCATCTGCAAATCAAACTTTTTGATCCCAAAATTCTGCAAAACCCACCAAGTATTCAGTCTTAAAAATTTCAGAAATGGATAAGGGTCAAATTAGGAAAATTATGGCCAAAGCGGGCTAACGCTAGGCCCAGTAGGGCTATATTTGAGGTCTATAGGTTGAGGAAAGGCTAAAAAGGGGTCAAAATGGCCACAGAAGGGAAAGTGAAGGGTAAAGAAGGAAGAGGAAGCCCTAAAATGCTTCACGTTGGGGCTAGAGAATAAATAGGGCCCTAGAAGGCCACGACTAGCCTTTGAGTCAGTCGTCTAGGCCTTATGAGGGGGCTGAGGCATTTTAGGCCTACGGCTAGGCCTTTCAAGGCCTAAAAACCCTAAGACGGGGCCTAAAAGGGTAGGCTGAGGCCCCTAGAGGGTACAACCTGCCCTAAAATCCATAAATGAATGACACAGAGGGAAAAGGGTTGACACATGGGGGATAAAGGGAAAAAATGGCCTTGGAGAGGTCAGATCTGTGCCTGGGAGGGTTGAAACACGAAACATCAACTTCAAAAAAATAAATTTGCTTCAGATATGAATCTCTGCTCAATTTCTTCAATAGTTGGCCCTGCAAAAATATTTAGAGACTAGATCTTACCCTCAAGGGCCTAGGTATAGCTCTATTCTAGCTTTCTCCACTTGATCTCACTTTCAAAAATAGATTTACAAATACCCAAAACCCAAATATATACAAAAATATTAAAACCCCAAAATTCCAATTAGCAAAAAACAATATACAAAATTATTTTACAAATATATAACGCTTGAAATAAATTTTGGAGAAATAATTTTTTTAAGGAAATTTTCTTTGATAAATGGATAATAATACTTTGGAAAATTAATGCACACGATAACCTTAGCGAAGTTAAATCAACCACATAAATATTTGAAGTCCAAAAAAGGTCGGTTAATGCCCACATTTTGTGAACTTGGAGACTAAGGACTGGGAACTTGCAAACACTAAATATATTTCTTAAGAAATTTTGTTAGACATATGGCGAATCAAATCATCTAATATAAACCCAAAATCTATCAATATAATTACTTTATCCCCATCTACTGATTTAAAAAAAAAATTAATCAACACAATATAGGAAACCCCGTACCTAGCACATACCACAAATCAGTGAACACTGAACACCATGAATTGCACCCCAAAGTATTTATTATGATTCAAATAAATGTTCCCAGTGGGAAAATAATGTTACATCAATGCTTTTGAAACAATTTATTAGCCAAACATCATATGACTTTGACACACAAATGACTCTCTATATATAGGTAAATACTCCAAGTGGAAAAATAATGGCTAGTTGGATTAATCCTTCACAAAATAATATTGGACGTTGATAAATATTTGATATAATTTCTCATTTAATTCCATTTTTATTAGCTCAAAATTAATTATTTTGAGCTAATTTTCTCAAAAAATTGACTTTGACTTAACCACCAAGGTCCAAGGGTCCAAATTTTCTTGAAATATTCAATATTCCCTTGGTGTAGGACCTCCAAAAGTTAATTCTTTTGATACCCACAAATTTTTCCACTTGGAGAATTTAATTTCTCTAAGGCTTTTAATTTATACCTTAATTAATTAATTTTCTTGCTTAAGATTAATTTTATTTTTTCCAGAAAAATTAATTAATTGAAACTTGAGGGTATTAAATATTTTTTCCACACTCTAATATTTTAACCATGGTGTCTAAGTATAAGGACCATGCATTAAAATATTTTTTTATATAATATTTACAATTCAACCCTCAAAGGGGGAATACTTGTTCGACTTAGACCCTCAAAATAGATACCCAATTTGCGACACAACATGATCTAGTAAACCAAGTGATTTGTAATAAAATAATTTAACGAACTAGCTTAATTATTCCCAAATCAATTTTACATAAGACTCGAATAGAACAATAGGAATCACCTAAGAATTCGACGAAGAATTCCACCCTAGATTTGGGGTGAGGTTGGAGGGAAAAACTTTGTCGACCATCCGTGTTTAGAAACACAAATGAGTCAGTGAGACGAAAAACCTCCTAGGATGAAACTCTCGCCAAAATAATAGTCTTACCTAGGTTGTTACATACATTCATGGTCTCACTATCATCATTTACAATACAAAACTTATAGAATGGGTTTACAACGACTCAATAAACTAATGATTGATGACCCAATATTTTGAAAATTCTTTGGCAAATATACTTCCCTAGAACTTTGAAAAAAAGAGTGCAACAGGGAAACATTACAATACTTCAAGTGTAGACATATTAGTTGGAGCTTGGGCCAGATCCTCAACAATACTATAAATGTGAGCAACATACACATTTGGATTATTCATGATCTTTTGAAATTCACCTTTAGGAGGACATGACATAGTGTTAACAATGGATTATCAATGAAGAAGACCACCAGGTGGAATTTGGTTCACATAATACAAATTAGAAGTACCACTATCAACATTCTCATAATTTTGTGCTTACGTTGTGACATTAATGTTTTTCTTCGCCATAAAGATATCTTGCATAAAAGACAAGGAAAAATTAGAAGAAGTGACCTCATTTCCCCGTTGATAAGGCGATGGAGGGTTGGAAAGCATCTGTTGTTGATAGATCATAAAAGGATTCATCAAGACAACTTGTTAATGAGAAAAAAGTAGCCGTGAGAAGTATCAATGAATCCCATCCATCTCTGGCTACTCATGAGTGAGATGGTCTTCCCCACACATATTGCAAGGAAAACTTTTTTTTTTATTCTCTTTTGTGCCACCCATAATGTTCTCTTGGGTTTTCAATTTTCCTTGTTACTCATTTGAATTTTTGTTAGAATGATTCATTTTCTTGTTTCTTACATGGTTTCTGTGGGTTCTTCTCAAATATATATTGAATAGAGTTGACCTTAGGGTGGGAAAAAGAGCATTATGAGTTTGAGTAGAAGGCTTACCAGTCGAGGCATTAGAAGATATATTCATTTTTCCCATATATGAGGCTACTTGGTCTATGTTTCTCAAATATATGGTTTTCATTGTACCATCGACATGGATTCTAGGCTTGTGATTCATTTTATTAATTGGTGATCAAGGAGCATTAGGAAATATATCATATAAGGTACCTACTTGAGAATAAATCAAGTAAATTTGATAGACATTCATGATGGCTTTATCCTCACTTCGGGCTCCTACCTTTGCCACATCTTCAACAATCCTAGGCAAGAGGGACTTGGTGAACCACTCACGTAACAACTCATCAGGCAACTTGGTTCTAAAGAGACTTTGTCTTCTTCTCCACTCATGAATATGATCAAAGATGTGAGTGGAGGTATCTTGACATAAGTTAGTGAGAATGTTAGTACCATTCTCATACCTAACAGGAACTTGATAGTGATTGGCGAAGGCATGGACTAAAGACATGAAATTATCATAAGAAGCACACTCTAAATAAATGTACCACTTGGCAACATCATCAATATGAGTCCACTAGAAAAGATGCAACCTAATTATATAATCCATAAAGGTGTTGGAAGAGAACCATAAGTGGTAAATGGTAATGTGGGATGTAGGGTCTTATCCAGTCTTACCATCGAGATCAGGTATGTCTTCTGGAAGTTTATGTGGGACCGATTTCCATGAAGGATTTTGATTTATGGAATTGTTCATCAACTTAGATAGATTAGGAAACACAAGGGTTCTAAGAAATGTGAGTTGAACAATCCTTTGGGGGTGGGGGTAGGTGTGCCTCGTGACTCAAGTGGAGGAGGTTCTCCATCCATATCTTGGTTTCAATTATTAGGTTGAATCGAGGATGTAGTTTTTCTAGAGGTGTTAACTCCAAGGCCCATGCAAACATCATGATGGTTAATTCCACCATGGTGAATTCCCCAAATGGAAAAAGGATTCCCAAAAGATCGTTGACTTGTGCGAAAGGTTATTCTTAAAAGTTGACCAAAAGGAATATAACCCCATGGAATAAAGTTTTTGTAAGGGAAATTTTTCCCTAACCCTTGGTAATTCCATGGAAAAGATGTGAATTCCTGGAACATAGAACTCCCTAACGATTGACCTCCCCAAGTGTTGATAACTTTTTTTGGCAACAATGTTTGTCCTTGCATGATTAAAATTTATCACCTTAAGAATTTAGATTCATCACTCCATTTTCTCCCGAATTTCATAATGAGTCGTGGGCATATGAAAATATCTCCTTGTTTAGTTTAGGTTCAAAAAGGGCACTCAATAATGCTAAAAATGCACTTAGAAAAGTTTTTTTTTGATGTTGGAAAAGTTGTCATTGTGGTAGATATGGTTCTCATCTTATGGTTGTTCCATTCTTCATTATCTCTATCTAAATTTTCTCCCAAAAATCACTAAATAATAAAGTGTCACCCTTTTTCCCCACGTTTATTCACTTATGTCAAGGGTGGACGAAGTTTGAGAGAGAAAAAGTTTATGACATAAATGTGATACATATATATTTTTCTCTCCCCCTCTTTTTTTACCTTTTCTAAGAAGTCATTAAATATTTTCAAATGTAATAAGGTGGAATTCCTTTAAAAGAATCATGCTTTTTCTCATGTCATTACATGTTTTCACAAAGCAAAAATACAAAGCATTCTAAGGCATGAATACATTATTTGCCTCATCCATCTTTACACAATTTGTTTCACAATTATAAGGTAAAGGAAATTGATTTTGATAAGAGAAAAGTTTGAGGAAACATCCATTCAATTATCTAAGATTATCCACATCATCAGCTAACATCAAAAAACTCTGTAAGAGAAGGAAACCATCTAGTTCAAAAGGATTCCAAAGTTTTGCACCAAAGTGCTACTGAAATATTGAGTGAGGGTTTTTCAAGTTAGAGAGATTTCCTTTTATTGCTTTCTTAATTAGTTCTATTGCATGATTTATGTAGTGTTTGATGATGTTTACTGATTATAGGTTTCCCTCTCGAGTGCATCGAAGAAAGTGAAAGAAGGATATCCATGAATCAATGATTAGATGAAGGAATTAATTTTGGTATTTTGCATATCTTCCACTAGTTTTTTTCATCTCATTAATACTAATCATGTTGGAATGTGTAATTCCTACTTGTCTTCAGTTGTGACTTTCTATGTATAGAGTTTGTTCCTATTCCATAGGTTAGCTGAATCTAAGTTCCTAGTTTAGTGTGAGGTTGAGATATTCTCTCAACCAACTTATTGTGCGTCCAAGATAGCTTCCCTATCTTGAGACTATACCTCATGTATATATGTAACATTATTTGATTAATGGAATATAGTGTGTATCTGAGATTTCATCTTGGTATCAGAGAAGACAATATATTTCGATTGTTTTATTTTTGTTTGTCCATTAAATATATGCTCTAAGAGTTGTAGATCGATCATCCCTTAAGGCGTCTTCTGTTCCGAATTTTTGATTTAATCAGTCGAGTGAGCATTAATTTTAATTTGGATCAACTTGAAGTAATTTTGTTGTGTAGCGTGGAATTCATAGCAGCGGGGGGAAGATTCTTGCGCATGATGTGGACGTATTGTGTGCATTTATTCCTTTGAATCTTTGGTGCAGTTTGTTTTGGTGCGAGGACGCTGAGATCCTTTGGTGTTTTGGTATGTGTTATGTGGTGCCTCCACATCGAAAAAGATTGCATAGAAGACCTCGATCGATCATTCATGCAGGAAGCTGAGTGGAGGACCGTTGAATCCAGTGCCAAATGATTTGTTTACAATTTATGTTGCTGTTGAAATCTATGAAGAGCCAGCATGTAATGAAGACATGATGAAGTCATGATATTGATGCTATCTCTGAAGCTGTTGAAAAGCAGATTCAAGTTAATGACATGGTGTTTATCTTTGAACCTATTCATTTAGATGTTTCATTGGCTAGAGTTGCAAAATCATTTGGTGTATGCTTAACTCCTGATGAAGAATTTGAGGAATATATGAGACCATTCATAGGAGAAGAGTGCTCTGGTTTACAGAATCAAAATGCTCGGGTACGTGAGGGTATCACAAAACTTCTGCGCCTTAAGATCCGGCAAAATGAGATGAGTGTAGAATAAATAGCATGGAATTCTCAGTAATTGAGATAAGCGTGGAGCTCGACATGGCATGAAAATGGAAGTTTAAGCATTCAATCGAAGAGCTCAGGTGATACGTCTGTGCTAGTGGGTGTGTATGCCAATATTTCAGTGATTTCCACGTGATCTGGAGAAGTTGGAGCATGGAATGAAATTTCATGTGAGCGATCCCCCGTCTCCATTTTCTGCTGGTTGCGTTGTGAAACCTGTCACTGTTATTTGAGCTGAGGACCCTGTGACCTGAGGAGCCGTCAATTCTCCTTCAATCTCCATGTGGAAGGTCGTGCAGAGGGAGAACCTGCTAGTATCATAGCAGGTGAGCATCAGTGTGGCTGTAGAGAGAGTCTACTTGTATACAATGTTAATGGAAGGCGAAGTTTTGGCAGATCGTCATTGTGTTGACCAATACATGAAAGAAGAGTTGGGATATCTGTGTGGTGCCTTCGCATGGGAGGTCGAGCAGAGTGATGGTCGATCGTCATTAACGCATTAATTTTTTGTGAATGGGTTAACATTGTGCTATGGAATTTTGTGAGTGTGGACTATGTTTAGTGCAATGTTTGGTGCGGTCTGACCGGCTAATGCATTTGGGCATAGAATAGAAGCAACTGACACAGGAGGAGGCTCGATCCCTGGTCGAGTAGTTGCAAGTGAAGCTCGGCATCTCCACCGCCGCAATCAACTCTGCTCTGGAGAGTTGATTGCTGGGTGAGAGTTGATTTCAAGATCTTCGGTGATTTGAGCTACGTGGAGACCTTACTTAACCATTTTATCGAGGCTCGAACTCTCGACCTCAGGCTTCGGTGTCCTGTAGGTTCGGCGGAGACAATCATTTCTGTAAATACTGCATTCGCTAGCGTGGGTAATACTGCATGGTGGAAATTTGGAATACTGTATGAGATTCCATTATGTGATCTCATTTTTCAGATTGTTGGAAAAAGAGCCAAAGAAGATTTTGGGATTCTTCCACGGAAGCTCATTGCATTTCATAAAATACCACGTTATGCCGTGTCTGGGCTCGGAGGCATTGAGACCTTGATCCTAGTTGTACGATTCATTGAAGGCTTAATGCTTTCTACGTCAAGTTCTGGTGATTTAGGTCCTTGAGCTTGCTCCCCACCTTGTTGAAATTGACGAGGATGAGATTTACACGTTTGCGTAAATGCCCCTTTCAAATTGATGAAATTGACGATGCAATTGGGATGTTTTTCAGTGATCGTGTTTGGGTATTGATGAGGATGATGTTGTTGTTGGTGCTGGTCATGATCACCAACGTTGCCTTCCAAAGTTGTATAATCAAATCACATCTGAGCTGGGCTTGAATGATCGCTTGCATGGTTTCCGAGTTGATAATTACCATGCCCTTCCTGTGGATTCCCCAAAAAAACTACTCCATTTGGCATACATTCTTCTACAAAATCCCTGATATTAAGTATGCCATTGGAATGGCCGTGTTCTAGCGAATCTCTTTGCGTGATCCAACGGAGACAGATGTGTTGTGTTGCATTTAGATATACCCCGGTCAAGCATTTCTTGGAAAAAATTTCAAAGTCGGTGGTGCGTATACGTGACAACAACATTGGTTGTGTTAGCCTTGAACAGTACAAGTGTTTTGGATGGATCGTCAGTGTGGGATAGACATGTGTGGGGAAGACGTGTAAGCATCTCACATTGACGGAGAAAGGCAACTGGAGTAAGTTTGAATGTTGAAGAAGGAGCTGGAGTGACTAAATTAAATTTAGTCACATTGATTAGATGAGGAGTTGTGACTACAGCGTGAAATCAACGAGAATGTAACGTTCGTGGAAATCATGCATATGAGCCAGTGAGGTGTGTGCTTCGTGGATCATTTTATGGATCACTTCGTGGATCTGTTGTTGTATGGTGAGAGGGTGGACAAGGCCAATGAGAAGGACCGAGTTTTCGAATGCTGGTTTCAATGTGCTGTCAGTAGTGGTGTTAGAGTGTTGGATCAACAAATATTTCCAGGAAAGGAGTCAATGGTGCTCGAATCTGGTGGTGAATTTTATGGCAATGCTGCCATGTCGGAGAAGGGAGTGTTTACTCTGTGGTGCTAGTGAGCATAGATTTAGACCTTGTTTGAATGATTGTGCACTTAAGATATTGCAACCATGGTTGGTGCTTTTTCCTTGATGCAGAATATCATAGTCATATATTTTGGAATGTGCTTTTATTGTTATTTCATATTGTTTTGAAAGGATTATGTCTTGAAGTTTGTATACATATTGAGATTTGCGACCTCAATATGTAGTCATTTTGTTAGAATTCATGACTCTAACTAATGACAGGTAAAGCATGGAGATTCAAGAACAGTATGTACAAAACTTAGAAGTACAAAATCTATGACAGAAATATTCAAGCAGGAAAAAATTATGGCATAGTCATTGGTTAAAGGATCTAGTTTTGAAACCAGAGTGCGATCTGCTTCGGAGTTTGGATATTCGAGGGGTTATCAACCTTGGCAGTCTCTCGAGATTTGTATTTTGGTGGTATGAAGTAGTGGAACCTGGGTGATTGAGAGTGGTGTGTTTCCTGGCGTCTGTTTCCGAATCACTAAGTAGTTCCTGTGCGTTTGGATGGTAGACAACGCCGCTTGGAGAGGTCAAATGTCAACAAAAGTCTTGGAAGTGATTGTTGTGTTTCTCAAGGATCGTTTGGTATTACAACTGTTTGGTTTTGTAGATGCGCAACAAAATTATGGATCGCAGCTGATAATGGGGACATGCATTCCAAAAATGGTCGGAAAATAACTTCAACTTTATGAATTTACTTGGAGTTTGGTTGAGTGGCATGTGTGTCGCATCAATGTTGCTGGACTCGAGGAGGAGTTGCAGAGAAGGATATCTACCGATTTTGACATTTACCATAAAGTCGAAATTCTTTATTTGTGTGAGGAGGAGTGTTGTCTTGCCCTGTGGTAGTGACCTATAAATATAAGATTCATAATTTTGGACTTGAATATTGATAATTTTGTAAATACGTACATACTTTGCCTTCTCTGAGTTGTATTTACATATTTTTGTAAAAAATAAAAAATAAAAAATAAATCAAAAAGAGCAGAAATAGTCCTAAAAGAACAATCAAAGGACTTAGAAAAAATAAAAGACCCAAAAATAAAAATGAATAAATGAAAGTGTGCAAGTATAAATGCCACGACTTTTACCTTTTGACTATGGAAGAGTGTCAATAAATACCATAGTCCATGATGAGTTAAACAGTTTAATCTTAACTTGTCATTTTTCAATTTTACTTGTTGTAGATAGAGAATAATGAATTGTCATATAGTTTAATCATGACAATTCAGTAGTTAGGTAGAGAAATAAAGTGAATCCAACAGTTTAATCTGGATTCATGGATGAAATAAGTTTAGAATTAGATAGTTTTACTTGCTTTTAGAAATAATAAATGCTGTAAAGGTTTCTAGCTCAAATGCACCTTACTACAAAGGAAGAAAAAATGTTAGCATGGTAAGTTGGATAGGTAGAAGAAGGTGAAAAATATTAATGTAAATATCATTCATCTGGATTGCAAAATAACTAACTTCCCCTTCCCATAGTCATGAAGCATTCTAAACTATCAGTCAGAAAGGCTCAAGGCATTTCCTTGAATTTTGTTGGGACAGGACCCAAGGCTCTATGGCTGATTAGTTGAAAGTGTGAAATGTCTATATTAATCCCTAAACTCACATCATTATTCCATTTCATGCATTCATCCCCCTGAATAATCATAAGTAAAACCTCATTTTTACTTAAAGGCATTATAATTCCCATCTGACTAATTTCCATCATCACATGAGAAACATTAAACCCTCAAAATTACATTATATCATAAGTTAAAGTGATAAGATTAATGCAAATTGTCTTTTAAACTTCACTTTACTTGTTATGTTTATGTATGTTGAGTATACATTATCCCATTTCCATATTAATTTTGACTTATGTATTAATTCCCTATAGAAATGACCTTTTCCTATAGTGTATAACTCCTTTTTTTATATAATAGTTCCAAAACCCACTTATTATAACTTTAGCCAAAGTTATTTAATCCCCACATGTGTAAATAAAACACTCACATTACAACCCCTCTGGCTAAAATATATCTTTATATTAAATCCTGCCCCTATGGTAAGTAAATCATTTTGATTTAATTACTATATAATAAAAATATATGAAAAAACCTTAAACATGTGTTAATATATGTTTAAAAACAAAAAATGTAATTCCCGAAGTTTAATCTAAGCTAAAATTCACTAAACCTATGCCTTTGTTTATATATTCCCTTTCCCGATTTCCCTTAACCTAAGGTTAAAATCTTAACTTATCCATTTTTCCCGATGCATACCCCTTTACCAAAATTCTAACCTTGGTTAAACCATTATAAACCGCCCCATTCTATATATAAACTCACTTTATATATTAGAAATCCCTTTTTTATCCCATATCCGCAGTGCCATCAGATTCAATTTTAACCGTCCGATCATCTTTACAATCATAATCCTATGGTTCGCATCAAATGCGATCACCTTACTTCATATCCCTTCCTTCCCTGCCGCGTTGAGTATTAGCCGTCCGATCTTCAAGCATCCCTTTAATCTAACGGTCTAAACCAAACCCGATAACATATGCCCCCCGCCCCCACCATTTTCCATCGCATTAGTTTTTGACTGTAGATCTCCACTTACCATATCAACGGTTCACATTAAAGAGCTCGGTCCCACTGCACTTACCCCGCAGCTTTGAAGCAAATCCCGACCGTTCGCATCGCAGAGTCAGATCCGACGATGCAGATCTAGTATCACATAACTAAAATGATTGACCAAAGTTTATGAAAATTTGCGCGATAAAAGTGGTATTGTAATACCACCCAATGCTACGTGTCTATTTCCTATTCGATCGCGTTCATATTGGCCAAAACAGCTTACCATCTAAAAGCAACGCGGTAACCAATGATGGTTTTTGCATTCAAAGCAAATTCGCTCCCGCCATTGACTGTGACCTACATTAAATGATACGTATAATGATAAAAATATAAGGTTTAACCTTAGTTTTTCTTCGTTTTATGTATTATTTCCCCTCGGCTATTATGAAAATGCGCCCAGACTCTATGAATGAACTTTATAACCATCGCTAGCCAAATTTTCCCCTGAAGTAGAATTTCACCACAGTGACGACATTCAAAAGACTCTTGATGTTTTCCATTAACTCACAGCAACCAGTTTGAAGCTGATACTACCAGAAAACCCTTCGATAGCCTAATTCTTGAAAAATTCCTCAGAAACTGCTATTATCTCACAAAAGCCTCTATTTTAAGTTCAATCTTTAGTATAAACCCTTGAAAAATCATTTCCATGACTTCAAAAGGTCTTTTAACCTGCAGATCTCCTGAAAAAGTCATATTTACAATCTCAACCATTCAGGAAACTCTTGTTTCCTGTCTTAACCCAGTTTTCATCTCTCAGATAAGCCTAATTGAGAAAAAAATCCCCAAACGAAAACCATCCTTAGCCTAAATTGCTCAATTCCCTCCGTTAAAGTGAAATAATCCTGCAAACTATTTAAACTTGCAGAAGTAAGCCTAAAAATGCCTAAAAAACAGAGTTAAACCTCCACAGACTGATCTCATTCCACAAATCTTTAAAGAATCTCCAATCACCTCCCTGCAGCCAAGATTTCATTAAAAAATTGTTTTATTTTTGCAGGTTATTATCAGAATATGGATTTGGGCCAACAGTTTCAATACTACTTGACAAAATTGTTTGCTCCAAATTCTCAGATCTTAACTCAATATCTTCATTCAACAAATAGTTTGCATACAAAGAAAGAACAAAATCAAGTCAGAAAGAGATCAGAATGATGAATTTTTCATAGTGAATGGTAAAAGTGAAATCAGAATTCACAATGACATTGAAAACATAATAGTTAAAAAGTATCAGTGGTTAAAGTGAATCAGGTAAAAGTCAGACTGAAAGTTAAAACAAAGTTACAAGAGCAGTCAAAGGTAAACAGTAAAAGTAAATACAGAGGCAGTAAAATGGTAAAAAGAGATGAAAATAATTTCACCAACAATGAAGTTTATCTAAAGTGAAAGTAAAACAGTTAAAAGAACAAAAAGGTGAAAAGATGAAAACACAACAAGAAGGAACATTTTTTGCAGAAATTCATGTTTAAGCCATTGTTTTGCAGAAACTGTTGTGACCAATACAAGATGAATTTTACAAAACTGAAGGATTTTTATGTTCTTAAGAGGGCCATCTACAGAAACCTCTCTCACTTTTCTAACAACCATTATGGATTGGGAAATATTAAACAATATTGGAGAGCACTTTTTGCAGAAAATTCCTGTTAAGTCATTATTTTGCAGATAAGATTATGGCCAATCAGAAATACATCATACAAAACTGAAGGAGGTTTTTGTTCCTAGGAGACCCATCTACAAAACCTATCTCACTTTTTGCACAGTTATTTCAGAATGAGATATACATGCACATATTTACAGGCTATTTTTTAGACTCTATAAAACAATGTTTTACACATATTTTCGCAGAGCCTATTGTGCATAGTTGGAGAGGAAATTTAGGAAACTGAAAGAGGTCTATTTCACCAACATATTTATCCATAATAACCTTTTTCAATTTTTACATATATATTTCGGATTGAGAAATAAAAAGATATCATTGGACCCGAAGTTTGCAGAATTATTGGAGCAGAATGCACAAAGAAAGGAAGCAGTTAGTGACTTGGATGCCTCATCATCAACTAAGAGTTAAATCAAATTCGAATTCTCCTCTTAGTTATCACCTATCCATAAAAAATATTTCCAAATAGATTCATTAGTCTTGAGTGTCCTTTACTTAAGTTCTATTTATGTAAAACAATTAGAGAGATTTGTGAACCAATCTTGATATTTTTCAAGATATTTTAGTTTAGAATTTGTATAAATACTTCACTCTTGGAAGTATTTTGGTGGAATAAAATCTAAATATTACTATAGACTTATTTTTTTGAAACATTGGGACTTTTTGTGAGTTGAATTGGGCTTTGACAAGCTGAAGGCGAAGCAAAGAAATCCACAGGGGCTTCACTAGGGAATCAATATTATACCACGTGGGTTCATATTGGGAGATATATATTGAGGAAAATTTGACTTAATATATTGGGGGATATATACTGGGTAAAGGGTTTTTATATTGGCGGGTATAAAAAATGGAGCTCAAAGTTAATGAAAAAAGATAAAGGGGTATAAAAAATGTTAATGAAAAAATGGCTACCTACAATATCTAGTGAGAGTAGGGGTTTTTTAAATTGGGGAGGTGTATTGGGTTCATATTGGTATGGAGTTAAATAATGTGATTTTTAGAGCTATTTTCCAATATGTAGTCAAATTAGGGGTATTGTTTAGTATGCTATGAATGCAGGCGATATATGAGAGGTTCAGGTGAAGCCCATTTAATGAAGACATCATAGTTAAGGATTCATGAGATAAACAAATGAGTACAGTATTTTCTCGTTTTCATTGTGTACCTCTCTAAGTTTCATTCATATACCATATTTGTTTTCCTTCTTTAATTATCAACTAGGAGAATTTAGATAGGATTAGTGATAAAAAGCTTCCTGTTTTTTACTAGTTGGCATTATTATGTTTTCTGCTTGATAACCAGACTATAGAATTCTTAATTGCTCTAGGTCCCTGTTTGATCCCCTCCTTCAATCTTATTTTCTGTAACTTAAGGATTTTTAAGTGCCCTTTTGTTCAGATTTCACCCATTCCATCAACAAAGCCTATTCAAAGCCTTTGAAGGTCATCTACCCTGCCCTTAGTACATTTGCATCTTTAATTCTTATTTCATAGCTCTGCTTGCCTAGAAAGTTGACCTCATAGCCTCAAAGGTCTGGTAGATCCATCTGTGGTTTACCTTGAAACACTTTTTATTCCCACCACTCTTTCAAAACAAATCCCACTGTCCACTCATAGCTAGCCTAAAATCCATTACAAAACAAATTTAAATCTTTATGAGAGATCCCTCTCCGGAACTCAAGAAGGCTAGATCCTGAATTCTAAAAGAGGTTCTTGGTTACCTCTAGTAAGTTACAAAGTTTTAAATATTTCTGATAGAAAATTTACTAGAGTGATAACATAATGGCGACCATACTGGGGAAGACTGACATTTTCTTCAGAAATATTTTACAGGTTTAGATATGATCTATGATTGTGGACAATGATCAGACACACAAAGGTTAAAATCATCCACTTGGCGACTCCAAATCAATTTCACAATCAAGACTCCACTGGAGGAATGAACCTCAATGAACAATATGGAAAGATCAGGATTTCAACTTGGATCTTAATCCAAGAAATTATGTTCTTTCTCATTAAGAAATTTTTTCAATGTATATTGTATTTTATAGAAGATCTTAGATTAGTTTTTAATTATTTTCCTTTGAAGATTGTAAGTAATAATTCTCCTAATCTCTTTGAGTAGCTTTCTTATGAATCTAATGATGATCATTTTCCAATTAAGAAGCCTCAAATAATCAAGAATGATCTTACAATCCCTGTACATATCCCTGTGCCATATAAAGTTCCAGATAGATATAAGCCCCTTATTTTACCTCCTATACTCCATGATTTTCCTAAAAAATACTACAAATATCTTCCTAGATTTGATGGAGAGAATGGTATCACTGCCCAAAAACATATTCAAGGTTTTGAGAATTATTTGGATTTATTTGAGATTGATGAAGATGATGTTAAAATCAGACTTTTTGCTCTTTCTTTACAAAATAGAATAAAGAGTTGGTTCAAAAATCTGCCTAATGCTAGCATCTCAAATTTTCAACAGTTTATCAAAATTTTCCTTGATAGATGGATAATCAAAGTTAATCATTTTGTGATCATGGAAGAATATAATCAATTAAAAAGACATCCAAATGAAACAATACAACATTTTTCTGACAGATTTAATCAAGTTTATTATTCAATGCCAAAAAATATTAGACCTCCTCATGATTCAGCTCTCTTGCATTATCCAAGTGCCTTTGATCCAGAAATAGAATTTCGGTTAAGAGAAAGAGATCCAAAAACACTTGTACAGATGCAGAACATTGCAGTTGATGTGGAAGTTAATCTCCAAATCAAACAGGAAAAGTTGAAAGCAGAAGAAGAGGAAAAGAAAAACATTGCAGAAGTAAAACTCAACCTTTTGGTAAGAAAACTAGATGAAAGAACACAAGAGATCACTATGAAAGATGATTTTTTTATTCAAAATCACCATGAAGAAATAGAAGAGGTTGATAGCCATGAAAAAATTCCTCTTAATTCAAATTATCATAGATCAGAAAATGAATTTATAGATCAATATGAGGAAGAGGAATCTGCTGATCTAATGTGTATGTTTGATGACATTCCTTCTTTTGATGATTTGCCTAAGTATGATCATTATGATGATAGTTATGTTCTCCAAACTCAAGCTAACTTTACAAAGCAATCAGAAGCTAGTTTGGAGGATGAAGAAATGCAGTTTCAATAGATTGAAGACAGTGATCAGCTAATATAGATCAACCATGAGAGTGAGGAAGAAAGAGTAGAAAATGTGGAAATAAGTAAAGATTCTTTACCTCTTTGTTTTGCTTCATTTCAGTTCATTAGAGACAACTTTCATGCCATCAATAATCAGCAATATTTAGGAATTGTGATTGACAACAAAGAAGATAATGAAACTATTGATCAAGATTTTTCAGTTTCACAATTGCAGTTATCAGTTCCCATTGAAATAAATAATCAAATGACACAAAAAAGTTCCATACCACTATGTTTTGAACCATTTCAGCTTTTAAAGGAAATGTGGTATAACATATTTAATGAAAAGGATGAGAAACTTGTTGAAGTTTATGAAGTCTCATGGAAACCTATATGCTATAGGTTGCAACCATTTTCCCAAGTTTTTCAGGATCCAATAGCAGATATGTTGAATATTGAAGGCATTCAAAGCATTCCTCTATTAACTAACTATGATTTTCAGAATCAAGATGATAAAGGATTCAACAATCAAATATTACAATCAATAGGAATATCATCACAAATCTTATCTAAAAGTTTAGAGGTAGATAAAGATGAAAATAACATTTCATATTCATGGTATGGAGGCCATCAAGAACAGATGTACAGTTGTTCAGATCAGTTAAAAATTAGTGTATATATTTTGGAAGATCCTTTTGTACAGTTTCTAAAGTCAACAAAGGAAATCAAGTGTTTCCTTATCCTCTCATTTGTTGACAAGTTTCTAATAGGTTGCAGAAGTACAATTTTGATAATCAACAAGAAAATGCAACAAAATATATCAAAGTACATAATTCTTGAATGGTTGCATTGGATATTTCATTTTACCTAACTAGCAGTTGAACAGTATATTGAGTAGGTAGATGAGTGTCAATAAGCTCAAAATTTTGAGCATTTTTTTTAGTTTTTAATTTTCAGCTAGTTTTTCATTAAGTTGGTTTGAAAAATTTTGTGTGTTGTTTTAGTTTTAGATCAGATTTCAGTTTGTAGAAGATAGAAGACACTTACTAATATCATCAAAGGTCAAAGATAAAGGCTGTTGATCTCAGATTTCTTGACATTTCACCAGGAAATGCCATCGCCAAGTGAAGCCAATGTTAGCAACTTATAAATATAGGATTCACCTATAAATATAGAATTCATAATTTTGATTTGACTAATGGTAGTCTTGTAAATATGTACATACTTTTCCTTCTGCAATTTGTATTCCCATATTTAGTAAAAAATAAAAAATTCAAAAAATCAAAAAGAGGGTAAAAAGTCCTAAAAGAAAAATCAAAGGACTTAGAAAAAATAAGAAACCCCAAAAGAAAAAGATGAATAAATGAAAGTGTGAAAGTATAAATGCCACTACTTTTACCTTTTGACTATGGTAGAGTGTCAATAAATGCCATAGTCCATGATGAGTTAAACAGTTTAATCTTAACTTGTCATTTTTCAATTTTACTTGTTGTAGATAGAGAATAATGAATTGTCATACAGTTTAATCATGACAATTCAGTAGTTAGGTAGAGAAATAAAGTGAATCCAACAATTTAATCTGGATTCATGGATGAAATACGTTTAGAATTAGATAGTTTTACTTGCTTTTAGAAAGAATAAATGATGTAAAGGTTGCTAGCTCAAATGCACCTTACTACAAAGGAAGAAAAATTGTTAGCATGGTAAGTTGGGTAGGTAGAAGAAGGTGAAAATTTTCAATGTAAATATCATTCATCTAGACTGCAAAATAACTAACTTCCCCTTCCCATAGTCATGAAGCATTCTAAACTATCAGTCAGAAAGGCTCAAGGGATTTCCTTGACTTTTGTTGGGACCGGACCCAAGGCTCTATGGCTGATTAGTTGAAAATGTGAAATGTCTATATTAATCCCTAAACTCACATCATTATTCCATTGCATGCATTCATCCCCATGAATAATCATAAGTAAAACCTCATTTTTACTTAAAGAAATTATAATTCCCATCTGACTAATTTCCATCATCACATGAGAAACATTAAACCCTCAAAATTACATTATATCATAAGTTAAAGTGATAAGATTAATGCAAATTGTCTTTTAAACTTCACTTTACTTGTTATGTTTATGTATTTTGAGTATACATTATCTCATTTCCATATCAATTTTGACTTATGTATTAATTCCCTATAGAAATGACCTTTTCCTATAGTATATAACTCCTTTTTATATAAAAGCCCCAAAACCCACTTATTATAACTTTAGCCAAAGTTGTTTAATCCCCACATGTGTAAATAAAACACCCACATTATAACCCCTCTGGCTAAAATATATCTTTATATTAAATCCCACCCCTATGGTAAGTAAATCGTTTTGATTTAATTACTATATAATAAAAATATATGAAAAAACCTTAAACATGTGTTAATATATGTTTAAAAACAAAAAATGTAATTCCCAAAGTTTAAGCTAAGCTAAACTTCACTAAACCTATGCCCTTGTTTATATATTCCCATTCCCGATTTCCCTTAACCTAAGGTTAAAATCTTAACTTATCCATTTTTCTCGATGCATATCCCTTTACCAAAATTCTAACCTTGGTTAAACCATTATAAACCGCCCCATTCTATATATAAACTCACTTTATATATTAGAAATCCCTTTTTTATCCCATATCCGCAACGCCATCATATTCAATTTTAACCGTCCGATCATCTTTACAATCATAATCCTATGGTTCGCATCAAACGCGATCACCTTACTTCATATCCCTTCCTTCCCCACCGCGTTGAGTATTAGTCGTCCGATCTTTAAGCATCCCTTTAATCTAATGGTCTAAACCAAACCCAATAACATATGCCCCCCGCCCCCACCATTTTCCATCGCATTAGTTTTTGACCGTAGATCTCCACTTACTATATCAACGGTTCACATTAAAGAGCTCGGTCCCACTGCACTTACCCTGTAGCTTTGAAGCAAATCCCGACTGTTCACATTGCAGAGTCAGATCCGACGATGCAGATCTAGTATCGCATAACTAAAATGATCGACCAAAGTTTATGAAAAGTTGCGCGATAAAAGTGGTATTGTAATACCACTCAATGCTACCTGTCTATTTCCTATTCAATCGCGTTCATATTGGCCAAAACATCTTACCATCTAAAAGCAACGTGATAACCACTGATGGTTTTTGCATTCAAAGAAAATCTGCTCCCGCCATTGACTGTGACCTACGTTAAATGATACATATAATTTTCTTCATTTTATGTATTATTTCCCCTCGGCTATTATGAAAATGCACCTAGACTCTGTGAATGAACTTTATAACCATCGCTAGCCAATTTTTCCCCTGAAGCAGAATTTCACCACAGTGACGGCATTCAAAAGACTCTTGATGTTTTCCATTAACTCAAAGCATCCAGTTTGAAGCTGATACTACTAGAAAACCCTTCAACAGCCTAATTCTTGAAAAATTCCTCAGAAACTGCTATTATCTCACAAAAGCCTCTATTTTAAGTTCAATCTTTAGTATAAACACTTGAAAAATCATTTCCATGGCTTCAAAAGGTCTTTTAACCTGCAGATCTCCTAAAAAAGTCATATTTACAATCTCAACCATTCAGGAAACTCTTGTTTCCTATCTTAACCCAGTTTTCATCTCTCAGATAAGCCTAATTGAGAAAAAAATCCCCAAAAGAAAACCATCCTTAGTCTAAATTGCTCAATTCCCTCTGTTAAAGCGAAATACTCCTGCAAACAGTTTAAACTTGCAGAAGTGATCCTAACAATGCCTAAAAAACAGAGTTAAACCTCCACAGAATGATCTCATTCCACAGATCTTTGAAGAACATCCAATCACCTCCCTGCAGCCAAGATTTCATTAACAAACTGTTTTATTTTTGCAGGTTATTATCAGAATATGGATTTGGGCCAACAGTTTCAATACTAGTTGACAAAATTGTTTGCTCCAAATTCTCAGATCTTAACTCAATATATTCATTCAACAAATAGTTTGCATACAAAGAAAGAACAAAACTAAGTTAGAGAGAGATCGAAATGATGAAGTTTTCATATTGAATGGTAAAGGCGAAATCAAAATTCGCAATGACATTGAAAACATAACAGTTAAAGAGTATCAGTGGTTAAAGTGTATCAGGTAAAAGTCAGAGTGAAAGTTAAAACAAAGTTACAAGAACAGTCAAAGGTCAATAGTAAAAGTAAATATGGAGGCAGTAATAGTAAAAAGAGATGAAAATACTTTCACCAACATTTAATTTTGTCTAAAGTGAAAGTAAAACAGTCAAAAGAACAAAAAAGTGAAAAGATGAAAAACATAACAACAAGGAACATTTTTGCAGAAATTTCATGTTTAAGTCATTGTTTTACAGAAACTATTGTGACCAATCTAAAATGACTTTTGCAAAAATGAAGGAGGTTTATTTTCATAAGATTTCCAGCCACAAAAACCTCTCTCACTTTTCTAACATCTATTATGGATTTGGAAATATTAAACAATGTTGGAAAGCACTTTTTGCAGAAAATTCCTATTAGGTCATCATTTTGCAGAGAAGATTGTGGCCAATTAGAAATACATTTTACAAAATGGAAAGAGGTTTTTGTTCCTAAGAAGCCTATATACAAAAAATATCTCACTTTTTTCACATCCATTTCAGAATGAGAGATACATGCACATCTTTACAGGCTATGTTTCAGACTCTGTAAAACTCTATTTTACACATCGTTTTGCAGCGCCTATTGTACACAGCTGGAGAAGAACTTTTAAAAACGGAAAGAGGTTTATCTCCCTAACTAATTTATCTATAATAACCTCTTTCACTTCTTACATATCTATTTCGGATTGAGAAATACAAAGGTATCATTGGACCCCAAGTTTGAAGAATTGCTGGAGCAGAATGCACAAAGAAATGAAACAGTTAGTGACTTGGATGCCTCATCATCAACTAAGAGTTGGATCAAATTCGAATTCTACTCTTCGTCATCACCTATCCATAAAAAATAGTGTCAAATAGATGCATTAGTTTTGAGTGTCCTTTAATTAAGTTCTATTTATGTAAAACAGTTGGAGAGATTTGTGAACCAATCTTGATATTTTTTCAAGATATTTTAGTTTAGAATTTGTATAAATACTTCACTCTTGGAAGTATTTTGTGTGGAATAAAATTTCTCAAGACTACTATAGTCATTTTTCTGGACATATTGAAGTTGGTGTGAGTCAATTAGCGAAGCAGCAGACTGGAAACGAGATTAGAGATATCATAACTAAGGATTCTCGTGGTGACAAGATAAGTCTCGTATTTTTTCCTGTTTTCAGTGCTATTATTTAAAAGTTTACATACATTCATTTGATGTGTTTCTATTCTTTAATGATCAATTAAGGAGAAATTAAACAGGATTAGTGATAATAAGCTCCCTATTTTAAACTAATTGGATTTTTTATGTTTTTTGCTTGATAACCAGACCATATAATTCTTAATTGCTCTAGGTCCCAGTTTGATCCCCTCCTTCATTCCTCTTTTCTGTAACTTAAGGATTCTTAAGTGACCTTTTGTTCAGATTTCACCCATTCCATCAACAAAGCCTATTCAAATCTTTAGAAGGTCATCTATCCTGCCCTTAATACATTTGCATCTTTCAATCTTATTTCCTAGCTCTGCTTTGCATCTAGTAATGAGTTCCTGTTGTCCAAAGATGATTTTTATGGATGGCCATACATCTGTCTTGGATTGGCCGATCTCTGTCCAAATACTTTCCTTGGCTTGGGCCAAGGTATCTGCCATTAACAACTCACTTTCTAATTTTGAAATCTTGATTCCCAATCTATGCGACTTCTGCATCTCCTCCATATACATAGTATCACTCTTGATTTTCTATGTTTCTAATTTTTTAAACCTTTGCAGTAACTTCTCATGTTCCTTCTTTTGTGTGTTCAATTATTGTGCTATATTTGTTGGATCAGTTGTTGTTGATGTAGACTCAATTTTTGTTGATGATGAACTGGGCTATGTACTTTCAATTGTTCTTTGGACTGCTGTGAATGGAACCATGGCAAGTTGAGTTTCTTTTTTCTCCTTAAGTTATCCTTCAATCTGCTCCTCCATTTTCTTTATCTAGATATTTTACTCAATAATAAGATTGAGCATATCTTCTCTTTTCTGGTCACTCTCTTCAATTTCCTTGGTCTGTGGGACCTCTGTAGAAGGCAACTTCAACAGTTTTTGTGGAGCTGCAATGTCTGCATTTTTATTTTTAAGAATTTCTTCTACTGCCTTACAGTCCTTTGGATCATATCCAATTTTGACTACTAGGTCTTCCAAGTACTTGAGTTTGTTATCTTTAGCTAAGGAATATAACTTTTCAATCTTAAGTTGAGATTGAACACTAGATAAGGTGATCCTAAGCTTATAAAGAGACATAATTGTAGTAGTCATGGTGGAAAAAAACATCTCACCAGACTGTTTGTGCATACCCAATTGGTCAATTGGATGTATCTGATTGGTATCAAATGAAAATATGGTCTTTTTGTAGTCTTATGGAGATTTTGGAAATGGAACTTGGGCTTTTAAGAAATCTATATGTATCATGTCTTTCTCACTGTCAAAAGTAGAGAGAAGCATGTATTGAGAAGCAGAGGTTTTTTTCCATAATTGGATGTATAAATTAGACTTCAGAGCCTTATTCTTCTACTTGATTTCCAGGAACTTTGAGAAGATATTTTGGTCATATGTTGAACTGGTTCATGTAGTCTAAATAATCTCCAGAGGCTCTGTGAAAGGTGAAATTTTAGGAGGAGTGTTTGGAACACTTGTTCCTACTGATGTGGAAACCTCTGGATCTCCAAGGTCAATAATATCTAGTTGTTTCTCTTCTGTAGATACTGTCAAGCCAATATTTAGATTCCCCTGCTAAACTATGAACTCTTTTATTAGCTCCATGGCAGATGGAGTCTCTTCTCTTACCCTTTTCTGTTGCTTACTCTGAGCAACTGGAGTCTTTACATTTGACAAGGATAAAACCTGCTCCGCTGCTTCTTGAAGTGTAGCATCACCCCACTGCTCCTGATTCATGAACTTTTCTATCTCTAGTCTTAGAGTATGATAGTAGGGAGTTGTTTTTAGTTCAACCCTTAAAGCTGAAATCATACCAAAAGGGTCATAAGACCAGGTAAAACTATGTTGAAAATTCATGTTCTTAAACAATATATCTGCCTCAACACCAACAGATCTAGTGTTGCATATGAATGAGCCAATCTTTGATTTGATTTTGAATTGGGATTTTCTCTTACCTTATACAAAGTGCAGGTCATCCAATTTTATCATCTGCCTAATGTATTCTAGAGAAAATAATCTCATAGGAACATACTTTGGCATATTATATGGTGCAAGTTCACAACCATATATCCTTATTTCTGTATAGTTCTGGTATAAATATTAGTCACCAATATTGACCTGATCACTTAAGTGTAAAATCCTTTTAACTTATTCACCAATCTGAGGCTTTGTTTGGCTGCTGAGGAGCCATCCCACTGGGTGTATGAATGCATCTATGAAGTCTGAGAAAGTGAATTTGGTTGAGACAGTTCTGACTATCTCATTCCAATGGATAACTGATTCATTTACTCCTTGTTCATCATGTCTGTTGATTGTAATGGGCTGTAAATCTCCCTGTTGAAAAGTAAACATATGAACAAGTACATAGTTGTACTTGAACACCCCCTGTATAGTCAATTTCATAAATTGTTCATGTATATTATCAACCAAAAATTGACTGTAATTGTACATGAAAGTTGGTTGTTGATCTTTGTTAAAAATGGAAAAGAATCCAAGGATGGATTCATCAACATTTTGTCATCTGGATAGCCTAACAGGTAAGAGAGTAGAGAAATACAATTTCTGGAGACTTCAGGAAATATGGAAGATGGGTAGGGTGGATTTATTTTTGGAAATTCAGCATCTTCTAGCAGAAAGATCTCAAAGATCTGGGCTCTTTGAGAAAAGGTTAACTTATGGTACATATCCATAAGTGTTGCTGGTGAAAACTAGCTCATAAAGTTTGATTGGTGAGTTAACAACATTTTGTTAATGGTTCTATCAGAAATGGTGATCAAAATGTCTCCATTATTAGCCGCAGATATGAGTGATTCCCAGAATCTGATGGGACCTTTCTTGTCGAGGTATTTCTTCTTAAGCCAAAGGTGTAGTTCATGGAAATCAAACTCACACTCTGTGTCATCAATTTTATAGAAGGAATCTGCGAGAGGGATATGGTCGAGATCGACCGAGGTGGAAATAGCACGATTTTCTTCTGCATATGGCTTCTTGTATTTTCCCTTTGGAGCCATGCTGATAGACAAAAGGAATAAAATGGATGATTGGATGATTGGATGACTAGATGAAAGAGGGAAACCAACTAAATCTGGTGTGGGGTTAATTGATTTGCTTAGTGACTATGTGCAATATATCTTTAAACCTACAACAAACATTAGATAATAATAAAAAAGTGATAAAATGACGAGGTTAGGTTTATTTATAGCATACAGGGTTTATTCTAATGTTTTGATATGTGACCATAGCAGCTTAACGGTCTAGGAGCGGAGTTATGACATGGCGGTTAAGGGTCTGGAGCAGAGCTACAATGGGCGAATAGGAGGAATGGATAGGAACAGATAGGAAATGGACAAGTGAGGTGGAAGTGTTTGGTTGGATGGAGGTTAACGGTCAAATCATGAGGTCAAGAGCTATTTGTGGAAGGAAAACCACAAGCGTATTTTGAAGGGGGTAGTGGGTTGTTTATGGCTTCGCGCGGGGGAATGGGGGGGGTGTGAAGTCATGAGAGAGTGCCACGTAAGGGTGGCCCTCCCACCATTAAAAAAAAAATTTGGACCCCCCCCCCATTCGCGTTAACGGGAAATGGATGAGGGGGGTGGAAATTCTTTCCCCGTCATTGATTTAGGCGAGGAGAAGATCTGTCATTGAAAGATGAGCGCCCTTTATTCAAAGCCGAAATTTTTTTTTTTTCTTTTAGCGACCTTGGATTAAAACATATGTGACATATTTATAATAAGGTTTTATGATTAATAATTCAAAAACAAATATTAATGCTTTTTAAAGCAAATTAATCATAAATTAATGAAATTTTACATTTTGATGGCGCATTTAAACAAGAAGCCTTTTGTTTAGTCAATTTAATTGCCTTAAATTGCTATCATAAATTACCGACCGAATTTAGTAATCTTATGACGTGTGGTGCACTATATATGCTAGATGACCTTCTTTCATACTTCGCTGTGTAGTTTTATATATTGTTTTTGGGGGTTTGTATTTTATGTCTAATGTTAAAAACTAAAAATTGATCCAAGTAATGAAATCTTAAGCTTTAAATGAAATCTTGAATGCTAGGAAATAATTGAATCTAAAAGAAATTTATAGATGAAAAACTAATCTTAAAAAGGAAGAAAAGGAAATGTATTTTTTACTCTAAGAAAAGAAATTAATTTGCAAATTACTCTTAATAAAATGAATGAAATATAAAATCTAAAAGAAGGAAGAAAAGGAAATGTTAATTAACTAATATATATTTCATAAAAAGAAATTAATATTTGAGTGATTAAATATGAGCTATGTTAGACTATTATACGGTGGAAAAACATCTATGAAAACATCTAATTGAACTTATTATGCATTTAAACAAAGCATCATTATAAATTCTATTGAATTCTATTGATCTCTAAATTATGTTCTGTCTCTCAACAAAACAAAACAAAAAACCATATTCTACCTATCAATTGAAAACATTGATTCTATGAAAAACAAAGCATCTGTTCTAGTTTTAAATCTATCAAAGAATGATTCATCAAAATATAATCCTAATCCAGCTCTATTCTACATTCCATGGAAATGAAAGCATAAAATCTATTACTACGAAACTAAATTGACTGTGCTAATTAAATTCAAACTACTTTAAGCCAAGCAAAGATTACAGAGAAACTATTGTGCAAAACGAAATATCTAATTTAAAACCTATGATTGTTGTGTAATCGAATGCAGGAACGATTTCAATTGAATGCTGACAAAGTTATGATAATGAAACAATTCAGAAGAGAATACGATATATCAATCAATTGTGCATAAATACAAACAATTAATTCAAAAAACATTCAAAAACTAAATGACATATAATTAAACTACGAAATGAAAATAATTTAAACTACGAAATTACTGTAAAAACCTGTTTTCCATGCAGGGAACCTCTGTAACAGAATGAGTGTAAATCTACTTAATTTATCTGTGCATCAATGGTCTAGAACTGATCTTCTTCATTAACAAAACAGAGTTTTAAAATGTATCATAGTATTATCACCAAAATCAAACTTATTTCCGATTTCAACAGACCGGTATTTATACAAAGTTTCAAATTAACTGCCTGAGATCATTTCCCCTATGGAAAGTAAAATAAAGCTAAGACAAGAAGTCTAATCAGAAGCAAAGTCTTCATGGCTCTTTCTCGATTTGCTATGTAAGAGCAAATCGAGAATCTTCGTCTGTTCATCTCGTCCCTTATCTTGACTGATATTTGGCAGTGAGTGTAGGCATTATCCTTCTCGAATCTGAACAGTTAAGTAGGATACAATCCATATATGGACCATTTCAAAGCTACCCATATGACTCACTTCTTCATTTTCTTCTCGAAACCTGTCAAACAATAACAGTGGCTGCAAAAACAAAGGTTAGCGAAAAAATTGCACAAATTCTATAGCTAATTACATAAATTTATCTAAATAATAAGAAACATTACAACATAAAATAGAGATCATCTAAATGCCTTCCCAGATGAAAAATGTGTCAATTATCACTAATTGAGCTTATGGATTTTGTGAAAAGGAAGAAAATATGGTGGAAAAAGATGTCAAAAATAGGAACAGTCTTGAGGTTCAACATACCCCCACTAAGAGACCATTGCATTTCCTCATGCGATTTCCAAAATTATGAGCCTTCACCATTTACTGCATCTGTTCTGATATCTCTGCCAGTACATCCAACTTTCTCTTCTTTCCTTTCTTTGAAGTGATTGCCATTCTTGGTTTCTTCATGAAGTTTATACTTCAAACTGATGACTTTTCTACTCATGTGGCTATTCATTTTGTTCAGATTTCTTTTCTTCTTATACCATAGCCCTAAATGTAAAAGATTTGTCACTGATGACCTTTTCTAAATGGTTTTTTTCCTTCAGAGATTCATTTTCTTTCTTGATGTGCCTGTTCCATATCTTTAGTTCATAGATTTCTTGCTTCAGAGAGTTTACTAGAGGTTCTTGTGGACTAGGAGGCTTCTCTTCAATAGTTGACTTCTCCTCTATATGTCTCTTTTCTAAGGACTCAATGTAGTCATAAATTTATTGTTGTATTGGGTCGATTTCTGGGGTCCTTCTGTTTGGACTATGTAAAGGAGAGGCAGTAATAGGAGATGGTGCTCAGGGCTCTTCATCTAAATCAACAAACTCTGATTATTGTGGAGATGTCTTCTTCAAAAATTTACGAAGTCTGGAACTTCTCCTTGGCTATGGAGGACTTAAGATTTTTGAGTTTATAACTTTTCCCTTTTCCTTTACATTACCCCCATTTTGTGGCCACTCTGTTTATTTTTCTTCAATGATTCTGCAATGGTGATTTATTCTTCTTCTTGTTGTGTTTGAGGTCATGATTTATCCTTAATATAGGTATCAACCTTTATTTTCTTTCTTCTTTTGTTCTTATCATCACTAGTTTGAATGTGTGCTTCTTCTTGAAAATTATTCTTGATCACGAAAATTTCCTAGGAGTCTCCTATACTTTTTAAATGAAATTCAATGAGTATCTTTATCAATCCATGATGATACATGATATTTTCTATGGATTGAATTCTTTTATGCATAGTTCCCGACATTTTCTTTAAGATGTTCAATAGGAAGTATGGGAGGTTTATTTCTCCATCCTCTAGGAAATTCATTAACAGGATGGCATGGTAGACAAACATACAACAAAATATACCCTCACAAGTAACAAATTTTTGAATAACTAACAACATGTTCCTCCATTTTTTTTAACTGTCGTACTAGGAATTCCCTTATTGAAAATAGTAGTGTCCATACCTGGATTTTTCGCAAAAATCTTCCATTCTTCTCCATGAATTTCGTTGTTCTTGAACCATATTTCACCAATTTTTGGAAGTTATGTGGCTTCTGCTATGAATGACTCTGTCATTGAAAACTTTATGTCCCCAATTTCTACCTCCGCCCTGTTGAATGCCCTTGCGAAGGATTTGGTGACCTCTTTGTGGAATCCATTGAAATTTTCTATGAACTTAAGCCATTGTACCTTTTGTAGCATCTCCTTCATCTGTGGATATCCTTCCATGAATTTCCCTCCCACAGGCTCAATTCTTATTATTAAACCCATGTCTCTGTTGTAGGGAATTTTCAACTTCACGACTATTCCTCTTCGACCAGGGGAATTAAGGGTGTGGATCTAAGTTAAGAATGTCAAGAGAAGATTGTAGAGATGTGTAGGAAAATAGGTAATCGGGAGAGGTTTTAGGAACGTGAGTAAGCGCATTATGGTATGAGATATGACCGTTAATAATTAAGGAATGAAATCGGTCTTTATCATTAAGGAGATATGATACGGATGAAATGGTGAATTATGGATTTTGTAGTGTGAACTAAATACAATCAGTTTTAATGATGACAATTTGAGGTGGCAATATATTATCATATAATTTATATACATTAATGTTTTTGAACCTTATTATTTAAACAAATTTTGTAACATACCTTGGAATTAACCTTTGTTCTTCTTCTTTCTGTCTTGATTCTTCAAGTATCTTTCCATCATGATCTTCAATGGAGTCGTCAGTTGCTTCTGCTCAGTATGTATTGCTTCAATAGGCTACAAAAGTGTATCAGAGCTGCAGAATGTGATGACAACTGCAAATTATTCTGAGAGCTGCATAAATGTAGCAATTTTGTTGCTAATCTTTTATTTCTTTGGAAAAAGAAAGGGAACAAAAATAATTTGTAATTTTCAGAATGGGAGAAAATATAAGTTGTCATAAATGAGCTCTGATTTTCACCATGTATTTTCTGTATAAGGATGCCAGTCATTGATTGGTTTTCATACTTATACAATTTTTAATATTATTATTATTTTAATAATATATATATATATATATATATATATATATATATATATGAGAAAGTAAAAATAAGACTAAGTTGGGGAAGAAATATTCTTCTTCACCAACTTCATATCGACATTGTCTTGAATCTTTTTGATAAATTCCTCCTATGTCATTGGTTTATGATAGACCTTTAGCAATGCCCATTCACAAGAAGAGGTACATTTTCTTCATCAATAGTCCTTATCCTGAATTCTCCATTTTCAAAGACTTTTTCGATCTCATAATGCCCAAGCCAATGAGTTTGAAATTTTCCTTGGAAGTCTTTGAACTTTGAGTCAAATAAAAGTGCCCAATCTACTGCTTGAAATTTTCTTTCTTTTATGTATTTATCATTCCATCTGGACCTTTGTTGTTGAACAACGTTGGTATTTTGAACTGCATCTTCCCTGATTTGATCAAGCTCATTGAGTTGCTCCATTCTATGCTTTTAGGGTTTTGACAAATCAAGTCTCAATATGACTGTTGTTTTGAAGGTTTTGATCTAGAATTCTATTGGAAACAATACTTGCTTCCCATAAAAAAGTTCATAGGGAATATTTCCTGTTGTATTCCTCCATGTAGTCTGGTAGGCCAATAAAGCTTCAAGAAGCCTCTCTGCCCAATCCTTCTTATGTAGATATACAGTTTTTGTGAGGATTTCTTCGATCACTTTATTGGTGGACTTCACTTGTCCATTTTCCTGTGGGTGGTATGGAGAATACTTTCTATGTTTGATATTATATTCCTCCACAATATTTTGCACCATTCTAGATGTAAACTGAGTTACCTGATCTGTCACAATTTCCCTTGGGACACCAAGACGAGTGAAAATATCCTAAAAAATAAATGAAACTACATAATTTTCATTAGCAAAAGAAATGTCTTTATCCTCTATCCATTTAGTGACATAAGCATTGCAAACCCGAATATACTTGTTTTGTGGTGATGGTGGATTGATTGGTCCAACAAAATCCAGAGCGCATTTTTCAAAGGTTTGATGAGTACTTGAGTTTGTAAGGGAATTTCATCTGTAGGAACAAGTTTCCCCATTCTCTGACAACTGTCACACCTTTTAACATACTCCTTGGCATCTTTAAAAATGTATGGCCAATAATATCCTAAATGAAGGATTTTATAAGCAGTCCTTTTATCAGCAAAGTTTCCACCACAAGGCACATTGTGGCATGCCTTCAATATTTCAGGTATTTCATATTCTTGTACACATCTCCTAATGATCAGATATAGACCTGTCTTGTATAATTCATCATTTACCCATGAATATAATGCACTTGTTTGAATTATTTTTCTCTTTTCTCTAGGAAACAAGTATGATGGTAGTTTTCATGTAGCTAAGTAATTAGCAATGTATGCAAACCATGGAGATTTAGTAGATATTGCAAAAAGATATTCATCAAGAAAATTATCCTCTACTACAGTATCATTATTATAATTTTGAATCCTAGACAAAAAGTCAACAACCATGTTTTGTTTTCCAGGTCGGTCTAGAATGGTGATGTTAAATTCTTGCAGGAGTAATAACCATTTTGTGATTTTTCCATTAGTGATAGATTTATTCATTAAATACCTAAGTGAAGAATGATCTGTGTAAATGAAGGTTTCATAGCCAGTTGTATAGTGTCTAAACTTGTTAATAGCACAAACAACATCTAGAAACTCCCTTTCAGTAATAATGTAATTTAACTTAGCATGAGTCAAATTTTTACTTGCATAGTAGATGGCATAAGGGGTCAAATATTTTTGTCCTAATACAGCTCCCAGATTTGTATCTGAAGTATTTGTTGAGATTTGAAAAGTTGATTTCCAATTTGGTCCTCTTAAGATGGGTGCCTCAGATATATTTTCTCTAAAAATAAAAATTTCAAATGCCATTTGGCACTCATAATTCCAACTAAATTCACAATATTTAGTGATAAATTTGAAGAGTGGAGAAGAAATTTTTTTGAAGTTTTCTATAAATCTTCTATAGTACCCTGTAAAACCAAGAAAACTCCTAACATCTTTTTGACAATTCAGAATTGATAATTTGGAGATGACTACAACTTTGGATGAGTCCACCTTAATTCCATCCATTGAAATATGGTGTCCTAAAACAATTCCTTTAGTAAACATCATAAAGAATTTGTCATGACTTAATGAAAGATTTGCTTCTTTACATCTTGTAAGAAATTTTTCCAAATTTTCAAAAGCCTCTTCAAAAAAATTTCCATAAACTGTGAAATCATCCATATACACTTCCACACAATCATGTATTAAATCAGAGAAAATTCCTAATACTGCTCTTTGGAATGTTGCAAGTGCATTGCACAATCCAAAAGGAAGTACTTGGTAAGCATAGTTTCCCCATGGAAAAGTGAATGTGGTTTTGTCTTGGTCTTTAGGTGCTACTTGAATTTGATTGTAACCACTAAAACCGTCCAAGAATGAAAAATATTTCTTCCATGCTAATGTATCCAAAACCTGATCTATGAAAGGCAACGAAAAATATCTTTTAGAGTAGGCTTATTCAATTCCCTATAATCAATGCATACCCTTCATTTACCATTCTTTTTAGGGAAAATTACCAAGGGATAAACCCACGGACTGTCTAAAATTGGATAAATGAAGTTTACCTTTAGCAATTTTTGTAATTCCTCTTTCACAATTTCCCTAAGATTTGGATTCATCCTTCTTTGAGGTTGCCTGATAGGTCTATAGTTTTACTCATTGTAGATATGATGTATGCAAATCTCAGGATTAATTCCTTTCATGTCAATGTACTCCCATGCATATGCAGAAGAATGTTTTTTCAATGTTTTGATTAACTCTTCTTGTCGGATTTATTCCAAGATTTTGTTTATGTTTAAAGATTTTCCTAGAAATATTTCAACTAAAGAGTTACCAAATTCTTCCATAAAATATAAATATATTTGTTTGGATGACAAGTATTCAATATTACATTGTTATTGAAAATTATGATCATCTTCACATTGTGAAGATGTTTGAAAATTTTCTATTGAATTTAAAATTCGACTTTCTTCACTAGTATGAGAAATAGTAAAGATAGATTGTGTATCATTGCCATCATCCATCCATTCTTCATTTTCTATTTCTATCATTGTTTTTTTGGAGGATATAGAGTAAATTTCTTTGTTGAATTACCATAAGAAATAAACATATCACCAAAACTACGACTAATGAAAGCATCAGTTGTAGCTAACCAAGGTATTCCTAATATCAATGGATGTCCCCCTAAGTTGTTCTTGAGAGTTAAGATCATAAAGTCAAGTAGATATTCTCAAGAGTCCAAGGATACATAAATGTCTTCTAATACACCATCTGGCTTGATTACTAATCGGTCTGCTAATTGCAGTAATGTTGGTGTATACTGAAAGTTTGGAAGCCTAAGTTGTTCCATGGTTTGTTTAATCATGATGTTTATGGCTACTCCTAAGTCAATCAATGTATTTGGAATCTCAATACCATTAATGTTTGTTTTTACAACTATAATTCCTAGAACCAAATATTTTTGTATGCCTATTTTTCCCATTAACTGGATCCTTTTTACTTCTTTTGTTTTTCTTCCTGATTTCTTTATACTCAACTCTCTTATTGTTTTTGCAAGGATTGGAATCTCTTTAATGGCTTTTAGCAAAGGTATTTTGATACAAACATTTTTCAATTCATCTAGAAAATCATATTTAGGCAACATAACTTATTTTTATACCCCTCTATCAATTTGTAATCTTTCAGGAAAATGAGGTTTAGAAACAGATATTGAATGTTGCTCTATGATAGGAGTTGAGTTTATTGGATTTTCTTGTTTTTTATTATGTTGAATGGATGTCCCTTCCCCACAATGATTGTTATTTTTCTATAGAGAAATTTCTGCATCAAGATCATCTTTTTCCTGAATAACAACAGAGGGATTTTTCCTTTCTAATATCCTACCAGATCTCAGTTGAACATTGTTAAGATCTAGTGGAGTAATCATATAAGTTGGAAAATTTTGTCGCTCCATGTTATAAGAAGGTTGAGAATTTTTATTGTTTGGGTTTGGTAATGGTTGGGCAGGTAGTTGATTTGGTCTTTGTGGAAATGGTAATGAAAGTTGTGGATTATGATTTTGGAATTGAGATTGTTGACTAGATTGTGGAGAATGTTGGGGAGGATATTTTGGATAGGATTGTGGATATTGGTGATATTGAGAATATATGCCATAAGGATTTTGTATTCCTTGTGTCCAAGGTTAAGGTTGGGACCAAGGTTGTTGTCATGGCATTGGTGAATTAAAATTGTTTGGTGGGGGTTGAGTATACATTTGATTGTTAAAACCTTGAGTTTGTGGCCCTTGCCATGGTCTTCTAGAAACAAAACAATGAGGTTCTACTAGATGTGGAGCTATTTATTCTTGGAAAACAACCTTAAGACCTGGTATAGAGGGACATTTTTTTATTTCATGATTTTATGCACAAATAACACAGGTCTCTATGACTTTTAAATCAAGAGGACATTCTCTTAAGGTATGTTTCTTTCTACATTTAGGACATGAAATAGATAAGGCATCAGTTTCTGCTTTCTGCTTGTTTTTTAATTTCAGGGTGTCTATTTGTTCACTAAGACTCCCTAAGATATATTTTTTGAATCCGTCAAGAATATTTCCTATTTCTACCCTACTCACTATTCCAGTTGCATATTTATTCACTCTAGAGAGAATATGATCTCTTGCATTTTTTTTCCAGTTCTTGATTTTCCTCTTGAAAGATGAATGCATAATTCAGCAATTTCAGGTAATGATAGTTGAGATATGTCTCCCTTTTCCCATCATATTAAGAATAACTATCCATTCATCTCTAATGGCTTTCAATAAGAGAGCTTTTAAAGTATCTTGATCCAAGTTTTTCATTTTAGCTCTTTTTATATTGTAATTGAATCTCTCAATTAAGTCTTCCAAGTTTTCATCCTCTCTTTGCATCATTTTAAATACTTCGTCCTTCTGATTAATAGGTGTGAAATAATACAAATACCTTTGTAAGAATGCACTTTTCATCTCATCCCATGTTCTAATAGATTGTGTTATTAAGCCCATGAACCATTATAAAGTTGCACCCTTGAGTGTTGCAGGAAATAGCTTCAATTTTTGAGAATTTGTAAGTAGTCATATGATCTACATAAAACCTCAAATTCAAATAGAAACGTTTCAGGATCTTCATTCCTTAATCCATGGAAACTGGGAAGGATGGAGGGTGAAATATTTTTCATTGTGGCATTTGTATCCACATCAACTATAGGAAATCCAACAGAGTTATGGTCCTCCCTATTTTCTCTTCTTCTTTTCTCTTCACCTCTTCCCCTACCTCCACCTCGTCCTCCACCTCTTCTTCCTCCTCATATTCTTAAGGCGTATCCATTCAAATTGTGTACTTCTCCTTCTCCTTCTTCTCTGGATATTGTAGATTCCTCAGAACTAATGTAGGGTTCTAACTGTAGAGTTATTTGTTCTTCCTCTGGTTCTTCTATCAATGGAATGTTGAAGAAAGTTTCTTCTTCTTCCTCACTAGGGATTTCTAACTCCTGAGCCAGAATAGGTTCCCCTATAGAGGTAAAAAAGGTTACTCCTTCTGTTGGAGATATAGGATCTTCCTCTTCTAAGACTGCCTCAGTAGATGAAGTTGGAGAGTCTCCTAGTTGGATTTATGACCTTAAGACTTCAGGAAGTCTATGTCTTGCTATGAAAGATGGAATATGAGTTTGAGATGGTGGTGTGGCACTTCGTGGTCTTGGTGGAGTGAGTGGTGTTGTTGGAATAAAACTTCTACCTCTAGCTATAAATCTACTATATGTGCTAGATGTCCTTGTGTGGTGCACTATATATGCTAGATGCCCTTCTTTCTCACTTTGTTGTGTAGTTTTATATATTGTTTTTGGGGGTTTGTATTTTATTTCTAATGTTAAAAACTAAAAATTTATCTAAGGAATGAAATCCTAAGATTTAAATGAAATATTTAATGCTAAGAAATAACTTAATCTAAGAGAAATTTAATGATGAAAAACTAATCTTAAAAAAGAAGAAAAGGAAATGTATTGTTTACTCTAAGAAAAGAAATTAATTTGCAAATTACTCTTAATAAAATGAATGAAATATAAAATCTAAAAGAAGGAAGAAAATGAGATGTTAATTAAATAATCTATATTGCATAAAAATAAATTAATCTTTGAGTGATTAAATCTGAGCTATGTTAGACTATTCTATGCCGGCAAAACATATATGAAAACATCTAATTGAACTTATTTTGCATTTAAACAAAGCATCATACTAATTTCTATTGAATTCTATTGATCTCTAAATTATGTTCTATCTATCAAAAAAACAAAAAATAAAACCATATTCTACCTATCAATGGAAAACACTGATTCTATGAAAAACAGAGCATCTAGTCTAGTTTTAAATCTATCTAAGAATGATTCATCAAAACATAATCCTAATCTAACTTTTTTCTACATTCCATGGAAATGAAAGCATAAAATCTATTACTACGAAATTGAATTGATTGTGCTAATTTAAATCAAACTACTTTAAAGAAAGCAAAGATTACATAGTGTCTATTGCGCAAAACGAAATATCTAATTTAAAACCTATGATTGTTGTGTAATCAAATGCAAGAACAATTTCAATTGAATGCTGACAAAATAATGATAATGATACAATTCAGGAGAGCATACGATATATCAGTAAACGGTGCGTAAAAACAAACAATTAATTCAGAAAACATTCAGAAACTAAATGACATAGAATTAAACTACAAAATGGCTAGAATTTAAAATATGAAATTACTGTAAAAACATCTTTTCCATGCAGGGACCCTTTGCAATAGAACGAGTGTAAATCTGCTTAATTTATGTTCACATCAATGGTCTGGAAATGATCTTCTCCATTAACAAAACAAAGTTTAAAAATGTATCACAATATTATCACCAAAATAAATCTTATTCTCGGTTTCGACAGACCGATATCTATAAAAAGTTTCAAATTAACTTTCTGAGATAATTTCACCTATGGAAAGTAAAATAAATCTAAGACTAGAAGTCTAATCAGAAGAAAATTCTTCATGGATCTTTCTCAATTTGATACGTAAGAGCAAATCGAGAATCTTCGTCCGTTGATCTTGTCCCTTACCTTGACTGATCTTTGACCATGAGTGTATGCATCATCCTTCTCGAATCTGAACAAGTAATTAGGATACAATCCATATATGGACCATTTCAAAGCTACCCATATGACTCTCTTCTTCATTTTCTTCTCGAGACCTGTCAAACAATAACAGTGGTTATAGAAACAAAGGTTAGCTACAGAATTGCACGAATTATGTAGCTAATTACATAAATTTATTTAAATAATAAGAAACATTACAATATAAAATAGAGATCATCTAAATGCCTTTTGAGATGGAAAATTTGTCAATTATCACTAATTGAGCCTATGGATTTTGCGAAAAGGAAGAAAATATGGTGGAAAAAGATGTCAAAAATAGGAATAGTCTTGAGGTTCAACACCTTTCAATTTATTTATTTTGAAACTAAAGCATTCATTTTTATTTGCTTTCCTAACGTTTTTTATGCCTTCATTTCTTAGATCAGTCTACCTCTAACATTTTATTGATATGAATATATCAAATAGCCATAGTCCTAACATTTTTTTATTTCTTTTCTTTTCTATTCATATCCTAACTTAGCATTTTGATTTTGATTTTTGATGATATTCTAACTTATCAAAATCAAATAATGTTACAACATCGGCTCCAACTTGGGATTTCTTCCTCCTGTGGGATGCAGAGAACAAGAAGATCCAAGTGCCTTCTCCCCGGGCTAATGGAGTCTTTGCTATGAAAAATAAAATAGACATGAAAAAATTTAAATAAAACTGGTAATGTACAATGATTATTTTGAATCTTCTTCAAAGTCTTCAATACTGGACATAATGTTTCAGAAATCCTCCATTGATAGGAAATGAAGAAAATTATCCATCCAAATTTTGTAGAATGGAGGTGTTGTTACCTTTTACTTCAGCAATGTTGAAACGTCCAAACCAAAGATTATCAAATTTACAATGTTTACCTCTGTCCTCCCGCCTGGCGTCCCATCTCAATACTAGATCTTCTTCCCTAAAGTCTCTTTCCCTAGCCTTTCTATCAAAAATAATTCTCATCTTATTCTGATATTTCCTTAATTTGTATTGAATCTCATCTTTATTTTCACTAAATTCAATAATCCAATTTATCCTTCTAGATAAATCATCAGGTTCTTCACTAGCCTCTTGTAAAAAATTAACACAAAAATTCAAATGGGTAGGAAAAATGGCCTCTTTACCATATATCATCTGGAATGAAGATTTACCTATTGATCTCTTAGGAGATATTCTGTTGGCCCAAACTACATAGATAAGGTGATTGTCCCAATTCTTCTTATGGTCTTCTAGAGTCTTTTTTATTACCTTAACCAGGCTTTTGTTTGATGATTCTGCAAGACCATTTCCTTGAGGATAGTAAGGAGTTGAATGATGTAGTAAAATATAATATTTTTGATGGAACTCTATCATTTTTACACTACTGAATGTTGTGGCATTGTCAGTCACTATCTGTTGAGGACAACCAAATCTAGACAGAATGTTTTCTTCAATGAATTTAATCACTAGTGTATCTTTAGCACTTATAACTGAATGGCCTCCACCCTTTTGGTGAAGTAGTTTGTGGCAGCTAAAATCCATTTGTGCTGATTACTTGACATTGGGTGAATTTTTCCTATAAAATATGGTCCCCATTATAGGAATGGTGCTAAAACAACCACTGGAACTAGTGGAAGAGCTGCTAGTTTTTGCTTACCAGAAAACATCTGACATGGAATGCAGCTTCTTACATTTTCTACTACTTGTGAAAACAAAGTAGGCCAATAGAATCCAGCCCTTAGTATTTTGTATGATGTGGCTCTCTAAGCATAGTTTCCTCGAAATATCCCTGCATGAAACTGCTCAATGATTCCTTATGTTTTAGCTTTTGTTAAACAAAGTAATAGAATTTTCAGGGGATCTTTCCAGTACAAGTTGGCATTGATGATACAGTACTTAACATATTTCAACTTAAGTGTCTTGCATTGATTTCTTGAAAATTGACTAGGACACTCAAAATTAATCAGAAAATGTACAATATCTGCACACCAATGTGATATTAAAAACTTCTCATCAATGTGAATAGGGATTTTTTTACTTGAAGGAGAAGGTTCTTGTGTGTTCTTTCCTTTAGAAACCTGGGAAGGTTCTTGTAGGTTCTCCCCTTCCGCATTAAAGGAAGGTTCTTGTGTATTCTCCCCATGAGAGTTGGAAGAAGGTTCTTATGTATTCTTCTCTGAGATTTCAAAAAAGAAAATTTATTCCTAAGACATTGCAATTATATTCAGCTAACAATTTAGTTAAACATTGACCTTTTACTAGCTTAGTGGTTTTGACACTGAGATCAAACTCAAGGATTTGGGTGATCCACCTTCCTCTTCTTCCATCAGTGTCTGGTTGGGTAAGAATAGTTTTTACAACACTGTTTGGAACATTAGCGGTAATGATTGAGTGAAGGACATACATTCTGAAATATTTTAAGGATTGAACTAGAGACTAGGCTTGTTTTTCAATAATATCATACTTGATTTCAGCATCTCATATGACCTTACTGAAAAATGCTATGAGTTGATCATCACCATCTTCACTTTTCTGTAAAAGGAGAGCAGCTAGAGTGGTTTCAGAGGCAAAATAAAATATTCTAAAAGGTTCAAAATAATTGGGGTTGGCTAAAGTGGGTGCTTTAGAGATGGCTTTCTTAATATATCTAGCAGGAATATTCCATTTAACTTCATGATTCTTTTTGAGCATATCAGTTATGTCTTTAACTATTTCAGCATAGTTAGGAATGAATCTTCTCAAGAAGTTAATTTTTCCAAGAAAATCTTGGATCTCTTTCTTATTCCTTGGCAATGATAGTGATTGGATGGCTAATACTCTTTTAGGATCTATCGCAACTCCTTCCTTTGAAATTATTTTACCCGACAAATTTCCTTATTTGATGGCAAATAGAGACTTCTTAGGGTTGAGAGATATCCCAAATTTTCTACACCTGTCAAAAAAGTTCATCAAGTGTTTTAAATGTTTCTGATCTGAATTAGAGAAAACAGTGAGATCATCAAGATATATAACAAAAAAATTATTTATCTTACCAAAAAAATCTAAGTCCATAGCTCTTTTAAATTTTGCTCATGCATTTGATAACCCAAAGGGCATTCTAGCATACATGAATGTGCCCCAGAGAGTGGTAAAGTATTCTCTCTGTCTTCTGGATTTACCATTATCTGGTAATAACCAGAAAAACCATCAAGCATAGAAAGTGTATTAGCACCTGAAACCTTTTGGAGTAACAGATCCATCTTAGGTAGTGGATAGTTATCCTTTAGAGATGATTTATTAAGGTTTCTAAAGTCTACACAAAGTCTGATTTCTCCATCCTTTTTCCTAACAGGAACTAAATTGGCTACCCAATATGAGTATCTTAAAGGAACAATTATTTGAGCATCAAGAAGTTTCTTAAGTTATTTTTTTATGGTAGGAAGCAGAACTAGATTAATTCTTCTTAGTTTTTGTTTTTAAGGTTTTGCTTCAGGTTTTAGTGGAATTTTATGTTCTATAAGAGATGTGTCATAAGTTTTCAAATCAACATAAAACCAAGCAAAAACATCTTTGTAATTTTTAAGAAGTTTAAGATATTTAGTTTTAACTTCAGGAGTTAAAGATGCACAAATTTTAATGTTTTTAATTTCTTCATTAGGTCCAATGTTAGTTTCTTCGATATCATCCTCTAGTGAGATTGACAGTGGATTTATAGGGACGTCATTCTGATCAAATATTTTTTCTAAAGTAACAAGGCCTTTGGGAATGAAATTGTTTGACAGTTGGATAATAATTTTTTGCTTGTAAGTTAGGCTAATCTATATTATACCATAAAATAAAATTTACATATGCATTGGGCTGAGATGGCAAGTAGTGCTTAGCCAATCCCAGCCTTACAAGTTTTCAAAATAAATCAGGTTTGGGGCTGCCTTCGAGGAGGAAACCAGACCCTTAATAATAGCAAACAGTCATGTTTTACAAAATTTTCCGTAACACAAATAAAAACATAGTAGCTATAATAGGTCCTCAAGAGACAAAAACCAGAGAAGAACCAAGCTACCATGTAGTCATGGTGTTCCTTCATCATCCTCTGGTGCGGGGTGCTCCTCCTCGATTAGGCAACCATATTCACGCGTAATGGCCTCCTCTTCAGCTATTGGCGTGTGGGGGGGCTTCAGGGGTGTTGTGCGGATGATAGGAGCAATGGGGTATTCAGCATCAGGAACTCTAGTCTAGACTCCATCTGAATCCATTATCCAAACTTCAGTCTCCTCCTCTGCTAGCTCATGTACAGGGAGCGGCTCATTTTTTCGAGGTGAGAGTAACTCAAAGTGCGCAATGGTGGAATTTTGGGGGCCTCTTCTGCCCCTCGGATTATCTAGAGTTAAGACTATTTCATCTGGGGTGCAATCAGGTCGATGAGTAGCCTCTCTGTCATGGCTTCCTTAAGAGGAACCTTCAATATATTCCAAACGTTGATCTTGACAACGGTGATAACACCCCGAGAATGCACCTCTTTGGATACCCCTAATGTTATTTTGTCATTGACGCGAGGCTGGGGTAAGTTTACGTGTAGAGGAGGGGAAGTAGGGCACAGAGAAAAGAGGTGTGCAGCTAGAGGGCATGCAGCAGTGCTTCTCGGTGGGGCACGCAATTGTGGGGTCACACAAGAAACAGGGCGCATAGTGGCAGATCTCACTGATATCGCATCGGGGAGAAGCACAACCTCAACAGATCTCTCCAATATGCCCCAAAATCCAAATGCCTTCCTTAGTTTCTTGAGGTCTCTCATTAAGTTTCATTGGCAAAACTCCCTGGGGATTCTGAAGCTGTTCCAGAGCAACCTCGTCGTGTTTGATGAGATTTGTCCACTGGGGGCGCAATACTTATGTGCCAATTGTTTGAAATGGTGCATTCAGAAATGTTTTTTGGGTAGTCATCCTTCCCCCAGTGAGCCACAGCAAGAGTTTCTTCTAAGCTGTTGTGTAGCTTGGCTCAAGTTTGCTCTTGATTTAAAGCAGTATCTTTAAATATCTTGCTATTTAGTTCTTTCCATAGGTTCCATATGAGTAGGCCTAGAATGAGTTACCAGAGGCGATTTAGGAGATTGTTGGCATAGGGATTATCCTGCCACTTGTTGATGGTATTGGTTATGTTTCCCCTATCTCTATTGGATCTTCTACATAGAATTCCAATCCTGTCCCAGAAAGTGTTGGATATGGGGCATAGGTCCAGCAGGTGATCGATGGTTTCAATGTCATTCTGACATAGAGGACACCTAGAAGGACCCACAAATCCTCTCTTAATAAGATTCTCCCATGTGAGGATGCGTCTAATTCTTATTTTTGTTAGTTCCTCCCAAATATCTCTTTGTTTTTCAGTGTTCCAATCTACCTGCCATTTGTCTATGTGGAGCCAGTTCTTGTAAACTTGAGTTGTTTCGTTAGTCCAGAAATCCTGGACGTGGTTTTGTTCTCTTGCCTGTATGACTGTGCGCTAGAGGGAGCGAGGGAAGTTCAAGGATAGATTAGGAATTTTCTACCAAGAATCCTCCCATAACCTAGCTTGAGTTCCACCATGCAGTTCCCAGAAGGTGTGAGATTGGATCAACTGTTTTTTTTGACTGGTTGCATTCCAAATTTTGGATCCTCCAAGAGTGATATATTGAATCGCGATTAATTCCTCTAAAATTTCCATCACATTGCGGCCCATAGGCCGCCTGGCTCATCATGGAAAAGCGGATGTCATTTCCACCATATAATCGGCACCCATGATGTTATTGTTGTGTTCTCGATCTCTTAGACCAAGTCCTCCCCGCAGTTTTAGCTCAGATGCCTCTTCACTTAATGAATCATTTGAGCCTGCCTTTGGATCCTGATTGTTATCCCCCCTATGAAATTCTTGTCAAGCAAGCTGGGGGCTAGATTGTCTTGGAGCCTTCAAGGAATGCCTTTCCCCTAAAAACCCATATTTTTTGAAGTCTCTCTGTGCTTGGCCTTATGTGAACTCTCTCTGCTGATTTCCTGTCTCCTAAAGGCCTATATTCACCACTCATATCCCTGCAAAATACCACAATTCTCCCTTCCTTCCCCTCGAGATTCCCCTTCTTTGTGCCTAAATTCCCCGAAATCCTCTTGAGATCCTATCCTTGCCCCTGTTTTGGCCTTTCCTACCCTTCATTGCCTTATCGTTACCCGCCCTTAGGCCTAAAAGTGCATTAAAATGGGTTAAAACGGCGTACTTTATGATTTTGGGTCCTAGCCCCTTCTCCGCAAGCCCCCGCACACTATTCCTCCATGTAACTAGTCGTTGAAACCACTCGCCAGCTCTAAAGGTGCTTACTCCATAAATTCTTCGGGCATAGCATCCGCCGTTGATCTTGGTTGATCGAACGGTGATCATCAACCCCGAAACCTTTGTGTTTTCCCGTCCAAACTGTCAACATCGCCATTGTCGTCCGTTTAAACGATGATCCGATGGTCCGGAGCCCCCCCCCCCCGCCAGTGGACCCCACAACGCATTATGGTTCAAAACCCGCCGGTTTTTTCCACACCACCATGGGGCGCGGAGCTGTTTTGCCCCGACACCCAGCGATTCCACTCAACTCCTAACACCTGTCCTCCTCACTGTTCCAAAACCGCCCTCATTTCGCGCATTAACCTTTGGTACGGGACACCCGGCGAAATCGTTTAAAACCGTCAGATCTGAGGGAGCCCATCCAAGGGTTGTCATTCATGGAAGATGCGCGCGGTTAAACCTGCTGTCCATTGCCCCCATGGCCCACTGTGCGTCGCTTTCCGCCGTCGATCTCTCTAGATATCCGACGGTCCAGATCTGTTCTTCCATCGTTGACTGTTCCATGGTCTCCCACCTCGCCACGTCACCTCCACGTATCCTTTCCATACGACCACACACCTCTCCGCATATATTTGTTTTCGAGGTCATTTTACGTGGTTTTTCCATGCAGACTACCTCCGTTGTGTATTCACCTCTCAGACCATTCGTCGTCGAACCCCCACCATAAACCTAAGCATTTTCGCTCCTCGGCATTTTACATGGTCGCCCTCATCATATCCATCGTGTCCGCCACCCCCAGGTCTGTTTCCTCATCTAGTTTTTGTTTTTGCAGGGTTTTCTAAAAGTAGAAGACCGCCATGGTTCTTCATGGCAAGCTGTGCAGACAGAATTAATTCCAGGAGTTGGTACTGCCGTGGGATAGTCAAAGAAAGCGGCTGGTAGGATTTGCGTCAAGGAAAAGTAGATTTCGAACATTGAAAACCTTTCAGCGCCATTAAAACCCGAGCTACCCTGTCAGAGGCAAATGGAGCGGCAAAGTGTTTCAGTACAGAGCAGAAGGAAGATTAAGGCGGGTTAATGACAATCTTGAGCCTTTAATCATAGGTTTCGACGGCAAAGAAGCAGTTTGAAGACCCCGAGGATCGATCCAAAGGATTCTGAGCACAGTAGCAGGTACCATCTAGGTTTATTCACCAGCAGAATGTTTTTCTTCATCAAGTACAGGGCACCCATGCTGCTTTTATTATACACCATGCCCCTGAAAAGATTTCCACCCTGACCACAGTTCAAAACAAATCAAACATTTGTGAGACAAACTCCTCTGTAGTTTGTTTTATTTTGGTTCAAAAACACCTGGAGTATTGCGGCCAAATTATGTCAAAGTCGTATCTGAGGAAGATCACTCCTTCATAGAGAGGTGACAGAAATTAAATGCTCAAGCATTCAAACAGAATGGGTCTCGGCCCTGCATTCATTTGTGTATTTAATGTTACATTTAGTATTCACCTACTTGCTGAATCGATCTTCTGTTCATATTGTGCTACAAAGCACAGAAGGAAACTATTGTAGGGGTTGTTGATGAGATATCAGTGAAACACAAGTATTTTCCTCTTAAGACAAGTTCTCTGTGTATACTGTAAGATAGGCTGAGATTAGATATATTCAGGCTGAATGTTCAAGCTATGGGCTATGATGTACCTGATTGGTGTTGTTTTTAATATGACAAGCATGTTTCTTTGGATCCTGATCTAAAGCAGCTGGTGATGTTTTCCTTTCTCTGTATTTGTGATTGACTTGCTTTCATTTCATTATGTTTCTTCAGGCTTGCATCAGAAGTTTGGCATGAGATTTACCCTTGATAGGTACCTTATGTTGCTGCTCTCCCAGCCTTCTATGTTTTCTGCTTATATGTGTATCTGAATGTTGATTTCAATTGATTTAACCAGTGTAGTGGATGTCATTTCCTGCTCTCTGATGTATGAATTAATGAAATCTGTATTTAGATGTTCTTGTTAGGATTTAGTTGAATGTGTAGAGAACCCTGGAGGTCTAGAACCTGGTCTCTGCCTCTCTAGGATCTTTCCATCTCAACCAAACCTTTCCAAGATCCCTTGTATTGCCTCTAATTCTGTCCAAGCAGGCCTGGAGTTAAATGACCTCTGGCCTGATCTATAGACAGAGTTGGATGGCTCTCCTTCACTCATTTTCAATCCTTAATGTCCCATCCCACCAATCATCCTTTAAGATCCAAATGCTCTACATGACTAGCCCAACTGAAATCTTGCACATTAATTACATATAAATCCTTCCTTGACTCCATAGCCCAATGGCTTTGACGTTCTCTGAGTTATCTGTCTCTGCCCAAGCTTCCTCTTTGCTCATCCTTGTCTTATATTGGACCTTCTTTTCCTCATTCCCAACAACCAAACATAAACAACCGAACAAACAACCCTGAACCTATAACAAGCCTAAAATCATAACTTAGAGCTTCAAAGACATATCTTTTGACTCATATAGAGAGATCCCTCTCTGGACCTAGGAGGGCTAGATCCTAAGGTCCCAAAGTGGTTCTATGTTGTCTCATCTTTTGGTCTTGTCAACCTGGCCAAAACATGGGAACCCCAACATAATGGTGACTCCACTGGGGACTTCTGAATGATCTTCATCTCACTACATCTAAAACTCAGAGACTTAGAACTCTGGTTAGGTTGACAGTAAGTCACTCCTTTCTTGAATCAACCTCCATTATTGAATATCCACCATACTCTTAGAAAGAGCCTGGAAAGGGCCAAGTAGCCTCCAGATCTCATCCTCTTTTCAGAGGTGACATATCTGGTAAATGCCCTCCCAGTCAATCTCTGGTTGGAGCTTTCTGTTTTAAAGGAGATTCCTGAAAGGTGATAGTGCCTGAGCACTGTGGTGGACAGTGTACCCCCTAGAAACACCCTAAACCCTCCACCTGGCGACTCCATTGTTCCTAAACGAAAAGACTCCACTGGTGATCAGTAGGCCTGCTGATTATCTTGGTTTCACAATCAGACTCCACTGGGATACCAGCCTAAGACAACATCAACCACAGCAGAAGCAACAAGTAGGGTTAAGCTACTTGGCTTATAAACAGCATTCTGGCTTTCAGAACCATCCATACAAGAGCTTATCCCAACCCTGACCCACCGGAAATAGTTGAAAATCCAGAGAGTATCCTCAAAGGAGCTCCTACACCTAAAAGACCAACTATTTCCAGCCACATTCTCAGAGCTAATTTTGTACCAGAAAACCTAACATCTCTAGCACCCCTCCTCCCTGACCTAGACTTACCTAACGGTTTATCAAGAACTAGGTCATTAAATCATCTAGACCAGCAAGACCTTGAAGTTTACAATACACCATCTCATAGTGGTCAAAACACTAGGGACAGTGGAACCTCTCCATCTACACCACCCGATATCCACTTCCTTCAAAATTTGGGGCTCTCCCACCCTAGATATGCTCAGCAGAATTCGGCTGGTCCTAACATCCCTGTCATCCAAACACCAGCTGCTCAATCCAACCCTATACCTAATCAGAACATTATCATGGCAGCTTGGTATGCACCTTTAGTTTTACCCCAACCCTTGTTACCCTTACCAAATGATTATCAATCAAAAATCCTACACTTCACTGCAAAAGAATCCATCACAGCTCAACAACATGTAGATAAGATGGAGGATTCTTTTGATTATATGGAAATTGATGATGAAACAATCAAAATGAGAATCTTTGCCCAAAGCTTAGGGGGCGAGGTGAAGAAATGGTTTAAAAATTTACCTCCTGGAAGTATTCAAGATCTCCCTGCATTATACCAGACCTTCATAAACAAATGGGTGGTTAGGGAAAACCCTCGCCAGCTCCTAGCAGAATACATGTCCCTTAAGAGGAACGTAGGAGAGATTTTTCACGATTACACTACTAGATTCAACATAATTTACAATTCCCTCCCTCCACATATGAAACCTCCACAAGGTATGGCCTTAGCAAAATACCCTGATGGGTTTGATGCTGACATGGCCTATGAGCTTAGGGATAAAGAGTACACCACCCTGGAAGACATGCAGAAAGGAGACATAACCATAGAGGAAAACTTGATGGAAAAAAGGGCAAGACTAAAAGCTGAAAAAAGGGTAACATATAGGGATGACAATATAGCTTACACATCCGATCCCAAATACGACAGACTGTCTAAAAATGTGGAAGAACTTCAACAAATGATAAAAAGGATGGTTGTACAAAATAACAACCAGAACAGAAACCAGAACCAGAATATGAGGAGAAACAATGCTACCCCCAACAGACAAAGAGAATCAGATCAACAGATCATTCCCCCATTTCAAGAAAACTTTTTGGATGAAGATGAGGGAATCATTGAAGAGTCTGAAGGGAATACAATAAACATGTTTGAAGCAGAGGACTCAGTCCTTAACTATGATTCAGAAGAAGATCAGCCCTCACCTTCATATTGGGATGAGGAATGGTTAGAAACTGAGGATTACAGATTAGGATTTGAAAATGCCATGATGCAGGTCAGAGAACAATATGAACTTAGGAGCAAGAAAAGCCAAGATGCTTCCGAAGCCAAAAATCCTGAGGTGACCATTAAGAAAAGACCTGATAAATCCTCTAAAGCATCTGCTGCAAATAGCAGATCAGCAGCCGAAAGTTCTGGTAAACATAAGGAGAAAGACAACCAAGACAATGAAAAACAAATTCAACCAACCAGCAGAACTAGCACTTCAGTTAGTACTCCTGATACAACTATTCCCAACCTTGTACATAGTGAAAAATCACAAACCGATTTAGCTACTATGGCAGTAGAAAATAAAACAGAGTCAAGTGTTTCCAAGACACAGTCCACCTTCAATTTAGAGAGTGAACTTGCAAAAATCAAAATCTTTGTACCATTATCTGAGCTGGCCGCTCAAAATGTATATAAAGGCCAAATTTTGAAAGCATTGAATCTACAAGAAATGAATGATTCTGTAAATTTAAATGATGATCAACCAGCCCCACTCTTTGGTCCAAAAATTGAAGGAAAGTTTCAGGAAGGGGTAGTTCCACCTTTTTATATCAGTCTCAACATTCATGAAAAGATCCTTCATAATGCCATGCATGACTCTGGTGCATCTCACAATCTAATGCCTAAGGTAGTGATGGAAAGGCTAGGCCTATGAATTACCAGACCCTACAAAGACTTATACTCATTTGACTCTAGTAGAGTAAAATGCCTAGGATTGATCAAAGATTTATGTGTGAGTTTGACCCAGATTCCTGCCAATTGCATGGTCATGGATGTTGTGGTGGCAGATGTGCCACCCAAGTATGGCATGTTACTATCAAGATCATGGGGAGCCAAACTGCAAGGAACAATGTAGATGGATGGCTCATATGCCACTATCCCTATATTCGGCCAACTTAGAAGACTATATAGGGAGTCCCAAATGAAATTCCTAGTCAGTAGCCCCGAGAAACCTGAATACTCACCATTATACTCTGTACATACAGATCTAGACTCTTTTATTCTCTACAATGACCAATCCTCAGAAGAGCCGAGATCAGATAATAGAAATACAAACGTAGAGCCCCTGGATTTCAACATAATGGCTACTCTAGAAGAATACGAGGAAGAAGACCATGGGAAAAATACTGAAAATGTAACTCTGAGGAAAACAGAAACAGAACGAAAACAGTAAGCTAGTTGCCTCCCTGACCTCCATACCCATAATGAACTACAAAAAAATTTACAACCTAATGCAGACCCCACAACATAACATGATGGCGAACCCCTGTGGGAAATGAATTTCGATGGGTCCTGTACTAGGCAGAATGCTGGAGCTGGGGTGTGGCTACGAAACACAGAAGATGATCACGCAGAGAGCCATGTTGTGAATCTACATTTCAAATGCACGAATAATTTCGCAAAGTATGAGGCTCTCATCCTAGGTCTGAATTTATTGAAAAAATTAGGAGCCCATAGGATAGCTGTGAAGGGAGACTCAGAGTTAGTGATCAAACAGGTGAATGGTGAGTATTCAGAAAAACACCCCAGGCTTAGGGCATATAGGAATGACACTCTAGATTTGCTGAAAACGTTTGTTGAATATGAATTAGCGTTCATCCCTAGGGGTCAAAATACAATTGCAAATGGATTAGCTTGTCTAGCTAGCTCATATCCTAAGACCCCAGTTGACCAACAGATTATCATTCAGACCAAATTCAGGCTTGAAGTGCCAGAAAATGAAAAATATTGGCAGGCCTTTGAAGGAGACAAACAGATCAAAGATTTCCTGGTGGGCAGGAATGAGTTTGAATTTTCTGATTTAGACTCGATTTCTGACGATAGCTGCCCAAACAAGGATCCCCCAGATGAACCAAAAACACCTTGTAACATAGAAATAAATTATTTTTCTGAGCAAACTGGAAATCCAACTGAAAATTGTGAAAACGCAGATACCAAAAAGGTAGAGGTGCTGCAGGCCAGAGATAAGAACATACCCAGAGGCCTGGCACCCTTAGAGGACCTTTTTGACTTTGATGACGTAGCAAAAAATCCCACAATAGAACATTCTGATTCTGATGTGGAAGAATGCAACATAGGTACTGAAGATAAGCCCAAAATGATAAAACTGGCTAAGTCTATACCTGCAAACATGAAGAACAAATACGTTGACCTGTTTAAGGAATTCACTGATGTGTTTGCATGGAGCTATGAAGACTTAAAGACCTATAACACCAACATCATACAGCATAAGATACCACTAAAGGAAAATCAAAAGCCTTTCAGACAAAAACTCCGTAGGATTAATCCGAAAAAATTGCCTGCAGTAGAGAAATAAATTAAAAAGATGTATGATGCAGGCATTATAGTCCCTGTCAGGTTTTCTGATTGGGTGTCAAACTTAGTGGCTGTGAGAAAGAAAACAGGCGAGATTATATTATGCATAGACTTCAGAAACCTCAACAGAGCTTCCCTGAAAGACAACTACCCTTTGCCTAGAATGGAACACATCCTGCAGAAGGTGGTGGGCTCCAAGAGAATCTCCCTGCTTGATGGTTTTTCAGGATATAATCAAGTTCTTGTACTCCCAGAAGATCAACTCAAAACAGCTTTTACCACTCCATGGGGTACCTTCATGTATGTGAAGATGCCTTTTGGATTGATGAATGTTGGAGCTACCTTCCAGAGAGCAATGGATATTGCTTTCTCAGATGAGATTGGACACTTTATATTTATCTACTTGGATGACTTGACTATCTTTTCTAAAACTGAAGAAGAACATCTAAAACATCTGAGGAAAGTTTTCGAAAAATGTAGAAGGTATGGTCTGTCCCTGAACCCTAAAAAAATTGTTTTTGGGTTGCAAGAAGGTAAACTTCTTGGTCACATCATATCTAATAAAGGGATCAGGATAGACCCACAGAGGGTTGAGGGAATACTTCAAATTACACACCTAAGAAACATCAAGGAGTTACAGTCCTTCATTGGGAAGATCAATTTCCTTAGAAGATTTATCCCCAATCTTGCTGAGCATCTTAGGAAAATGACTGAAATGCTAAAGAAAGATGCAGGAATCAAGTGGACTGTTGAAGCCAAGAAATATTTTGAGTCAGTAAAACTTTCTCTCACTCAGGCCCCTGTCCTTATCAGCCCTGACTTCTCAAAAGATTTTATGATCTTTTCGTTTGCTTCACAACACACAATAGCTGCAGTTTTGCTGTAAAAAAATTCAGAAGGTAACGAACAACCTATAGATTTCTTCAGTAAAGCCTTAAGAGATGCACCCTTAAAATACAACATCATGGAAAAGTAGGGCTATGCTCTGATTAAGGCCTTAAAAGACTTTAGGGTGTACATTCTGCATTCTCACGCCATTGCCTATGTTCCAAATATAGTGGTTAAAGATATCTTGTCCCAAGACCCTGATGGGAAAAGGAGCAAATGGATTGCTACGATCTTGGAATATGACCTTGAAATAAAACCCACCAAGCTGATCAAAGGTCAAGGCCTAGCTCAATTAATGGTTGAATCTAACTTGCAGGCCCTCGACATTAACATGATAAATGCCTTAGATGAGCAGGAAGGATTTCCCCATCCTACTGTCGAGGAGCAGTTTCATAACTCTCCTTGGTATACTGATATCCTTTACGTGCTCACAAACCTCAAAGCCCCTCCAGAGCTGTCTAAAACAAGGGCCAGATTCATAAAACTCAAAGCTAGAAATTACCGCATCCTGAATGAGAATCTATACTGGAAAAATCCAAATGGCCTTTTACTGAAATGTTTGTTTGAAACTGAAGCTGAAAGAATCAAACAAGAATTCCATGTCGGTGAATGTGGAGGTCACCTGAGTTGGAAAACCACTGCAAATAAGATACTCAGGGCTGGTTATTACTGGCCTACCCTCTTCAGTGATGCACATAAAATGATACTTGCCTGCCATAAATGTCAGATCTTTGAAGGCAAAAGAAAACTCCTCCCCCTTCCCCTACAACCCATCACCGTTGAATGTCCCTTCTTGCAATGGGGCCTAGAATTTATTGGGGAAATTCACCCTTCTTCTTCTGGGCAACATAAATGGATCCTGATTGCCACACATTACTTCACTAAATGGATAGAAGCCATACCCACTAGGAATGCCACTGATTCCGTCATCATTAGGTTCCTAGAAGACTTCATCCTATCTCGGTTTGGTTGTCCAAGGAAAATAATCACTGACAATGTTGCTGCTTTCGGATCCAAAAGAATGGTTGATTTTTTTCACAGGTACGGAATAGCGCTTGGTCATTCAACTGCCTATTACCCCCAGGGTAGTGGATTGGCTGAATCATCCAATAAAAGCCTGGTTGCAATCATTAAGAAGTTGCTGGAAGAGAACAAAAGGTCATGGCATAAAAAGTTGATACATGCCTTGTGGGCAGACAGGCTCACTACAAAGAAATCTATTGGCATGTCACCCTTCCAGCTGGTTTATGGGACTGAAGCAGTTTTTCCTACTAGTCTTGGAGTTCCAGTGATCAAACTTGTCCAGAAAATCCAATCAGAGGAAGACAGCATGATAAGGAGAATAAATGAAACAATACATCTCCAGCAGACGAGGGATCATGTCTACAACAGAGCTGTCAGAGTTCAAGAAAGCATAAAAAGGCAGTTCGACAAAAGAACCAAAGCTTCAAATTTCAAAGTTGGAGACAAGGTTCTGAGATGGGACTCCAGGAGAGAGGACAAAGGCAAATATGGTAAGTTTGACAGTTTGTGGCAAGTTCCATATACCATACAAGCCACTGTGGGTCCTAATGCGTTTTTTCTACAAGAACTTGATGGCACAGAGTTGTTTGGGGGTCCTGTCAATGGCAGGATGCTCAAACACTACTTCTGTTGATTTTCATTTCCAGTTTTGTTTCCATTGTACATACCATTGCAGCCTTTATTTTCAACACAAGAGAAATGTTCCACAAAATAGAGTGAGAGTACAGGTCCAGACATGCTCAAAACATGGACCTCTGAAAGATGCAAAAAGAATAGCTCAAACATGATAAAATCTGAGCTAAAGGAAGCAGAGTAGCTGATCCTAATATGCTCAAAATCTGGACCAGCAACGAAAAGAAGAATCAGCTCTAATATGCCCAAAATCAGAGCTGAAACCAAAGAAAAGAGGTGACTCCAATATGCTCAAAATCTGAGTCACAAACACAGAAGGATATATCAGAACTACAAATTTCATGCCTTCACAGTTTTGTTTTCAAGATTCCACTCCAGCAAGTTAGACAGTCTAATCCTGGCTTGGCTGTTTTTCAATTTCCTGTTTTAGAATGTAGGAGAAGAAATCTGTTGGACAATTTAATCCTAGCAGATGTTAGATTAGGTAGAGAAGCATATGAGGCCAACAATCTAATCTGGTCTCATGGAGCAATAAGGGTAGATTAATAATAGGTTTGTTTTTGTTTTCAAAGTAATAAAATGTGAAGGGTCTGCTAGCTCAAATGCACCCAAAGGGAAATGTTAGAACTGTAGTCTGGGTAGGTAGATTGGTTAGGAAATATTTCTGCTGATGTTTCAATCATATGGTGGCAGCTGAAATCAAAAGAAGAAAGATGGCTTATGACAGCAGGCAACTGGCCTTTTCCAAAGATCATATCTGGTTTCTTGACTCCTCCAAGGAGAAGCCATCCCCATGTGGAGCCACTGTTAGCCCCCCTATGAAATTATTGTCAAGCAAGCTGGGGGCTAGATTGTCTTGGAGCCTTCAAGGAATTTCTTTCCCCTGAAAAACCATCTTTTTTGAAGTCTCTCTGTGCTTGGCCTTATGTGAACTCTCTCTGCTGATTTCCTGTCTCCTAAAGGCCTATATTCACCCCTCATATCCCTGCAAAATACCACAATTCTCCCTTCCTTCCCCTCAAGATTCCCCTTCTTTGTGCCTAAATTCCCCGAAATCCTCTTGAGATCCTATCCCTGCCCCTATTTTGGCCTTTCCTACCCTTCATTGCCTTATCGTTACCCGCCCTTAGGACTAAAAGTGCATTAAAATGGGTTAAAATGGTGTACTTTATGATTTTGGGTCCTAGCCCCTTCTCCGCAAGCCCCCGCACACTATTCCTCCATGTAACCAGTCGCTGAAACCACTCGCTAGCTCTAAAGGTGCTTACTCCATAAATTCTTCGGGCGTAGCATCCGCCGTTGATCTTGGTTGATCGAACAGTGATCATCAACCCCGAAACCTTTTTGTTTTCCCGTCCAAACCGTCAACAGCGCCATCGTCTGACACCCAGCGATTCCACTCAGCTCCTGACACTTGTCCTCCTCACTGTTCCAAAACCGCCCTCATTTCGTGCATTAACCTTCGGTACGGGACGCCCAGCGAAATCGTTTAAAACCGTCAGATCTGAGGGAGCCCATCCAAGGGCTGTCATTCATGGAAGATGCACGCGGTTTAACCTACTGTCCATTGCCCCATGGCCCACTGTGCGTCGCGTTCTTCCGTCGATCTCTCTGGATATCCGACGGTCCAGATCTGTTCTTCCATCGTTCACTGTTCCATGGTCTCCCACCTCGCCACGTCACCTCCACGTATCCTTGCCGTACGACCGCACACCTCTCCGCATATATTTGTTTCTGAGGTCATTTTACATGGTTTTTCCATGCAGACTACCTCCGCTGTGTATTCACCTCTCAGACCATTCGTCGTCGAACCCCCACCATAAACCTAAGCATTTTCGCTCCTCGACATTTTACATGGTCGCCCTCATCATATCCATCGTGTCCGCCACCCCCAGGTCTGTTTCCTCATCTAGTTTTTGTTTTTGCAGGGTTTTCTAAAAGTAGAAGACCGCCATGGTTCTTCATGGCAAGCTGTGCAAACAGAATTAATTCCAGGAGTTGGTACTGTCGTGGGATAGTCAAAGAAAGCGGCTGGCAGGATTTGCATCAAGGAAAAGTAGATTTCAAACATTGAAAACCTTTCAGCGCCATTAAAACCAGAGCTACCCTGTCAGAGGCAAATGGAGCGGCAGAGTGTTTCAGTACAGAGCAGAAGGAAGATTAAGGCGGGTTAATGACAATCTTGAGCCTTTAATCAGAGGTTTCGACAGCAAAGTAGCAGTTTGAAGACCCCGAGGATCGATCCAAAGGATCCTGAGCACAGTAGCAGGTACCATCTGGGTTTATTCACCAGCAGAATGTTTTTCTTCATCAAGTACAGGGCACCCATGCTGCTTTTATTATACACCATGCCCCTGAAAAGATTTCCACCCTGACCACAGTTCAAAACAAATCAAACATTTATGAGACAAACTCCTCTATAGTTTTTTTTATTTTGGTTCAAAAACACCTGGAGTATTGCGGCCAAATTATGTCAAAGTCGTATCTGAGGAAGATCACTCCTTCATAGAGAGGTGACAGAAATTAAATGCTCAAGCATTCAAATAGAATGGGTCTTGGCCCTGCATTCATTTGTGTATTTAATGTTACATTTAGTATTCACCTACTTGCTGAATCGATCTTCTGTTCATATTCTGCTAGAAAGCACAGAAGGAAACTATTGTAGGGGTTGTTGATGAGATATCAGTGAAACACAAGTATTTTCCTCTTAAGACAAGTTCTCTGTGTATACTGTAAGATAGGCTGAGATTAGATATATTCAGACTGAATGTTCAAGCTATAGGCTATGATGTACTTGATTGGTGTTGTTTTTATTATGACAAGCATGTTTCTTTGGATCCTGATCTAAAGTAGCTGGTGATGTTTTCCTTTCTCTGTATTTGTGATTGAATTGCTTTCATTTCATTATGTTTCTTAAGGCTCGCATCAGAAGTTTGGCATGAGATTTACCCTTGATAGGTACCTTATGTTGATGCTCTCCCAGCCTTCTATGTTTTCTTCTTATATGTGTATCTGAATGTTGATTTCAATTGATTTAACCAGTGTAGTGGATATCATTGCCTGCTCTCTGATGTATGAATTAATGAAATATGTATTTAGATGTTCTTGTTAGGATTTAGTTGAATGTGTAGAGAACCCTGGAGGTCTAGAACCTGGTCTCTGCCTCTCTATAATCTTTCCATCTCAACCAAACCTTTCCAAGATCCCTTGTATTGCCTCTAATTCTGTCCAAGCAAGCCTGGAGTTAAATGACCTCTGGCCTGATCTATAGACAGAGTTGGATGGCTCTCCTTCACTCATTTTCAATCCTTAATGTCCCATCCCACCAATCATCCTTTAAGATCCAAATGCTCTAGATGACTAGCCCAACTGAAAGCTTGCACATTAATTACATATAAATCCTTCCTTGACTCCATAGCCCAATGGCTTTGATGTTCTCTGAGTTATCTGTCTCTTCCCAAGCTTCCTCTTTTCTCATCCTTGTCTTATATTGGACCTTCTTTTCCTCATTCCCAACAACCAAACATAAACAACCGAACAAACAACCCTGAACCTATAACAAGCCTAAAATCATAACTTAGAGCTTCAAAGACATATCTTTTGACTCATATAGAGAGATCCCTCTCTGGACCTAGGAGGGCTAGATCCTAAGGTCCCAAAGTGGTTTTATGTTGTCTCATCTTTTGGTCTTGTCAACCTGGCCAAAACATGGGAACCCCAACAGTAGTGATGGAGGATGGCACCTTCATGGTGCAAGGGAGTTGCTCCATGGATTTGGAGAAACAAAGGATACTTCCTTTGAGGAAGGAATCCTCCATACATTGGAGTATATTGAGGCCACTCATGCTTACATGGGCCAAGATTGGGAGATTCATTTTGGATGAGAGCTTCTCATGAGAAGCCAACTTCTAGAGATCACTACTTCTTTTTGAGCATGAGCAGCTACATGATGGGCATGGCAGCAATTGGAGGATGAATTTGGCATGAGGGATGTCAAAGGAAAATACTAAGACATGTGGGGAGCTTCACATTGCAGATCATCAATGTTGTCTCTTAGGAGGATTGATCCATATTGGAGGCCTCAACTCTTGGTAGAGTACTCCAAGGATCTTGGTGCTTGCATGATTCTTGATGACCTGGATGGAGATGATAGATGTATGGTGGATGATGTGGTCATCTATTCTTATGGCAGAGTCTTCTTGACTAGAGCTTCTAAGCTGAAGGAGAAGCTGCTACATGCAGCATATGAGGACTTCTTTTCCATGCACTTTGATGCATATCTTTCCTTGGCAGAGGATTTAATTTGGCAGGGCATCCAACATGATATATTTTAGCATATGGAGAGATGCATAGCCCAGATGGTGATAGAGAGGATGTCACAACCACTTCCATACTCTTTGGAGGTGAGGGAGAATTTCCAGTTGAGCCATTTCAGCTCAAGGTCCCAAGTACATGGTGGAGAATGTATAATTCCACATTATGTTTTGTACTTCTTTACTTTATATGAGCAGCATGTTGTACCAAGGAGGACTATCCCTTCTTGCATATTGTATGATGATGTACTTGAAGCCATTTGTAGCATTGAGATTGGCTATCTTATTAGTGGTTTGTGGGGGAAGCCACATGATTTTTGGTGTGCACCATTGACACCACTTTGTAATTTCATGTTTCTATCTTGTAAAATGATTGTGGCAGAAAACAAGTGGCTGGAAAAGCACTTGTTATTGTTTGATTTGATGTAGGCAAAGGATGCACTATGCTGGTTCCATGTGTGGGACCTTGATCCACTTTCTGGTTATCATATGACAACTTGTTTCTATTAGTTTTTGCTTCCATGTATTGCTGATATTTTTATGTTCATGGGGAGATTTGTTTGGAGAGTGGGATATGAGTTGGAGATGCCCATTGGGAGTGTGATTCTCCCTACTTTACATGATGCATGTTTCAGGGGAAGCAATGGCAGCCCATGATTTCCAAACTACATATCTTTTCTTCATGTGGGAGGAGCCATTTGAAGAACTTGAGTTTTCGGAGGAGGCACTTCATGATTTATTTGATTGGTGGGGTAGCTTGGGCCACTCTTGGAGGTCATAAAATTTTAGCCCAATATCAGCAGCAGCCCCATACTTACCATTAATGGAGAGAGAAACCACTTGTATGGGAGGATCCAATCTCTCCATGCAGCCCCAACACACTGTATGAACCAGGGGTTGAGGGTCTTTTTGAGCTAGCTAGATTGGCTCATTTCATTTGGATGATAGCATGGGTGTGGGAGTGACTCACTGTGAATAAGATTCCCCATTTTTTTTATCACTCCTACCTTGAGGAGGCCATTGTATAGTGATAAGGTTTCCACTTACACCTTCCACCTTTCTATGATGTGAGACATATGGTTTTTCATGCTTGGGAGGAAACATTGGAGGACATATTTGTAGCATATCATTTTGAGCAATGGTGGGGAATTTTGATGAGGAGGCCACAATAAGAGGAGGGGAGGACTTTTTCTCTCCTTATACAGTTGCTTGAGGACGAGCAACATTTTGGAGGGGAGGACTGTAATATTCCAAAAACTTAGCCTTCAAGCTAAATAGAATATTAGAGTTGTTTTATCACTAGGTAGGTGAATAAATGGGTAGGGAGGCCCATTAACCTCTTTAGAAGGATAAATAACACTACTAATTTGAAAGGAGGAAGAATAAGCAGGTAATTTGAGCACCCTTGGGTGTGAACAAAGATGGGATCATGCTGATTTAGTCAACTTTGACCAATTCAAAAATATGTCTAGATACATTGAATCTCCTTGATGAACAACACAGTTTTGGTGGAGCACAACTTGCATGAGCTTGATGACACATATGGATGGGACCCAATGTGAAGAGTTTCACTTGTTATATATGGAGAGGATGGGAGCCTTTGTTATTCATTCTTTTGATATGATCATTTGATCTTGTTCTGTTTAGACTTGGATTCCTCTTGTTGTTTAGCAGGGTTGCAATGTTGTTTAGCAGGGTGTGTTCCCAAGCGAGAATCCCACCTCTTCCCTTGAAAGGCCTCTTATGAGAGCTCTGTAATATATTTCTCCACATATAGGCTTTAGGCCAAGCACCATTCTCCAGCCTCGGTGTTATTTCTATAGCACAATATTGTTGTGTTTCAGGGTGTTGCAGTGGATGTTTGATAACACCACTTCTGGGTATGTTTCTCAGTAGAGTGTGCCTTCCTTCTCTTGAGAGATCAGCTAGGAAGATTTCTAAGCACATTTCACATATTGGCAGTTGGCCACACTTTTCCTCATCTCCTACAGTGCAGTCCCTTGTAGGAACTGCGTCATTTTGTAAAGAGTTGCTGCAGCAGGGTTTAAGCCCCTGATTTTGAGCTAGTTTCCTAGGGAAAGGGCCAACCCTTCTACCGGAAATCTAGAGGAAGGGATTCTCTGTTGAAAATGCAACAAGATGATGGAGCTTAGTGAAATGAAGTCACCTTCACTAAGTGGGCCCGCAGGTTATTTTTGGCGCAAAGTCTATTTTTAGACTATGTCTATTTTTAGACATATGGAGCATGGTCTAGGAGTTGCAGTATGCTATTCTTGGATGATTGGTCGAGTTGGTAAAAATAGATGGACCTCTATTTTTAGACATACAGGTCGAAGTCTATTTTTATACTGCTTGTCTAAAAATAGGTCAGTCAAATATTATTAGCCCTTAATAATATTTAGACTCTAAACTTTAGTTTATTCTCTTGGAGCACTTCAGTTGGAGCTACGGATGTGGCCCATGCATCTGACAGAAGGAATTACGCTATTCCTTGGGGTTTGGTGAGCTCATGCATGGTTGACTTCAGTTAGGACTTCAGTGGCAGATTTTGGTGGAGTTGATGAGACAGTTGGTGGAGTTGTGCTCGGTTTAACTTAGTTGAACTAGTTGTGATTAGTTTAACTAGCTAATCAACTAGTAATGAGTGGAGTGAATTAAATATTATTTAATTCACTAATTATTAACTCATTATTCAGCTCAAGAACACATCAGTTCACTACAGTGCATGGACAGTTCAGTGAAGACCAGTGAAAGAGGTAGATGAAAGGGTTGAGATAGCTATCAGTTGTGACATTAGTTGTGCATGAGATTTGCACCACACTTGGAGGAAATTTCCCATGAGGATTGTGCTGTCAAGCCAAGGAGATTCAAACCTTGGATCTCTCATTAGACCAGCCTTGATTGCGCAATAGAGGCAGGAAATTAGTGGATGAGTTTTGAACCTATGACTTGTTCAAAACCAAGCTAGTTTGTGTGTAACTTTATGAGATAGTACTGAGTACTTGTGAGGAGTATTGTGCTATGTACTGTTACATGTTCTCTCCATATAATATACAAAATATCTAAGGGTTTTTCAGCTATAAGCTTTCCCCATTACATATTGTGTTTATGTGCGCATGCGACTGTTTCTATTTCCGCAAATTGATGATTGATTGTAGAAGAGATTATGTGTTGCATATGAATTCGAATTAGTATGTGATCAGGATAATCTCGGTGGATAAATCTTCATTATTCAGCAAATTTCTACATGGTATCAGAGTGAATCAATCATCGGGATCTATTGCAGTGATTACAATATTATTTCGGTAGACAGAGTATGTAACGGGCCAGGTAGCCTCTGGATCCATCCTATCTCTGAAAGGTGATATATCCAATAAATGCCCTTACAGTCGATCTCTGTGCTATAAATAATTTGTTCTCACAGATCCAGAAGCAGTTGAATTTTTGAGTTTGGAATTCGAATTTTGCAACAGTTTGTTTTCTTGGTGCCGGAGTTGAAAATGTCTTTCAACGGTTTGCGACTCGAATATGCTCTTGAAGGCAGTTCGAATTATGTTTCATGGAAATATCTCATGGAGGCAGTATTAGAAGATAATGGACTGAAGGAGTTCGTAGATACGGATGTCCAAAAGCCCATTGATCCTTCTGAAGTCGAGGCTTGGCAAAAGAATATGGCGAAATGTCGAAGGATTATGTTGGAGGGCGTAAAGGATCACATTGTATCCAGCCTGCATGGAAAAGCTTCTCCATATTTGATGTGGAAAGCGTTGACAGATCTATTCCAGAGTAAGAGCGACCAAAGGAAGCTGGCGCTCAAGGATAAGCTCAAAAACATTAAGATGGAGAAAGGCGACAGTATCGCCAAGTACCTCACGAAGTTCACTCAATGCAGAGATGAGCTGGGAAGTGTGGGGGTGACTGTCGAAGAAGAGGATATGGTATACCTGGCTCTCCTTGGTCTTCCGAAGGCTTGGCATTCCTATCAGGATACTGTCACTGGTTGGGAGAAGTTTCCGGGATGGGAGCAACTTTGGGCGGATCTCATGCAAGAGGAGATAAGGAGGACTACCAGGGACGGATCTTCATCAAAGGTATCTGATGAAGAAAATTGCGCTTTGGCTGCCAAAGCAAAGAAGGGGAAGAGCAAGAAGGCTTCTCAGTCTGGTGCGAAAGGCAAGAAGCAAGACATGTCCAAGGTGAAGTGTTTTCACTGTCACCAGCACGGACACTATGCCACAAATTGTCTGCAGAAGAAGAAAAATAAGAAGGCTGCTGGATCTGCGGCGGGAGAGGCATTGGCTTCTCAATTCGAACTGGATTTTTCACTGATCGCATGCTTGGTTTCAAGTGTGGTGGGATCAGTTTGGTTCTTGGACAGTGGTGCGTCATTTCACATGACCGGAGATCGAGATCTGTTTTCAGATCTGGAGGAAAAAGATCTTGGAGTGCACATCAAGATGGGCGATGATGGTAGATACAGTGCGATTGGTATCGGTACCATTTCCTTTGAGAGGGAGTCTGGTAAACCTTTCATATTGAAGGAATTTTTGCATGTTCCAGGATTGATGAAGAACCCGATCTCTGTGGCGATGTTGGAAGACAAGGGGTATGATGTGGTCTTCAGTGAAGGAAAAGCCTTCCTGCGCAGTAAGACTACTGGTGAGACCCGGAAGATAGGGGTTCGAGTCAAGAACCTTTATTAGTTGCAAGTAGATGGCTGCGCAGCAATGGCATGCAAGGCGGGAGAAGTGGTGAGCCGGGATGATGAGGGCGAACTGTGGCACAGGAGATTGGGCCACCTTCACCATGGAGCTTTGAAGATTCTGCAGCAGATTTCTACTGGGCTTCCTAAGGGCACTCTTGCGCGGTCAGATCAGTGCAAGGGGTGTACTTTAGGGAAGTATGTGAAAGCCACCTTTCACGAGAAGGATAGTCGCGCCACGACGATCCTTGAGAGAGTTCACACAGACGTGTGTGGTCCTTTCTCTGTAGCTTCGACAGCAAAGCACAAATACTATGTGATCTTTGTTGATGATTTCTCTCGGAAGTGCTGGATCTTCTTCATGCAGAAGAAGAGCGAGACATTTTCAAAGTTCTGTGAATTCAAGGCACTGGTTGAGAAGGAATCGGGGAAGCTTGTGAAGGCTCTTAGGAGCGACAATGGTGGTGAATTCATCTCGACTGAATTCAAAGACTTTTGCAGTGCAGAAGGGATTCGGAGAGAGCTCATCGCACCCCATAACCCACAGCAGAACGGGGTGGCTGAGCGGAAGAACAGAACGATCGTGGGTGCTGCACGGGCGATGTTGCATGATCAGGGCCTACCCCTTCACTTGTGGGCTGAGGCATGCAATACAGCAGTGTATGTGCAGAACCGTTGTCCTCACAAGGTTCTTGGCATGAGTACACGAGAGGAGGCTTATTCTGGCAAGAGGCCTGATATTTCCCATTTGCGGATTTTCGGATCTCCTGTCTACATGCATGTGACGAAGGATGCAAGAAGGAAGCTGGATCCAACTGCTGAAGTTGGAATATTTGTGTGGTACACTGATACACCTCACAACTATCGGGTGTATGTGCCAGACAGTCGCAAGACTGTTGTGCGACGGGATATAAAATTCCAGGAGGAGAAAGCCATGCGGTGTTCGCTTGAGAGGGAGCTACACTTGCATGCAGATGAGGAGCTGTTAGTTCCTAAGGAGGAGCTTCTGGATGTGGATCAGCCACAAGAGGAAGTTCAGGAGGTGGAAGAAACCACCCATGCAGCGCCAACCATCGGAGGGCGCATGCGCACTACAGAAGCTGAGCGACTGGCTCGAGATGCAGAGAAGGTTGTAGGACCACCTACAGCACAGCGCAGACAGAGGCAGTCACCGGATCGGTACACTGGATACATGGCTCTTGTGAGTCAATGTGTCGTGAAGGAGCCATCCTCTTTTGAGGAAGCTGTGGAGGAACCCGCATGGGTTGATGCCATGATCGAAGAATATGATTCGATCGTCAGGAACAGTGCATGGGAGATTGTCCCAAGACCGGAAGGGAAATCAGTGGTGGGTTCGCGATGGATCTACAAAGTGAAGCAGGCGGCTGACGGGAGTGTGGAGAAGTACAAGGCGAGATTTGTCGCCCATGGCTTCTCACAGATCGAGGGGATCGATTATGAGGAGACCTTTGCACCTGTCGCAAGGTACTCTTCCATACGGATGATCCTTTCTCTCTCAGCGCAGATGGGATGGCACATCCATCAGATGGATGTGAAGACTGCGTTCCTCAATGGATTCATTGAGGAGGAGGTGTACATAGAGTAGCCTGAAGGTTTCGAGATCTTCAACAGTGAGTCGCATGTTTGCCGACTCAAGAGAGCACTGTACGGGCTGAAGCAAGCACCTCGTGCTTGGTACACACGGATAGACAGTTATTTCACTGGGCTTGGATTTTCCAAGAGTGAGGTGGATCCTAACCTGTACCAGATTGTGGTGGAGGGGAAGCTGTTGATCATTGTACTGTATGTAGATGATCTGATTTTTACGGGTGATGAGCTGTTGATACTTTCATGCAAGGATGACCTTGCTAGAGAGTTCGAGATGAAGGACTTGGGCCTCCTTCATTATTTCCTGGGATTGGAGATTTGGCAGCGCAGTGGAGGATTGTTTGTTTCTCAGGGTAAGTATGCCCGGGAGATTCTGGAGAGGTTCAACATGCATGGCTGTAAGCCTGCTGACACTCCTCTTCCTGGTGGTTGGAGGAAGGAGGATGCTACTTCAGCGGAGGTAGTGGATGCCACTGTCTATCGACAGTTGGTGGGGTCGCTTATGTATCTGGTCAATACACGACCTGATATATGCTATGCTGTTAACCAGCTTTCGCAAGCTACGGTTAAGCCTACCAAGCTCTTCTGGAAGGCAAGAAAGCATGTATTGCGTTATCTTAGTGGCACATCGGGATATGGTCTATGGTACAGACAGGAGGATGGAGCGAAGCTTTCCGGCTTCACTGATGCAGATTGGGCAGGGAGCCCAACGGACCGTAAGAGCACATCTGGAGGTATTTTCAGCATTGGGTCGACAGCAGTTTCCTGGTACAGCAGGAAACAGAGATCCGTGGCACTCAGTTCAGCAGAGGCCGAGTACATGGCAGCAAGCTTGGCTGCATGCGAGGCTATTTGGATGAGGAAGATCCTCGTTGGATTGTTCGGGTTGCATTTGGAGCCTACGGTGATTTATTGTGATAACCAGAGTTGCATTAAACTCTCGGCTAATCCAGTATTTCATGATAGATCCAAACACATCGACATCAGGTACCATCATATCAGAGATTGTGTTCAGCGGAGAATCATGTTACTTTCATATGTTCCCACAGAGGATCAGGATGCTGACATCTTGACGAAGGCGCTCACCAGGAGCAAGTTCGAATTCCACAGAGGCAGGATAGGGGTTGCAGATAATCCATATCTTGTTGAGAGGGAGTGTTTAAAATGCAACAAGATGATGGAGCTTAGTGAAATGAAGTCGCCTTCACTAAGTGGGCCCGCAGGCTATTTTTGGCGCAAAGTCTATTTTTAGACTATGTCTATTTTTAGACATATGGAGCATGGTCTGGGAGTTGCATTATGCTCTTCTTGGATGATTGGTCGAGTTGGTAAAAATAGATGGACCTCTATTTTTAGACATACAGGTCGAAGTCTATTTTTAGACTGCCTGTCTAAAAATAGGTCAGTCAAATATTATTAGCCCTTAATAATATTTAGACTCTAAACTTTAGTTTATTCTCTTGGAGCACTTCAGTTGGAGCTACGGATGTGGCCCATGCATCTGACAGAAGGAATTACGCTATTCCTTGGGGTTTGGTGAGCTCATGCATGGTTGACTTCAGTTAGGACTTCAGCGGAAGAAGTTTGGTGGAGTTGATGAGACAGTTGGTGGAGTTGTGTTTGGTTTAACTTAGTTGAACTAGTTGTGATTAGTTTAACTAGCTAATCAACTAGTAATGAGTGGATTGAATTAAATATTATTTAATTCACTAATTATTAACTCATTATTCAACTCAAGAACACATCAGTTCACTACAGTGCATGGACAGTTCAGTGGAGAAGAGTGAAAGAGGTAGATGAAAGGGTTGAGATAGCTATCGGTTGTGACATTAGTTGTGCATGAGATTTGCACCACACTTGGAGGAAATTGCCCATGAGGATTGCGCTGTCAAGCCAAGGAGATTCGAACCTTGGATCTCTCATTAGACCAGCCTTGATTGCGCAATAGAGGCAGGCAATTAGTGGATGTGTTTTAAACCTGTGACTTGTTCAAAACTGAGCTAGTTCGTGTGTAACTTTATAAGATAGAATTGAGTACTTGTGAGGAGTATTGTGCTATGTACTGTTACATGTTCTCTCCATATAATATACAAAATAGCTGAGGGGTTTTTAGCTATAAGCTTTCCCCATTACATATTGTGTTTATGTGCGCATGCGACTGTTTCTATTTCCGCAAATTGATGATTGAGTGTAGAAGAGATTATGTGTTGCATATGAATTCGAATTAGTATGTGATCGGGATAATCTCGGTGGATAAATCTTCATTATTCAGAAAATTTCTACATTCTCATCCCTTTGATGTATTATTCAGCTATGTTTATGTAATTTTTCAGCAAGACTGCATTTTCCAAAGGTGAATATTCAGATCTTCTCTTTTTGTACTTGTACTTTTAAGAAACCCTTGCCGGGTTACCTTTATAATGCATTAAGTAGACCAGATCTTCATTTTCTTGGCATATTGTCCAATAAATTTCTAGATCATGTTGTTATATAATTAGACTACAGAAACCCTCAAAAAATAATGCTATAATTGCTTCAGTAAATTCTGCATAGCTTAAGTCATGGGATTTGGCTATTTTTAAGATGATTTGAGGCCGAGAGGTCTGTTTAACTTATCATAAATTATTTTTTCCAGTTCATATTTTGTATGTGAGGTCCTAAGTCCATATGATAATGGAAACAAGAATTATTTCTCCCAGTAAAAATGTAAATCTCTATAAATAACGTTTTCAGGGTCTATTTGCTGCATTTTTCCCACTTGGGAAGGTGTGGAAGTGCTTATTTTTGCTATTGTTTCATTCATTTGATGGCTATGTGTTTGTCAACACATTTTATGACTTAATTTCACCCTGATATTCTAGTATTGTGCTTATGCATTGCTGCATTCCCAATTTGGGATATTACATTGGCACGACTTATGATTTGCTTTCTTGAAGAGCCAATATGTCTTCAAAATATGATGAGCCTCTCACTGACAGAGAGAAGAGGTACCTGAGAAGAAGATACAGGAAATTTGATTACACCAATGATGATAAAGACAAGGGAAAAGCCCCTGAATCTGGAAGTTATGAAGGTGGGGAGGAGCTTGAAAAAACCCTTCTGAAAGCCATGCAAGATCTTGCTAGAGAGATCAAAGAGATGAGATTGGACAGGATCAAGGAATCTCGTAGGATATTTCATCCTGGAGAAAGCTCTGGCATGTCTCACCACTGGAATGATCAACCAGTGAACCAACCACAAGCTCCATAACACTCTACCATGCCTACTTTTTTGGCTTTGGAAAATGAAGGGCCTCACGAGCAAGCATCCCTTGAAGACTACTTTGAATAATATGAGTCTCAGAGAGAGATTCAAGGACCACTTGATTTTTCAAGATTTTTTTCACGTCAAGGACAAAAGAATACCAAGGCATCAACATAGAGATGGTGGATTCACTCAGAATCATGATAGACATCACTCTATGGGTAGATTCTTTTTACCCAATTTTAATGGGTCATCCACTTGTTCTACCAGAGAATGGTAGAAAAACGGGATATCTACTTTCAGTTGAACAAAGTCCCTGAGATGGAAGCTATCAAGATTGCAGCGCTGCACTTTGAAGGTGAAGCACACAATTGGTGGTTCCATGGGTTGTCTACAATGGGCCATGCCAATGTGACTGCCTATTATGAGTTTACTAGAAGAATAGTGGAGAGGTTTGACATAAAGGATCCAGAATCACCTTTCATGAGCCTTGCAAAGTTGAAGCAGTTAGGAAATACAAAGTCTTATATCTCTGAATTTTTGAGATTATCTGTTATGGTTCCTGATTTTCCTACAACAAGGAGGGTGTACATGTTCATCGATGGCTTAAATGAACCTCTCCATGGGTTGTTTAAATCTACCAAGCCCACTACCTTTCATGATTCCATTCAGAGGGCTAGAGAAATTCAATATGCCTTGCCAAAAGCGAAGGAAAACTTTTAGAACAAGCCCTCTTTTCCTTCTAAAGGAAAGGAAGAGAAAGCTTCTCCTTCAAAGGAGAGCTCATACAAGAAGCCTCTTGATGATGAAGTCTAGAGAGATCTAAGAAAGAGGAAGCTATGCTTCACTTTCCAAGAAACCTAGGTACTTGGACATATATGTGTTTCTGGTAAAGCACATTATATAGAGGTGTTCTCAGATCTTGAAGAAGATGAAGATGATGAGCCAAGGAGGGGTCACAACGCTCACAATGTTGGAGGAGATCCAACACCATTAGGAGATGTGAATGGAGAATTTTCTCCTATTGGAGGAACTCTTGAATCCTTGAGGGGAGTACCTAAGTACTTGACCTTAAGATTTCAAGGTTCAAACATGAATCAGAGGGTTTCTATATTGATTGATAGTGGGGCTATCCATAATTTCATTGATCCCATCTTTTGCAAAGGAGGGAAATACCCACTGATACTTTTAAGAGATTCTTTGTTTTGGTCCCAGGAGATAGAATAATGAAATGCATGCATTATGTCCCATCACTTTCAGTCACCATGGGATCCTACACTTTGGTGGATCACTTATTTGTAGTTGACATACCAGACACCAGTGTTATTTTGGGTGTTCAATGGTTGATTACATTGGGAAAACTCACCACTGATTGGGAGGCTTTTCAAATGGAATGGGAGGAAAAGAATAGTGGTGCACCTCAAATGATCAAAGATATGCATACTTACCCCTCACACAACACTTTCACACAAAAAACAGAGATGGATTTGCACAGTGGATGCAAGGACCTCACTGTCCCTTCTATTATGTTCATGAGATTTCTGCAAGGGACACTCTTATCTAGTGGAAAAACACCTAGGAGGCCACCTGATTCAGTTTTGGTGAGAGATCTCTCACTACTTGATGCACAAAAATAAGATCTAGGAGGGATGGGAGCATTAGAAGACACAGCTACAGAGCTGGAAGGTTTCAGCAAGCACAAGAAGGAGGGAGATTTTCTTCTATCATCATCATCACCCACCTTCATTTCTGATTCTACACTGTTGGAGGAGAAGAAGGGAAGGTATGTCCTTCCTACTTATACCTTTGGCATAAGAGATGTCAAAGAGGAGATCAAAAACATGGTAGGCACTCCTATTGATGCATCATCAGAGCTGTCATTGTTGGGGAGTGTACATCTATATTGGAAATCCCAGTTGTTGCTGGATTACTCCAAAGATCTTCACACTTGTATGATGCTTGATGACTAGCTGCATGAAGAGGGCTATCTAGTCCATGAGGGAGTCATTATTAGAAAAATTATATATTACAGAGCAATGCAACACATAAAATATGCAGAAAACACAAGCACACAAAACACATAAAACCAGAGAGACACAGATATATGTGGTTCACCCAATTTGGGCTACGTCCACCCCGAACAGCCAGTCCTTGCTTTTTATTATCGAACAAAATGAAGAGACACAACCTACAGCAGATCTGTTGTAATATCCTTTGTTCTTTCTCACAGTCTCCCTATCTGTTTCTCGCTCCGAGAATGCACATACAATACACAACCGCAATAAAATACCCTCATACAAGTGAGGGGTTGCCTTCTAAGGTAGAAAACCCTAAACTAAACATAACTTCTACCGTCAAATCATCCACCTAATGAACAACCCAGATTTACTAGAAATTACTATACTTTTACAAGGCAATTTTACATCTGTTTTTATCTTTGGGGGCGCTACCCCCGAAACCCCCTGCCAAGGGGGGATCCATTAAGTCGCAGTTGTCCCCTCGGACCCCCCAGGAAAATTTTAATTACGGGCGGCATTTCCACCCCCATTAAAGTACAGGGGTCCAATGTTGTGATACAAAATAAACAAGATAATTAGGCTCCACAGCCAACAATCTCCCACTTGGAGACTGATTGTAGCAACTCTACCGCTGCTTCATTTGTTGGACAATGACTCCTCTTTGGCCCTGGATGTTTCTCATCTTCATAATCATCCTTGAAGACCAATTGAAACTGAGCATAATCTCAGTTTCTCCCTTGTTACAACTTTTGTTAGCATATCTGCAGGATTCTGGCTAGTGTCTATCTTTTCCAGCTTCAACTATCCATCTTCCAATACTGACCGTATGAAATGGTACTTGAGCTATATGTTGTTAGTCCTGGAATGAAATGTTGAGTTCTTTGCAAGATATATGGCACTTTGTCTATCATTGTATAGCGTGCCCATATCATGCTCCTTACCAAATTCATCCATAAACCTTTGTAACCAAATCATTTCTTTACTAGCCTCTGTAGCAGCAACATATTCTGCTTCTGTTGTTGAAAGTGAAAAAACACTTTGGATTTTTGAAAACCAACTAATAGTTGTTCCACCTACAGTAAATACATATCATGTAGTGCTCCTCCTATTATCTCAGTCACCTACCATATCTACATCAGCATATCCCTATAGATCAATGTTTGAACCACCAAAGCATAATGCTTGATTTGTGGTACCTCTCAAATATCTTGTTGGGAAAAATACTGAGAGGGGGGGGGGGGTGAATCAGTATTTAGTGCAGACTGAAAAAATTTTACTTTTTCTTTTTCTAAAACCCATATGCTACTTTACTGAAGCCAACTCACGTATACACGTGGATATCCTTAATAAAACTTGCGTATTAATGGAGATCTCATTATGCTGATAATTCTTTGCTTAGATCATTGCATCATTCATTCATTAGATGTTTAGTAAGTAGTAAACATGTGCAGTAAGAACAGAATAAATCATCACACATAAGCAACACACATGAACACCAGGATTTAAGGTGGAAACCCAATTCGGGAGAAAACCACCGCTGTCGTCGTCTCAGTCTTCAATATTTTATTATAAAGAAAACATTGTACAACCATGTACTGGTGCAGACTCATACCAGCACGTAGGCACCCACCTGCAAAATGATACAACCTTCTCTCGTTTACCAGCCTCTCTTGGAAGGGAGCTACAACCCCCTGCTCTCGTTTACTAGCCTCTCCTGGAAGGGAGCTACTACCCCCTGCTCTCATTTACCAGCCTCTCCTGGAAGGGAGCCACTACCCCCTACACTCGTTTACCAGCTACCACTGGAAGGGAGCTACAACCCCCTCACTGAAGGCTTCGACCCTCAGCACCACCATGGACCACGTTTCATCAATTTTCAAACTGCATCCAACAGCTTCCATTCAACACAACTTGTAGGCCACTTTTCATCATATTTTCAGACTGGACCCACTCCACACATTTAAGCTCAACATTCATCAAACTGAAACTTATAACCCCATCAATTCATTCATTGAATCATCAACCAACGATTTGATCTTCAATTAACATAATCAGTAACATATTCATCATTCAAATAACCCAGTTCTGTATGAATACCTCACTGACAGATAATCAGTAAAACAGCAAAAAAGATCAGACATTTCATTCCACTTACTTCAGCAAACCATAGATTCCATATGCACTTTTACTTCACTAAACCTACATATGTACACGCTTTCATGCACACCAACCCGCGTATACTTCTGTGCATACTTCAGAAAACCCTATCTTCCCATACACGCTTTTCCTTAAGCAGACCTGCGTATACACGCACTTTTACTGAAGCGAACCTGTGTATACATCTGTAACTTTCAGGACTGTGCAGCTCTTCAGATCAGATAAATAACTCAGATTTCATCATTTACTTCAGAAAGTATTTCGCCTCATCTCAGATCTAAACATTCCATAAACAGATCTAGAAAATACATATACATTTTAGATCTAGAGATCCCTCTTCATCATTTTCTTCATAGGTGCATTATTAATTCAGATCAATCAGTAAAATGTTACCCAATCCATACAAATATACTCCAGAGTGAAGTATTCATTCCATACCCAGACACATGCACTCCCTTGCACCATGATCTTCTTCTCCTTATATAGATTTAGCCTTTGTCAATACCATGAGCCAAAACCATACCACTTCCGATGGTATTCCTGGACAGGATCAAATAGATAATCCAGTGCTCAATACAATGGGTCAATACCATGGTAATGTCCCGTGGTTTCATAAATTTAGAGCGCAAATTGGCATACGTGACTTGGCACGTACTTTTCCGCGTGCATACGCTACTTCTCCTTAACAAATCCGCGTATGCGTTGTGACATGACTTATTTATCATTTCTCTGGCACTTTACTGGAATTCCTTTCTTCTGTTACTTCTGAGCTAATCTGTAGATATATCATCCTTCCTTTTAACACATAGATACATCATCCTTACATATTTAACACATGGGTTGCTTATCATAGGCAGCTCATCAAGCAGGTTTCCATCAAGAACAACTACATCAAGTAGGTTGCCATCCAACGACAACTCATCAAGTCAGTTTTCATTAAGGACAACTTCATCTAGTAGGTTGCCATCAAAGACAACACATTGCATCATATTGCCAACAATCTTATTTCATCAAGTAAGTTGCCATCAAGGACAACACATGCCAACAATCTCCCCCTTTGGACTTGATGGCAACCATGATGGTGTTTGATCACCACAACAGATAGATACATTGAATATAACCATTATGCAAACACCATGATGCTCTCCCCCTATTCAAACACCATGTTACTCTCCCCCTTTGACATCAAGGGCAAAGGGCAGATGAAAACCAAAACAAGGTTTTTCTCCTCATGTAGAAAGAAGAGCTTTGTATATCTGATGTGCACTGAAGTTACCATGCTCCCCCTGAGTTCATGTTGAATCTTCAAACATATTTTTCAATGAAGTACATGACTCTATGACCTTTCCTATCACCAAGGACTCATACTTACATCAAATATCCAACCAAGTGGATTTACATATATGACTCAAGTACCCAACCAAGTGGGTATACACATTTTGACTCAACTACCCAACCAAGTGGGTTAACAAATTTGAACAAGTCCTTACATGACTGAAAATTACAATTTTACATCATAGGTCTCATCATGACCTTTTCATCAAATTACAAATATGACTTTTTATAATCAAGACCCAGGAATCTCAAATATGAGATCAGATCATAGCAAATCAAGAGAATGCCAACTGTTAGAGTCGGCCCTTGCAGCCCTCCGTCAGTGATCATTTCGTCTTTTGCATATTCATTATTAGGTGTCTCGCTTGTTCCACTTCGTTGCACTTCATTAGGAGCATGCCATGCACTGACGAAGGGGTCTGTCGTCTTATGTTTCCTCATATTTACACCTGCAGTGCTATTTTAAAAATTTTCTCAAAAAATCATTCATAGTCATTGTCATTACATATATGGTCATTAAAAATGTCAATAAGTCTCCTAGGTCTTGGTGTCTAGGGTTTTTGAGTCATTTATATACTAGTCATAAAGCCTGCAAGGTGAGGAAAGTTCTGCATTTGTGATTTTTATTTTATTATCATCAGCATTTTAAAAAAATATATTTCTAGTCCAAAACTCTGTTTTGGAACTAGAAATTTGTCATTATCATTTTGTAATAAATTGTAATTGTTCCGCCATGAAGACATTGTCAAAAGCAGACCCCTGGTCTTTTCTCTATCCAAGATAGCCATATCCCTGCAAGAAGACAGCAAAATCATTAGTATCGACCTCAAAAAAGCCAAAGGAAGTTTGTATTTGAAAAGCCAAAAGTGAAATTACAAAAACATTTGTAATATGGGTTTGCAATTAGATTTGAAACAAAATCTGATTGTGAAGATATTTGTATCAAGTATAAAAGCCAAACAAGTTTCATTTTCACAAATCCATAGCACCCAAATCGTGTTTTGCAAATTGGAGCGCCGATTTCGAGTTTTGAAGTGCGTGGACAGAGTTTTGGGGCTCGCGCGACCCACGCAGAGGCCGAGCGACCCACCTGGGCCGAGAGACCCACGCAGGTCAGTTCAGCAGTGTAAGTTTGCAAGGCGCGCGACCCACCTGGGCCGAGCGACCCACGCAGAGGCTGCGCGACCCACGCAGACACAGGGTTTCAAAATTTATTCTGAGCGCCCAGCCTTGCTTGGAATCGATGCAACTGGCTTTCAAACAGGTTTCTATCATTGCTTGATGTTTTTTAAATGCACCAGTGGCATCGTTGATGTTTCAAATGTTCAAAAGGAGGATTTAAAACCCCACAGACATAGCATTCTTGTTTTCAGGGTTTTAAAATGAAAATGAATGGTTGAATGAGTTTGTTTGCTATCTCATGGCAGTGATACATCCAGTTTTGCATATAATATCAAAACCATATTGCTCTCATGCCCATTTTTCCATTTTGACCATTGCTATTATTATACCATGTTAAAACCCTTTGTTCCATGGTGACTGTGGTTGTAATGAGTCTCACTGCCCAATGTAAAAACATTCTCATGACTTTGTTTCAAACTGCCCATTGAGACCTTTGTGGTTATTACTCATAAACAAACACATTCTATTGATCCCATGCCCTCCCTTTGACTAGACTTGTTCAATATTTCGAAGGTTGCCTGCTCCCTTTTGGTCAAAATTTCACTTGCATTCAAAACAGAGATTGTGCCTTTTCCAATCCATTTAAAGCTGAGATTTTATCCATGATTTGATTCCTTGATGGTGTTTTGACGGTGGGAATATTGGTTGGGTGTTGAAACATACATCCTAACTTTGTTTGCACTGCTTTCATATCAGTATACACATTGCCAAAAGCTTGGTCAGAGCCATGTCGGAGACAGAGTCAGAATATGAGCCAAGGACAGGCAGTGATTCGGTGACTGAAGGTAATGTGCCACGGGGGTCCCGCAGAGAAAATAGAAGCGGTGATCATCGCAGAGAGGAGCCTACTTCTTTGGCTCGGTTGCAGGCATGTCCATTAGCTATGGATTGTTTCCGATATTTGTCATGTTTCAGATTTTGTGAGATGGTTGCAAAAACCCGGCCTCATCGTGAATTAGCCCGTCTGTTTGTCCTTCATTTACGGGGTGATTGGGTAAGCCTTGCTGGGGTTGATTTCATTGTATCACCCTTGACTATTGCTCAAGCCACTGGTATACCGAACATGGGCGAGGAATGGAACAAGGGTCAGCAGTTAGAGAAATTTCACTATGAGCCATACATTAAAACTGGATATAAAGCTTACTTGAGTAGAGTTTTTCCATTCAGATTCTTGAGAGACGAGTATGCACCGCTCATGAGGCTCATTATTCAGTATTTTAGTTGTGAGGGCAGGTATGCTCGTCTTTTCTCATACCATGTTCGTTTGCTGATGCACTTCACAAGGGTGCGTATGATGAATATTCTGTATTTCATACACCGCAACATAGAGAGGATGGTGACATTTGTGCAGAAGAAGACGAGCCCAGTTTAGCAGTACAGGAGTATATATCATTTCACTTTGATCAAAATCTTGGTGTTACATCAGTTGGCGGAGCAGGGCATCACTTGGGAGGATTTCATTTCTAGAGACTTTTTCAGAGTGCCACAGCAGCCTCCCGAGGCAGTTCATGATGCAGGAGAGCCCCCACACCAGCCGGACATGCTTGAGGTTGAGCATATCATCACTCCTTTGGTTCAGACATATCAGCGAGGCCACAGGGCCTTATTTGCAGCGACACGGCGGGTACTATCTCCACGTGAGGTGGAAGGGGTCTTGCCGACTTCGTCGACATGACGAGTATTATCTCCACGTGATGTGGAAAGGGTCTCGCTTTCTTCTTCAGTACAGGTACAGGACAGGGGCAAGAGGCCCATGCATGATGAGGGCCCATCAGGAGGTCGGGACACCGATATGACAGTCATTGATGTTGATACGGGCTCTCCTAGCTCGAAGCTGAGGGAAGTCATCCAGGAGCAAAGGGCCGAGAATGACCAGCTGAAAGACCAATTGCAGAAGGCTCAGTGGGTGATTAACTATTTGGAGCAGCGCAACAAACGGCTCGAGGATGAGCTCACATTTTATGAGGTGCGCCAAATCCGTGAGGACAGGCAGTGGAATCGAAAGAGGCCCGGTGACATGACACCAGCTGACAGAGATACTGTACTCACGCGGGTAAATATACATCTGGAGAAGTTGTTGGCGAAGGCCAATCGAGACAAAGACATGCTACGCCACATGAAAGGCCATTACTGGGCTCGCATGCATGTTTGCAAAGCGAGGATGAAGATCATGAAGAGGAGGTTGCGCAAAGCACTTCGACGGCGGAAAAGGCCTAATCCACTTTGGATTTTGGCCGAGGCTTCATTGACTGGGCAGGACACATGATGGAGGACCTCCGCTCCGAATTTGGGCAAATTCGGAGAAAATTTTTGTCATTTTCAAATTTTTGGTCTAAAAAACAGGTTTTGCAGCTACGTGGGTCGTGCGCTCATGCGCTCACTTTTTTTTGAGACACTTGCTGGAGGAGATTTTTACATTTTTGGATTTTTCATGGTTAATTATGCATCCTCTGAAGTCAACTTAGCATTTCAACAAAATCTGGATGGTCAAACAGCTCAAAAACACCATGAAAATCACCTTGCTGCCACCTTTTTCACCAGCAGGAAGTACCTCTGGGAGAATTAGGTTTTGGAGGGTCAAATCAACTCCAAATTCATAAATTCCACTTGGGTTGGAAAGTAGACATCCAGGGCTTTCCAACGCGCTATCATGAGCTCATTTTGGATGCCGGGAGCTACCTCCAAATCAGCCTGGAACATGAGCGACCCACGCAGTTCAGGAGCGACCCACCTAGAGATTTTTCTGAATTTTCAGCTGCCAGCTCAGTATTTCGCCTATTATGGACCAGTTTTTCTTATGGATAGAATTCTTGGGTTTTTATGATGTAAATTCATGTTTGATATGTAACTTTGGCTTGTTTTTATCTCTTCTAGAAGATTCACTCTCAAATGAGTAAAAAATCATGTAATGGATCAGTTCCCACTCTTTTAGAGGCAAGTGGTTAGCTGCCTAGATTGTAGTTCCATGATTAGAATTGGTTGAAACTGATCCCTGAAGAGGGAATTCGACCCCTAGAGGTGGGGAAAGGGGTTAGAGTGATCTATATATTGTAATTTCTGAGGCATTCTACGGGTTGGACTCTTGGGATACTTTTGATACCATTGTACATATTTTTCATATTTTGGCTAAGGAAAGATCAGGGGTTTTGCGGCACTTGTTGGGATCCTTGTGGTGTTCTGTTCTTGATGGTGTTTCTTCTTTGTTTATTGTAAGTTTCTTCATGTTTAATGTATGCCATCCTTTCATTATGCTTCTGAACTAAATTGAATGAGTGAAATAAGGTTGAATCCATTGTTTACAGTGCTTGGCCTTTGAATTCAGTTAGTTCTATATGTTTTCAGCTATTTGGAGAGGATCCAAGTTCTTCTTTGCCCTCTTCAGCTCCTCGTCGGTCTAATATATCCATGTATCCAATTTAAATCATCAAGATCATCACCTACCTCGCCCCAGCTTGAACTCTGCAAAGGTCTGACCTTATCCCCGGACCCAAAATTTGTTTTCCCATTACTCCAGCTAAAACTCAAAAAACCAAAAATCAAACATTCCTATCTCTTTACTAGCCTAAAATCAGTTCTTATTGTAAGTCATCTCGCATCCTATTGCTTATTTTCTCGAGATTGACGGAGAGAGCCCTCTCTTGTCCTCGTAGGGCTAGCTACGAGGCTGAGCGTGGTTTGATGTAGCCTTGAGTTTTACTTCATTTCAGCTTGAGGTAGATTTGAGTGCTAACATAGTGGCGACCATACTGGGGAGATCTCAATGGTTTGCTTGTTGATGTGTTTGTTCCATGAGTCTTAGACGGAGTCTGAAGTCACGCCAGGTAGCTTTCGAAACGCTTTTGTTATGCATAAGCGGAAGTAGATAAACGCTGCTTCAGTCGATCTCCGGTAAGCTTGTGTGTTCAGTACTTGATTTGTAAATCACCCCAGTATACTTATTCGTTCTAGACCTTTTGGATGATTGAGTCTAGAAGTCGAAAGGCTGAAAATAATTGATTGTGTTCCTTGAAATTTTTTTTTTCCGAGAAAATCAATACACTGGCTTCAAGAAGGAATACTAGGGCGAATCCTGACCCTGATCCACCAACAATATTCAAAAATCCGAATCTGATTCCAAGGACCCTTAGAAAACAAGGCAGTCAAGAGAGTTCTGAAAGAGAAAGCCAATTGAGTTTTGAGAGTTCCAGAGTGCTTACCCGATCTGCATCCTGTCCTGTCAAAATCATATATGTTGATGAAATCCCCTTTGATGCACGGTTTGAAACATCCTTGTTTGTGAATTTTTCCGAAACCGAATTGTCAAGATTAGTCCCAGATCCATTGTTTACTGAAGATTTGCAATATAGATTTGTTTCACAATACTTGGATAGACAGCTGCAAAGTTCTATTGAGGATACTAACACTTTTGAATTTACTGAATCTGCTTCACAAGTTCTTGACCCATCTGAAATTGCATCAAGTTCACGGATCCCTACTGAACCTCCTTTTGTCCCTACCATTCTGATTCAGCCTGAGTTTTCTGATCAGCAATCAATAGTAATTTCTCCGTTTCCATTGAATACATCTCATAGACCTACTGCTCCTACTCCTCCTGTATCTCCTCGACAACGGATTGTTTTCAATCCACCAAGAGCTATGGCTGCTCGTTTTGCACCTCTTGTGTTACCCCAGCAGTTGAATGATATGCCCGCAGACTATCAGAGCAAGATCCCGACATTTGATGGCACTCCACAGAGTCTTCCTGCACAACAGCATGTAGACAATATGGCGGATTTCTTTGATCGTTTCGAGATTGATGAAGAAAATGTGACTATGAGGCTTTTTGTGCAAACCTTTGGAGGAGAGGTAAGGAAATGGTTCAGAGCCTTGCCACAAAGAAGCATCGATACATTGGCAGAACTTCAGAGGCCGTTTTTAGATCGATGGGAGATGAAAAAGGATCCGTTGCAGATTACTTCAGAATATACAAACCTCAAACGTAATCCTGGTGAGTCTGTTCAGGATTATATCATTAGATTCAATACAGTGTATAATGCTATTCCAGATGACTTGAGACCGTCTAAAAATTCTGCTCTCCTTAAATTCCCGGATGGCTTTGATCCGGAGATGGCTTATTCCCTTCGTGATAGAGATCCACCTACTTTAGAAGATATGCAGAAGGTCGCTGTTAGTGTTGAGGCAAATCTGAATGATAAAAGAGCACGGTTGAAAGCAGAGAAAAGAGTGACAATAAAGGAAGAGCCTTCCACATCTATATCAGAACAGCACTTAGCCCGTGAGTTGGAAAAGGCTTTAAGAAGAATAAATCTTGACAAAACAGAAACACAGTTTCGAAATCCAAATTTCCGTGGCCAGCAGCAGCCACAATTCCGAATTAAACAGCGTGAACAAAGAGCTCAAGAGCCAGCAGCCCAACAGCAGATCAAAACCCCTCTTTTGCATAATTTTGTGAGTCATGATTCCGATGATGATGATGATGTGTCAGATGAGCAAAATCATTTCTTCACTCCTGATGATTTGCCTATTTATATTACTGAGGATGAGGAGTATGGTGAAAGTTCAGTTGTTCAGAAAGATGAGGATTTTATCCTAACAAATGATGCTGATTTAGAGGAAGAGTCAGATGAATACCAAAGAGGATATTTGAATGCATTGACTGCCCAGCAGAAGCAGTATTCATTGAGAAATCGAGATGTGCCTATAAATCCCATTCAGAAAAGAAAAGAAGCTTCAGCACCGAAGACAGATTCACCAATACCACAAAAAAGAGGAAAAGAGACAATTGACCCCGCAGCAAGTAAAGTATCATCAGCTGAGAAGGTAAATCAGTCAAACATAGTGAAAGACAAGGCTGAAAAGAAGGAAATTCCAGTTAGAGAGGTCGAGAAGGTTTCGGCATTTAGCTTGGAAAATGAAATTTCCAAACTAAAAATATCTATTCCTTTGACGGAGATTATGAAGAACAGCAGCTACCGTAGTCAAGTCACCAAAATTCTGAACTTTGATCCAATGATTGACACAGTAAATGTTGAGGATGATCAACCGGAATTGATTTTTGGGCCTGCATTAAATGGTGAGTCTCCTGACAGTAATGTTCCTCCTTTTTACATCAGTTTGAGGTTGCATGAATATATATTGCACAATGCTATGCTTGATTCGGGTGCTTCGCACAATTTGATGCCAAAGGCAATCATGGAAAAGTTGGGATTAGACATTACAAGAGAGTATCATGATTTGTATTCATTCGATTCCAGCTGGGTAAAGTGTATAGGACTCATCAAAGATTTGGTGGTAAGTTTAGATCAAATCCCAGCAAAGAATGTTTTAATGGATGTGGTGGTTGCCGATATTCCTCCACGGTTCGGGATGCTCCTTGCAAGATCTTGGGGGGCAAAGTTGAAAGGTACACTTCAGTTAGATTTCTCTTATGCTAAAATTCCAGTCTTCGGTCAAATGAGAAAGTTATATCGAGAGCAGAAGATGAAATACATGATAACTAGCAAAGAGAAGCCAGTCAATCATCCTGTGAATTATGTACATACTGATTTAGAGTTGTTTGTGTTGCTTGCTGATAGTTTTAATGATGTAGAAAGTCAACTAGTTCAGGCAGAAGACATACCAGAGATCAATGAGAATTTTAGAGAAGTTTTGCGAAAAGAAAGAAGAGAAAAACAAGCTGTTTTGGAGCAATCAGCTGAAGACAATGGGCAGCAAACAGGAAAATCAGAGCCGACACAGTTTCAGCATTTAGAGGACGATGAAGAGGGTCTTTGGACCATGGATTTTGATGGTGCAGTGGGCAGCGATGGTGCTGGGATTGGTGTGTGGATTCGAAGTCCATTTTCCGCTCCTGATAAAGTTCCGAGCAATGTGAGAGTGTGTTCTTACAAGCTTGCATTTGATTGTTCTAATAATGAAGCGGAATACGAGGCTCTTATTGCTGGTCTTAAAATTCTCAAGAAGCTGAATGCGAAAAGGATTGCGGTATATGGTGATTCAGAATTAGTGATAAAGCAAGTTAAAGGTGAGTTTCAGGCTAAGCATCCTCGCATGAGGGCTTACCGAAATGCAGTTTTGGATATTTTGAAGTTATTTTCTGATCATACTTTGACATGTGTGCCCCGCATACAAAATGGTGTTGCTGATGGACTTGCTAAGGCAGCAAGCAATCTTAAGATTCCAATGAATTCCAGCAACAAGTTTGAGATACATGTGAAACACTGGCCCACCGTTCCAGACAATCAGCGATGTTGGCAAGTTTTTGAGGATGATGAAGAGATTAGTGAATTTCTGCAGAATAAAGGTAAGTTTAAAGATACCTCCATAGATACAGAATTTGATGATGGTATTGATGACATACAGATAAATCAAATGGATGTGCTGCAACTGAAGGATAACATCATTCCTAAGGGATTGATTCCTTTGGAAGAGTTGTTTGATCAAGATGATGTAGCCCGCAAGCCTACATTTAGGCCAACAGAGAAGGGTGTCGAAGAGGTAAATATTGGGACAGCTGAGAATCCCAAGATGGTGAAATTGTCAAAGTCATTGTCACCAAAGGTAAGAGCAGAATATGTGAAATTGTTGTCTTCATTTTCTGATGTGTTTGCGTGGGATTATTCAGATCTTAAAACATATGATACCAATATCATCCAGCATACTATCCCCATCAAACCAAATCAGAAGCCTTTTCGTCAAAAGTTGAGGAGGATCAATCCAAAGCTGCTACCATCGATCGAAAAAGAGGTAAATAGGTTGTATAAGTCAGGAATCATTGTACCTATTCGTTTTTCAGATTGGATATCAAACTTGGTGCCCGTGAGAAAGAAGACAGGTGAGATCCGTTTATGTATTGACTTCAGAAATCTGAATAAGGTATCATTAAAGGACAATTATCCGCTGCCAAAGATGGATCACATATTGCAGCGAGTAGTTGGAGCATCAAGGATGTCACTACTCGACGGATACTCAGGTTATAATCAGATTTTAGTGCAGGAAGATGATCGTGACAAGGCTGCGTTCACCACTCCTTGGGGAACATTTCATTACGCAAAGATGCCGTTCGGTTTAAAGAATGCAGGCGCTACCTTTCAGCGTGCAATGGACATGGCTTTTGCCAATGAGAAAGATGTGTTTTTGGTTGTTTACCTTGATGATCTAACTGTGTTTTCCAATTTTGATGAGGAACATTTATATCATTTGAAAATTGTTTTCCAGAAGTGCAGAAAATATGGCATTTCGCTGAATCCGAAAAAGAGCCTTTTCGCCATGGATGAAGGGAAGCTCCTTGGCCACATCATATCGAAAGATGGCATTCGAGTTGATCCTGCACGTGTTGAAGCCATACAGCAGATTGAACAGCCCCGGAACAAGAAAGAGATACAATCATTTAATGGTAAAATGAATTTTCTGCGTCGTTTCATTCCCAATCTTGCAGAACACCTTAGAGAAATCACGAACATGCTGAAAAAGGACAGTCAGGTAAGATGGACAGAAGAGGCAGTAAAGTCATTCAATTTGGTAAAGATAGCTCTTTCCTCAGCCCCTATTCTAATCAGCCCCGACTACACACAAGACTTCATTTTATTTTCTTTCGCTTCTGAGCACACATTGGCAGCAGTTTTGATGCAAAAAAGGGATGGAGTTGAGAAGCCCATCGCTTTTTTCAGTCGGATCATAAGAGATGGAGCATTGAAGTATAATATCATTGAGAAACAAGCACTTGCGCTTGTAAAGGCTTTGAAGGATTTCCGTGTGTACATATTGCATTCCCACATTACAGCATATGTTCCTAACGCAACAGTTAAAGATGTTTTGGTACAGGCAGATCCAGAAGGAAGAAGAGGTAAGTGGATCGCTGCGTTATTAGAGTACGATGTGGAGATTAAACCGACCAAGCTGATTAAAGGACAAGGACTCGCCAAGCTCATGGCTGAAACAAATCTGCATGCTCTAGACATAAATTTGATTGCTGCCATGTCTGATGAAGATGGGGAAAGTACGTCAGTTCAGGTATCCGATATTTTTGTTTCTTCTCCTTGGTATGCTGACATTTTATATGTGCTTCAGAATTTGTCTACACCACCTGGTATGCCTCGAAATAAGAGTAGAACATTGAAGCTAAGAGCTGCTAAATTCTGCATTTTGAATTCTGCATTGTATTGGAAAGACCCTGGGGGTATGTTGTTGAAGTGTTTGGTAGAAGAGGAAGCTCAAAGAGTTTTGGAGGATTTTCACAAAGGTGACTGTGGAGGTCATTTGTTTTGGAAGACCACAGCGAATAAAATTCTAAGGGCGGGGTATTATTGGCCTTCTTTGTTTTCTGATGTGTTCAAGGCTGTTAAAAATTGTCACGAGTGTCAAATTTTCGAAGGGAAGCAGAAACTACGGCCTTTGCCTCTAAAACCAATCGAAGTTAGTGCACCATTCCAGCAGTGGGGATTGGATTTTATCGGGGAAATCCACCCAGCATCTTCCGGACAGCATAGATGGATCTTGACAGCTACAGACTACTTCACGAAGTGGATTGAGGCGATTCCCACTCGACAGGCCACTGATGCGGTAATTATTTCTTTCCTTGAAAACAATATTTTGTCACGCTTTGGGTGTCCTAGTAAAATAATCACAGATAATGCAGCAGCTTTTAAGTCTAAGAGGATGGTTGATTTTTGTTTTAAGTACAATATTACCTTGGGACATTCGACCGCCTACCATCCGCAAGGGAATGGCTTGGCGGAATCTTCAAATAAATCCTTGGTGAATATCATTAAGAAATTGTTGGAAATCAACAAGAAGGCTTGGCACAAAAAGTTGGTGAATGCATTATGGGCTGATAGGGTAAGTCAGAAAAAGTCTATTGGCATGTCTCCTTTCGAGTTGGTGTATGGGACGGATATAGTTTTTCCTACTTCACTTGCTGTCCCGGTGGTCAAATTGCTTCAGGAGGCTGGAAGTGAAGAGGATCCTATGCAGCGGAGGATTAATGAGATGATTCATTTGCAGCAGACACGAGAGGAGGTATTTCAAAATACTTTCAAGTTGCGGGAGCGCATAAAGAAGATCTACGACAGAAAGGCAAAAGCAGATAAGTTTCAGTTGGATGAAGTAGTTTTGAAATGGGATGCTCGGAATGAAGATAAGGGAAAGCACGGAAAATTTGAGAATTTGTGGAAGGGACCTTTTAAGATTGCAGCGTATCGGGGTCAGAATGCATTTCTTCTCAAAGAAATGAATGGAGATGATTGTCTTGGTGGACCGATCAATGGTCGGTTGCTGAAGCGCTATTATTTCTGAGTACTTGCTGCTGATCTCATTGTCATTGTATATATCATTTTACTTTTGTATCGTTGCAAGTGTGCACTGATCTCTCATTTTCAGTCTAGGGCCCGGAGCGAAGGCTATAATTCTGGAGATAGAGGTTGGTTGGTTTGAAATTGTCAAGTTAAGTTTTATCAGTCTTCTAGTTTGAGTCATGTCGGTTTGAGTCTTGTCAGTTTTGGTCAAATTGCAGTCTGTCGTTAGTCAAATCTGCAGTCAATAAAATTGTCCAAAGTTTGTTTTATCAGTTGAAATAATGATTCCATCGCCCAATGGGTGAGAGGCACTGTCTGACTCCCCCAGAGATCTGCCGTTCTTGGCATCTCCATGGAGCCACCATCCCCATTGGAGCCAATGTTAGAGTCGGCCCTTGCAGCCCTCCATCAGTGATCATTTCGTCTTTTGCATATTCATTATTAGGTGTCTCGCTTGTTCCACTTCGTTGCACTTCACTAGGAGCATGCCATGCACTGACGAAGGGGTCTGTCGTCTTATGTTTCCTCATATTTACACCTGCAGTGCTATTTTAAAAAATTTCTCAAAAAATCATTCATAGTCATTGTCATTACATATATGGTCATTAAAAATGTCAATAAGTGTCCTAGGTCTTGGTGTCTAGGGTTTTTGAGTCATTTATATACTAGTCATAAAGCCTGCAAGGTGAGGAAAGTCCAGTACTTGTGATTTCTATTTTTATTATCATCAGCATTTTAAAAAATATATATTTCTAGTCCAAAACTCTGTTTTGGAACTAGAAATTTGTCATTATCATTTTGTAATAAATTGTAATTGTTCCGCCATGAAGACATTGTCAAAAGTAGACCCCTGGTCTCTTCTCTAGCCAAGATAGCCATATCCATGCAAGAAGACAGTAAAATCATTAGTATCGACCTCAAAAAAGCCAAAGGAAGTTTGTATTTGAAAAGCCAAAAGTGAAATTACAAAAACATTTGTAATATGGGTTTGAAATTAGATTTGAAATAAAATCTGATTGTGAAGATATTTGTATCAAGTATAAAAGCCAAACAAGTTTCATTTGAAACAAATCACAGCACCCAAATCGTGTTTTGAAAGTTTGGAGGGCCGATTTCGAGTTTTGAAGTGCGTGGACAGAGTTTTGGGGCTCGCGCGACCCACGCAGAGGCCGAGCGACCCACCTGGGCAGAGCGACCGACGCAGGTCAGCTCAGCAGTGTAAGTTTGCAAGGTGCGCGACCCACCTGGGCCGAGCGACCCACGCAGAGGCTGCGCGACCCACGCAGACACAGGGTTTCGAAATTCATTTTGAGCGCCCAACCTTGCTTGGAATCGATGCAACTGGCTTTCAAACAGGTTTCTATCATTGCTTGATGTTTTTTAAATGCACCAGTGGCATCGTTGTTGGTCTCAAATGTTCAAAAGGAGGATTTAAAACCCCACAGTCATAGCATTATTGTTTTCAGGGTTTTAAAATGAAAATGAATGGTTGAATGAGTTTGTTTGTTATCTCATGGCAGTGATACATCCAGCCTCACATATAATATCAAAATCATATTGCTCTCATGCCCATTTTTCCATTTTAACCATTGCTATTATTATACCATGTTAAAACCCTTTGTTCCATGGTGATTGTGGTTGTAATGAGTCTCACTTCCCAATGCAAAAACATTCTCATGACTTTGTTTCAAACTGCCCATTGAGACCTTTGTGGTTATTACTCATAGACAAACACATTTTGTTGATGCCATGCCCTCCCTTTGACTAGACTTGTTCAAAATTTTGAAAGTTGCCCGCTCCTTTTGATCAAAATTTCACTTGCATTGAAAAGCAGAGATTGTGCCTTTTTCCAATCCATCTAAAACAGAGATTTTATCCATGATTTGATTCCTTGATGGTGCTTTGACGGTGGGAATATTGGTTGGGTGTTGAAACATACATCCTAACTTTGTTTGCACTGCTTTCATATCAGTATACACATTGCCAAAAGCTTGGTCAGAGCCATGTCGGAGATAGAGTCAGAATATGAGCCAAGGTCAGGCAGTGATTCGGTGACTGAAGGTAATGTGCCACAGGGGTCCCGCAGAGAAAATAGAAGCGGTGATCATCGCAGAGAGGAGCCTACTTCTTTGGCTCGATTGCAGGCATGTCCATTAGCTATGGATTGTTTTCGATTCTTGTCATGTTTCAGATTTTGTGAGATGGTTGCACAAACCCGGCCTCATCGTGAATTAGCACGTATGTTTGTTCTTCATTTACGGGGTGATCGGGTAAGCCTTGCTGGGGTTGATTTCATTGTGTCACCTTTGACTATTGCTCAAGCCACTGGTATACCGAACATGGGCGAGGAATGGAACAAGGGTCAGCAGTTAGAGAAATTTCACTATGAGCCATACATTAAAACTAGATATAAGGCTTACTTGAGTAGATTTTTTCCATTCAGATTCTTGAGAGATGAGTATGCACCGCTCATGAGGCTCATTATTCAGTATTTTAGTTGTGAGGGCAGGTATGCTCGTCTTTTCTCAGACCATGTTCGTTTGCTGATGCACTTCACAAGGGTGCGTATGATGAATATTCCGTATTTCATACACCGCAACATAGAGAGGATGGTGACATTTGTGCAGAAGAAGACGAGCCCAGTGCAGCAGTACAGGAGTATATATCATTTCACTTTGATCAAAATCTTGGTGTTACATCAGTTGGCGGAGCAGGGCATCACTTGGGAGGATTTCATTTCTAGAGACTTTTTCAGAATGCCACAGCAGCCTCCCGATACAGTTCATGATGCAGGAGAGCCCTCACACCAGCCGGATAGAGTTGAGGTTGAGCATATCATCACTCCTTTGGTTCAGACATATCAGCGAGGCCACAGGGCCTTATTTGCAGCGACACGGCGAGTATTATCTCCACGTGAGGTGGAAGGGGTCTTGCCGACTTCATCGACACGATGAGTATTATCTCCACGTGATGTGGAAAGGGTCTCGCTTTCTTCTTCAGTACAGGTACAGGACAGGGGCAAGAGGCCCATGCATGATGAGGGCCCATCAGGAGGTCGGGACACCGATATGACAGTCATTGATGTTGATACGGGCTCTCCTAGCTCGAAGTTGAGGGAGGTCATCCAGGAGCAAAGGGCCGAGAATAACCAGCTGAAAGACCAATTGCAGAAGGCTCAGTGGGTGATTAACTATTTGTAGCAGCGCAACAAACAGCTCGAGGATGAGCTCACATTTTATGAGGTGCGCCAAATCCGTGAGGACAGACAGTGGAATCGAAAGAGACCCGGTGACATGACACCGACTGACAAAGATACTGTACTCACGCGGGTGAATATACATCTGGAGAAGTTGTTGGCGAAGGCCAATCGAGACAAAGACATGCTTCGCCACATGAAAGGCCATTATTGGGCTCGCATGCATGTTTGCAAGGCGAGGATGAAGATCATGAAGAGGAGGTTGCGCAAAGCACTTCGACGGCGGAAAAGGCCTAATCCACTTCGGATTTTGGCCGAGGCTTCATTGACTGGACATGACACATGATGGAGGACCTCCGCTCCGAATTTGGGCAAATTCGGAGAAAATTTTGTCATTTTCAAATTTTTGGTCTAAAAAACAGGTTTTGCAGCTACGTGGGTCGCGCGCTCATGCGCTCGCTTTTTTTTGAGACACTTGCTGGAGGAGATTTTTACATTTTTGGATTTTTAATGGTTAATTATGCATCCTCTGAAGTCAACTTATCATTTCAACAAAATCTGGATGGTCAAACAGCTCAAAAACACCATGAAAATCACCTTGCTGCCACCTTTTGCACCAGCAGGAAGTACCTCTGGGAGAATGAGGTTTTGAAGGGTCAAATCAACTCCAAATTCATAAATTCCACTTGGGTTGGAAAGTAGACATCCAGGGCTTTCCAACGAGCTATCATGAGCTCAATTTTGATGCCGGGAGCTACCTCAAAATCAGCCTGGAACATGAGCGACCCACGCAGTTCAGGAGCGACCCACCTAGAAATTTTTCTGAATTTTCAGCTGCCAGCTCAGTATTTCGCCTATTATGGACCAGTTTTGCTTATGGATAGAATTCTTGGGTTTTTATGATTTAAATTCATGTTTGATATGTAACTTTGGCTTGTTTTTATCTCTTCTAGAAGATTCACTCTCAAATGAGTAAAAAATCATGTAATGGATCAGTTTCCACTCTTTTAGAGGCAAGTGGTTAGCTGCCTAGATTGTAGTTCCATGATTAGAATTGGTTTAAACTGATCCCTGAAGAGGGAATTCGACCCCTAGAGGTGGGGAAAGGGGTTAGAGTGATCTATATATTGTAATTTCTGAGGCATTCTACAGGTTGGACTCTTGGGATACTTTTGATACTATTGTACATACTTTTCATATTTTGGCTAAGGAAAGATCGGGGGTTTTGCGGCACTTGTTGGGATCCTTGTGGTGTTCTGTTCTTGATGATGTTTCTCCTTTGTTTACTGTAAGTTTCTTCATGTTTAATGTTGCCATCCTTTCATTATGCTTTTGAACTAAATTGAATGAGTGAAATAAGGTTGAATCCATTGTTTACAGTGCTTAGCCTTTGAATTCAGTTAGTTCTATATGTTTTCAGCTGTTTGGAGAGGATCCAAGTTTCTTCTTTGCCCTCTTCAGCTCCTCGTCGGTCTAATCTATCCATGTATCCAATTTAAAGCATCAAGATCATCACCTACCTCGCCCCAGCTTGAACTCTGCAAAGGTCTGACCTTATCCCCGGACCCAAAATTTGTTTTCCCATTACTCCAGCGAAAACCCAAAAAACCAAAATCAAACATACCTATCTCTTTACTAGCCTAAAATCAGTTCTTATTGTAAGTCATCTCGCATCCTATTGTTTATTTTCTCGAGATTGACGGAGAGAGCCCTCTCCTGTCCTCGTAGGGCTAGCTACGAGGCTGAGCGTGGTTTGATGTAGCCTTGAGTTTTACTTCATTTCAGCCTGAGGTAGATTTGAGTGCTAACACGAACAATGCATCCTTTCCACATGACCAATGCTCCCCCTTAGCTTGTGCATCCTGAACACTTTCAACAGCAAATCATCAAGGCATCTTTATCAAGAAACATCAGAGAATGAAACAGAATTATGAGCACTGGAGCACCATCAGAGATACCAAACAGTACTGCAGCTGTGCTGAAGAATGCTGACCCAGAAGAATTTTGTCAGCAAATACCCATACGCGGTTTTCTGAACTTGCGTATATACGCGACTGTCCTTCAGGAAATCCGTGTATCCCATTTAATCTTCTGAAATTAAGTAGATCTGATCTTCTGCATGGCAGAGACTACTCCCAGCTTCTGTCTGAGATATTCAAATGCTTCCCTGGGATATATGAGAGAAGAAGGATAGGACAATGTAGCTATGTTCTCAAGTGTCATCCAACATTTGTAGCATAAGTGCATCAGTAACCAGGCCTTCAGACTTTTTGTAGCATCAAAAAATTCTTCCCAAAAGGAATTATCATACCAGAACAACTTCTTCAATAGACAATATGTGTCAAGAAATCATCCATGAGATCTGTTATCACCAAGATCTTCATGATTTATCTTTATTTCACAATCAAATTTGTGTAGGAATTTTTTATATAATATCTCAATCATGTCACAAGTCATCAGCAACAAACTCTGCATGATCTATCTTTATCTCTGAATCATAAGACTTCCATCTTATCCAAAAGATATTCTTCAGCAAAAAGCAATTAGGATTCATCCATAATCTCATCATAAGAAACCATGTATCATGTCATAATCATTTGAGCAAGAACTAAGGAATAATCAGATACAATGCCAACAATGCAATCATTAGTAGTTAGACTGATGCTCCTCCTGAACCTGTGTTCCTGATATTTAGCTATCTTACTGTTTTTCTTATCAGAAAAGCATACGCGACTGTCTCCAGCAGAACTCGCGTGTATACGTGACTTTAGTTCACTAAAACCGTGTATGGAAAGTGAAACACTTGAAAATTTCCACAACTTCATCTCCCCCTGAATTTGTACCACCTGTACATGTCTTCTTCACATCAGATGCACTGTCAGAAATAAACACAACCAGAATTACCAAACCAATCATGGGAATCATCATACATTGCTCCCCCTGTGATGATACATTACTAATCCCTATAATGTATCTCACATCATCCTGCATCCATTATGAGAAGTCGGCTTTAGAAGCGGATGACTGTAGTAGGATTATTATCCCCTACGTTTTTGACCGGTCCTCCTTCCTTTTCCAGCTTTGCTTGAAATTTCTTATTGTGTGCTGGAAATTATCCAATTTCTCAGATCCATTCATCCTGCATTCTTTTTCTACATGTCCATACTTGTTACAGGCATAACATCTTGCATGACCAGAAAAGTAAGCATAAGGATCATAATGTGTTCTTCTATTCTTTCTTCTATTGCAATCAGCTGCTTTATGACCATACTTGCTACATGAAAAACAATATCCCTTGAAGAAACCAGAGTACCTTTCTGTGTAGAATCTGTTTGTATGTGACTGAAAAATTCTGCTTCTGCAATTGGCTGCAACATGCCCATAATTATGAAATTTAAAGCATTCAACATTATTGATGCTTCTATAGTTAGGAGGGAATGATTTCTTTTGAGAGTTCATGATTGTCGGTTGACCTTTTATTTCTTCCAACACTTCAGGTTTTGCATTGATATCCTTTGAATCTTTAGCACTTCCTTGTGAACTAGATTCTCCTTTAACAGTTTCATGAAAACCAAGACCAAATTTAATAGAAGGAGACCTTTGACTACTAAGAATATTGTCCAGAATCTTAGTACTATCTTGAAGCCTCAAGAGTTCATCTTTTTCTTCTAATTTACCTTTTAAAATGTTTACCTCAACCTCCAATCTTTGGCATTGCTTCTTCATACTTTCTTCAATCCTTCTTCCTTCTTCTACTTGATCATTCAATTTTAAAATCTCTTCCTTCAACCCATTTTCTTGTTCTTCAAAAGTTTGTAAAATTTCTTCATTCTTCTTATTTGATTTTTCCAGATCTTCTTTGAGGGAGATGATTTCTGCTTCAAGTCTTTCACTTCGATTGGTTACTTTATCCTGCAGTCTTTGATACATTTCTATCTGTAGAAATTTTCTGAATAAATAAAATTTATCCACCGAGATTATCCTGATCACATATCAATTCGAATTCATATGCAACACATAATCTCTTCCACTCAGATCATCACACATGCGGAAATAAAACAAGCGGTATGCGATCAAAAAATCATCAAAACATCACACACATTACACAGTATGTATGGGGAAAGCTTATAGCTGAAAACCCCTAAGCTATTGTGTATATTATAATGGAGAAAACATGTAACAAACTCAATACAATACTCCTCACAAGTACTCAGTACTATCTCATGAAGTTACACACAAACTAGCTTGGTTTTGAACAAGTCACAGGTTCAAAACACATCCACTAATTTCCTGCCTCTATTGCGCAATCAAGGCTGGTCTAATGAGAGATCCAAGGTTCGAATATCCTTGGCTTGACAGCGCAATCATCATGGGCAATTCCTCCAAGTGTGGTGCAAATCTCATGCACAACTGATGTCACAACTGATAGCTATCTCAACCCTTTCATCTACCTCTTTCACTGGTCTCCACTAAACTGTCCATGCACTGTAGTGAAATGATGTGTTCTTGAGTTAAATAATGAGTTAATAATTATTGAATTAAATAATATTTAATTCACTCCACTCATTACGAGTTGATTATCTAGTTAAACTAATCTCAACCAGTTCAACTAGGTTAAACCGAACACAACTCCACCAACTGTCTCATCAACTCCACCAAAATTCTGCCACTGAAGTCCTAACTGAAGTCAACCATGCATGAGCTCACAAAACCCCTAGGAATAGCGTAATTCCTCTGTCAGATGCATGAGCCACTTCTGTAGCTCGAACTGAAGTGCTCCAAGAGAGTAAACTGAAGTTTAGAGTCCAAATATTATTAAGGGTAAATAATATTTGACGTCCCTATTTTTAGGATAGGCGGTCTAAAAATAGACTTCGACCTATAGGTCCAAAAATAGAGGTCCATCTATTTTTACCAACATGACCAATACTCCAAGAATAACATACTGCAACCCCTGGACCATGCTCCATATGTCTAAAAATAGACATAGTCTAAAAATAGACTTTGCGCCAGAATTTGCCTGCGGGCCCACTTAGTGAAGGCGACTTCATTTCACTAAGCTCCATCATTTTGCTGCATTCTCAACACTCCCTCTCAGCAAGATATGGATTATCTGCAACCCCTATCCTGCCTCTGTGGAATTCAAACTTGCTCCTGGTGAGCGCCTTCGTCAGGATGTCGGCATCCTGATCCTCCGTGGGAACATATGAAAGCATCATGATTCTTCGCTGAACACAATCTCTGATATGATGGTACCTGATGTCGATGTGTTTGGATCTATCATGAAATACTGGATTAGCCGAGAGTTTAATGCAACTCTGGTTATCACAATAAATCACAGTAGGCTCCAAGTGCAACCCGAACAATCCAACGAGGATCTTCCTCATCCAAATAGCCTCGCATGCAACCAAGCTTGCTGCCATGTACTCGGCCTCTGCTGAACTGAGTGCCACGGATCTCTGCTTCCTGCTGTACCAGGAAACTGCTGTCGACCCAATGCTGAAAACTCCTCCAGAAGTGCTCTTCCGGTCCGTTGGGCTTCCTGCCCAATCTGCATCAGTGAAGCCAGAAAGCTTCACTCCATCCTCCTGTCTGTACCATAGACCATATCCCGATGTGCCTCTGAGATAGCGCAATACATGCTTGCCTGCCTTCCAAAAGAGCTTGGTAGGCTTAACCATAGCTTGCGAAAGCTGGTTAACTGCATAGCATATATCGAGTCGTGTATTGACCAGATACATAAGCGACCCCACCAACTGTCGATAGACAGTGGCATCCACTACCTCCGCCGAAGTAGCATCCTCCTTCCTCCAGCCACCAGGAAGAGGAGTGTCAACAGGCTTGCAGCCTTGCATGTTGAACCTCTCCAGAATCTCCCGGGCATACTTGCCCTGAGAAACAAACAGTCCTCCACTGCGCTGCCAAATCTCCAATCCGAGGAAATAATGAAGGATGCCCAGGTCCTTCATCTCAAACTCTCGTGCAAGATCCTCCTTGCATGAAAGTATCAACTGCTCGTCGCCAGTCAAAATCAGATCATCTACATACAGTACGATGATCAACAGCTTCCCCCTCCACCACAATCTGGTACAGGTTTGGATCCGCCTCACTCTTGGAGAATCCAAGCCCGGTGAAGTAGCTGTCTATCCGAGTGTACCAAGCACGAGGTGCTTTCTTCAGCCCGTACAGTGCTCTCTTGAGTCGGCACACATGCGACTCACTGCTGAAGATCTCGAAACCTTCAAGCTGCTCTATGTACACCTCCTCCTCAATGACTCCGTTGAGGAACGTAGTCTTCACATCCATCTGATGGATGTGCCACCCCATCTGCGCTGAGAGAGCAAGGATCGTCCGTATGGAAGAGTACCTTGCGACAGGTGCAAAGGTCTCCTCATAATCGATCCCCTCGATCTGTGAAAAGCCACGGGCAACAAATCTCGCCTTGTACTTCTCCACACTCCCGTCAGCCGCCTGCTTCACTTTGTAGATCCATCGCGAACCCACCACTGATTTCCCCACCGGTCTTGGGACAATCTCCCATGCACTGTTCCTGACGATCGAATCATATTCTTCGATCATGGCATCAACCCATGCGGGTTCCTCCACAGCTTCCTCAAAAGAGGATGGCTTTGTCACGACACATTGACTCACAAGAGCCATGTATCCAGTGTACCGATCCGGTGACTGCCTCTGTCTGCGCTGTGCTGTAGGTGGTCCTACAACCTTCTCTGCATCCCGAGCCAGTCGCTCAGCTTCTGTAGTGCGCATGCGCCCTCTGATGGTTGGCACTGTATGGGTGGTTTCTTCCACCTCCTGAACTTCCTCTTGTGGCTGATCCACATCCGGAAGATCCTCCTTAGGAACTAACAGCTCCTCATCTGCATGCAAGTGTAGCTCCCTCTCAAGCGAACACTGCATGGCTTTCTCCTCCTGAAATTTTATATCCCGTCGCACAACAGTCTTGCGACTGTCTGGCACATACACCCGATAGTTATGAGGTGTATCAGTGTACCCCACAAATATTCCAACCTCGGCAGTTGGATCCAGCTTCCTTCTCGCATCCTTCGTCACATGCATGTAGACAGGAGAACCAAAAATCCGCAAATGGGAAATATCAGGCCTCTTGCCAGAATAAGCCTCCTCTGGTGTACTCATGCCAAGAACCTTGCGAGGACAACGGTTCTGCACATACACTGATGTATTGCATGCCTCAGCCCACAAGTGAAGGGGTAGGCCCTGATCATGCAACATCGCCCGTGCAGCACCCACGATCATTCTGTTCTTCCGCTCAGCCACCCCGTTCTGCTGTGGGTTATGGGGTGCGATGAGCTCTCTCCGAATCCCTTCTGCGCTGCAAAAGTCTTTGAATTCAGCCGAGATGAATTCACCACCATTGTTTCTCCTAAGAGCCTTCACATGCTTATTCGATTCCTTCTCTACCAGCGCCTTGAATTCACAGAACTTAGAAAATGTCTCGCTCTTCTTCTGCATGAAGAAGATCCAGCACTTCCGAGAGAAGTCATCAACAAATATCACGTAGTACTTGTGCTTTGCTGTCGAAGCAACTGAGAAAGGACCACACATGTCTGTGTGAACTCTCTCAAGGATCGTCATGGCGCGACTATCCTTCTCGTGAAAGGTGGCTTTCACATACTTCCACAAGGTACACCCCTTGCACTGATCTGACTGCGCAAGAGCGCCCTTAGGAAGCCCAGTAGAAATCTGCTGCAGTATCTTCAAAGCTCCGTGGTGAAGGTGGCCCAATCTCCTGTGCCACAGTTCGCCCTCATCATCCCGGCTCACCACTTCTCCCGCCTTGCATGCCATTGCTGCGCAGCCATCTACTTGCAACTGATAAAGGTTCTTGGTTCGAACCCCTATCTTCCGGGTCTCTCCAGTAGTCTTACTGCGCAGGAAGGCTTTTCCTTCGCTGAAGACCACATCATGCCCCTTATCTTCCAACATCACCACAGAGATCAAGTTCTTCTTCAATCCAGGTACATGCATGACATCCTTCAACACGAAGGGTTTACCAGACTCCCTCTGAAAGGATATGGTACCGATACCAGTCACACTATATCTACCATCATCGCCCATCTCGATGTGCACGCCCAGATCTTTGTCCTCCAGATCTGAGAACAAATATTGATCTCCCGTCATGTGAAATGACACACCACTGTCCAAGAACCACACTGATCCCATCACACTTGAAACCAAGCATGCGATCAGTGAAAATTCAAGCTCGAACTGCGAAGCCAAAGCCTCTCCATCTGCAGATCTTCCCGCTTGCTTGTTTTTCTTCTTCTTCGGACAATTGGTGGCATAATGTCCGTGATCATGGCAGTGAAAACACTTCACTTTCGCCATGTCTTTCTTCTTTCCCTTTGCATCGGAATGAGAAGTTTTCTTACCCTTCCCCTTCTTTGCTTTGGCAGCAAAAGCACAATTTTCTTCATCAGCTCCCTTTGATGAAGATCCGTCCCTGGTAGTCCTCCTTATCTCCTCCTGCATGAGATCCGCCCAAAGGCGCTCCCATCCCGGAAAATTCTCCCGACCATTGACACTATCTTGATATGAATGCCAAGCCTTTGGAAGACCAAGGAGAGCCAGGTCGACCATCTCCTCTTCTTCGACAGTCACCCCCACACTTCCCAGCTCATCTCTGCATTGAGTGAACTTCGTGAGGTACTTGGCGATACTGTCGCCTTTCTCCATCTTGATGTTTCTAAGCTTATCTTTGAGCGCCAGCTTCCTTTGGTCGCTCTTACTCTGGAATAAATCCGTCAAAGCTTTCCACATTAAATATGGAGAAGCTTTTCCATTCAGGCTAGATACAATATGATCCTTGACGCCCTCCAACAGAATCCTTCGACATTTCGCCATCTTCTTTTGCCAAGCTTCGACTTCAGCAGGATCAGTGGGATTTTGGACATCCGTATCTACGAACTCCTTCAGTCCATTATCTTCTAATACTGCCTCCATGTGATCCTTCCATGCAACATAATTCGAACTGCCTTCAAGAGCATATTCGAGTCGCAAATTGTTGAAAGACATTTTCAACTCCGGCACCAAGAAAACAAAACTGCTGCAAAATTCAAATTCCAAGCTCAAAGCCCAACCGCTCTTGATCTGTGAGAAAAAATTATTTCTAGCACAGAGATCGACTGCAGGGGAATTTACTGGATATATCACCTTTCAAAGGAAAGGATGGATCCAGAGGCTACTTGGCCCGCATGCAGACTCTGTCTACCGAATTAAGTTTGTAATCACTGTGATGATCAATCTCTGCTTCAATAGCTCCGATACCATGTAGAAATTTTTTGAATAAAGAATATTTATCCACCAAGATTATCCTGATCACATATCAATTCGAATTCATATGCAACACATAATCTCTTCCACTCAGATCATCACACATGCGGAAATAAAACAAGCAGTATGCAATCAAAAAATCATCAAAACATCACACACATTACACAGTATGTATGGGGAAAGCTTACAGCTGAAAATCCCGTAGCTATTGTGTATATTATAATGGAGAGAACATGTAACAAACTCAGTACAATACTCCTCACAATTACTCAGTACTGTCTCATGAAGTTACACACAAACTAGCTTGGTTTTGAACAAGTCACAGGTTCAAAACACATCCACTAATTGCCTGCCTCTATTGCGCAATCAAGGCTGGTCTAATGAGAGATCCAAGGTTCAAATCTCCTTGGCTTGACAGCGCAATCATCATGGGAAATTCCTCCAAGTGTGGTGCAAATCTCATGCACAACTGATGTCACAACTGATAGCTATCTCAACCCTTTCATCTACCTCTTTCACTGGTCTCCATTGAACTGTCCATGCACTGTAGTGAAGTGATGTGTTCTTGAGTTGAATAATGAGTTAATAATTAGTGAATTAAATAATATTTAATTCACTCCACTCATTACTAGTTGATTAGCTAGTTAAACTAATCTCAACTAGTTCAACTAAGTTAAACCGAACACAACTCCACCAACTATCCCATCAACTCCACCAAACTTCTGCCACTGAATTCCTAACTGAAATCAACCATGCATGAGCTCACCAAACCCCTAGGAATAGCGTAATTCCTCTTTCAGATGCATGAGCCACTTCTGTAGCTTGAACTGAAGTGCTCCAAGAGAGTAAACTGAAGTTTAGAGTCCAAATATTATTAAGGGTAAATAATATTTGACTTTTCTATTTTTAGGATAGGCAGTCTAAAAATAGACTTCGACCTAAATGTCTAAAAATAGAGGTCCATATATTTTTACCAACATGGCCAATACTCCAAGAATAACATACTGCAACCCCTGGACCATGCTCCATATGTCTAAAAATAGACATAGTCTAAAAATAGACTTTGCGCCAAAAATTGCCTGCGAGCCCACTTAGTGAAGGCGACTTCATTTCGCTAAGCTCCATCATCTTGCTGCATTTTCAACACTATCTGTCTTTGATACATTTCTATCTGACCATTCATTCCAAAGATCATATCTTGGTAGATAGATTCCTTCTTTTTAAATTGATCTTCATCATTAATCTTGAGATTTGCTTCTAGACCCATACTGTTACTTTCGCTATCATTTTCACTATCTTCACCATTGCTTGCATAAGGAAGTGAATCACAAAGATTAGTACCTTTTTCATCTTCTTCATTTTCTGCTACACATGTTTTCTGAGATATCTCCTTTCTTTGAGTAGCCTTCTTCTTTTGCTTCCTTGCCATGAGCACTAGCAAATCTTGGTCAGAATCTTCTTTTTCCTCATTTGACATTTCATCATTATCTTCATTTGTATAATATCTCTTTCCCTTTATCATGATTTTCTTCATAAGGACATTTAGTAGCATAATGACCAATTCTTCCACAATTAAAACACTTGAAGGGAAGCTTACCTCTGAATCTTCCAGTACCTAGTTGGAGTCTTCTCACAAAATTTGCTTCTTCTTCTTCTGATATGTAACTTGATTGCTTGACAACTTCCTTTTCTTTTCCTTTTGCACATGCCTTAAAGGCAACTTATCTGATTTGAGAGGGACCTTCTTTTCTCATTTCAAAAGCAGTTAGAATACCATGTAGTTGAACAATAGTAAGAGTTTTCAGATCTTGCCTTTCTTCAATAGCAGATACTTTTGACTCAAATTTTGAAGTCAAAGATCTTAAGACTTTTTCAACCAGAGTAGTATCGGTTGTGGTTTCACCCAAACTTATCATACGATTTACAATATCATCTAGACGTAAAAATAAACTGGCAATAATCTCATCATTATGCATCCTTAAATTTTCATATTCAATTCTGAGATTTTGGAGTTTGGCACTTTTTACCTTTGTATCTCCTTCATAGCTTAGAATGATTTTGTCCCATATTTCTTTTGTTGAATTTAGCTGCATCACTTTAACAAATTCTGATTCAGACAGGCTTCCTAATCAAACATTGACTGCTTTGGCATTGATTTCATATTTCTTCCTTTCTGCTGCATCAGTAGGAATAATTGTCGGATACCGATAACCTTCTTCCACGATTTCCCATACTTCTGCACCAAGACTTTGCAAATATGCTTTTGTTCGTATCTTCCAGAATAACAGATTACTTCCATTGAATAAAGGTGGCCTTAGAGAAATTACTCCTTCCTGACTTCCCATTGTGACGGATCTCCTTCAAGCGATCAAGCTTCTGCAAAAGGACCTGCTCTGATACCAATTGTTGGGAAAAATACTGAGAGGGGGGGGGGGTGAATCAGTATTTAGTGCATATTGAAAAATTTTTACTTTTTCTTTTTCTAAAACCCATACGCCACTTTACTGAAGCCAACTTGCATATACACGCGGATATCCTTAATAAAACTCGCGTATTAACAGAGATCTCATTATGCTGATAATTCTTTGCTTAGATCATTGCATCATTCATTCATTAGATGTTTAGTAAGCAGTAAACATGTGCAGTAAGAAAAAAATAAATCATCACACATAAGCAACACACATGAACACCAGGATTTAAGGTGGAAACCCAATTCGGGAGAAAACCACCACTGCCATCGTCTCAGTCTTCAATATTTTATTATAAAGAAAACATCGTACAACCATATACTGGCGCAGACTCATACCAGCACACAAGCACCCACCTGTAGAAGGCTGCAACTTTCTCTCGTTTACCAGCCTCTCCTTGAAGGGAGCTACAACCCCCTGCTCTCGTTTACCAGCCTCTCCTGGAAGGGAGCCACTACCCCCTACACTCGTTTACCAGCTACCACTGGAAGGGAGCTACAACCCCCTCACTGAAGGCTTCGACCCTTAGCACCACCATGGACCACGTTTCATCAATTTTCAAACTGGATCCAACAGCTTCCATACAACACAACTTGTAGGCCACTTTTCATCATATTTTTAAACTGGACCCACTCCACACATTTAAGCTCAATATTCATCAAACTGAAACTTATAACCCCATCAATTCATTCATTGAATCATCAACCAATCAACCAACGACTTGATCTTCAATTAACATAATCAACAACATATTCATCATTCAAATAACCCAGTTCTGTATGAATACCTCACTGACAGATAATCAGTAAAACAACAAAACAGATCAGACATTTCATTCCACTTACTTCAGCAAACCCTAGATTCCATACGTGCTTTTACTTCACTGAACCTGCATATGTACGCACTTTCATGCACACCAACCCGCGTATACTTCTGTGCATACTTCAGAAAACCCTATCTGCCCATACGCACTTTTCCTTAAGCAGACCTGCGTATACACGCGCTTTTATTGAAGCGAACCTGTGTATACATCTGTAACTTTCAGGACTGTGCAACTCTTCAGATCAGATAAACAACTCAGATTTCATCCTTTACTTCAAAAAGTATTTCGCCTCATCTCAGATCTAAACATTCCATAAACAGATCTAGAAAATACATATACATTTCAGATCTAGAGATCCCTCTTCATCATTTTCTTCATGGGTGCATTATTAATTCAGATCAATCAGTAAACTGTTACTCAATCCATACAGATATACTCCAGAGTGAAGTATTCATTCCATACCCAGACACATGCACTCCCTTGCACCATGATCTTCTTCTCCTTATATAGATTTAGCCTTTTTCAATACCATGAGCCAAAACCATACCACTTCTGATGGTATTCCTGGACGGGATCAAATAGATAATCCAACGCTCAATACAATGGTTCAATACCATGGTAATGTCCCCTGGTTTCATAAATTTAGAGCGCAAATTGGCATACGCGACTTGGCACGTACTTTTCCGCGTGCATACGCTACCTCTCCTTAACAAACCCACGTATGCGTTGTGACATGACGTATTTATCATTTCTCTAGCACTTTACTGGAATTCCTTTCTTCTGTTACTTCTGAGCTAATCTGTAGATATATCATCCTTCCTTTTAACACATAGATACATCATCCTTACATATTTAACACATGGGTTGCTTATCATAGGTAGCTCATCAAGCAGGTTTCCATCAAGAACAACTACATCAAGTAGGTTGCCATCCAAAGACAACTCATCAAGTCAGTTTTCATCAAGGACAACTTCATCTAGTAGGTTGCCATCAAAGACAACACATTGCATCATATTGCCAACAATATTATTTCATCAAGTAAGTTTCCATCAAGGAAAACACATGCCAACATATCTAAGAATCCATTTCACTGCCATACAATGTTCTTTTCCTATATTGTTCATGTACCTGCTTACAACTCCCACTGCATGTGCAATATCAGGCCTTGTGCAGACCATTGCATACATTAAGCTTCCAACTGCTGATGCATATGGAAATTTACACATATAGTCCATTTCTTCTTGGGTCTTGGGGCACATCTCCTTACTAAGTTTGAAATGGCTAGCAAAAGGTGTACTAACTGGTTTTTCATTCTGCATATTAAATCTTTTCAACACCTTTTGTATGTACTCATTTTGAGACGGTGTTAATTTGCGATTTTTGATGTCTCTAGTTATTCTCATACCAAGGATTTGTTTTGTAGCTCCCAAATCCTTCATTGCAAATGAATTTGCTAATTTTCTTTTTAGCACATTTATTTCCTGCATGTATGACCCTGCAACAAGCATGCCATCTACATACAATAACAATATAATATAGTTGCCATCATTTTTCCTTTTCAGATAAACACAATGATCATAATGACATCTAGTATAACCTTGTTCAGACATAAACTTGTCAAGTTTTAGATACCACTGCCTTGGAGGATGTTTTAAGCCGTACAATCTCTTCTTTAACCTACAAACTAATTTTTCTTTCCCTTTGACCTCATATCCTTCTGGTTGCTGCATATAGATCTCTTCCTCCAAATCTCCATCGAGAAATATTGTCTTTACATCTGACTGTTCAAGATGTAAATATTCCGTTGCTACAAGACTTAAAATAGTTTTGATTGAAGTCATCTTAACAACAGGAGAAAATATTTCAACAAAATAAATACCTTTCTTCTATTCAAACACCTTCACCACAATTCTAGCCTTGTACCTCTGTTTTCCTCCATATTCTTCCTTCAGCCTGTAAACCCATTTATTCGACAATATAGTTTTACCAGCAGGTAACCTGACTAAGTCCCAAGTCTGGTTATGAATTAAGGAGTCCATTTCTTTTTCCATGGATAGCTCCCACTTCTTCCTGCTTTCAACCTGCATTTCTTCTTCATAACATTCAAGTTCACCAGAATCAGTCAACAATAAATAATATAATGAAGGATAGTATCGTTCAAGGGATCTACTTATCTTGGTAGATCTTCTAACACCACTTTCATGTGTTTGAGGTGCCTGTTGCTGTTGTGGTGGTTGCTGTTGTTGTGGCTATTGATTATTACTATTTTCAGGCACCTTTAATTTTTATATGATCTCATAAAGAATTATGTATTCTTTGTTTTCTTTTTCCTGTTTCTTTTCGTGCAATTGATTCTTATACAAGACCTTTTCATTGAATATTACATCTTTACTCCTAATGATTTTTTGATTTTCATAATCATATAAGCGATAACCAAAATCATTAACTCCATATCAAATAAAGGTACATTTCTTTGATTTTTCCTCAAGCTTTGTTCTGTTTTCTTTATTAATATGGACAAAGGCCTCACAACCAAAAGGCTTTAAAAAAGAGTAGTTTATCTTTTTACCTGTCCATGCTTCCTCTGGAATACCACCATCCAAGGAACTTTAAGGCCCTCTGTTTATTAGAAAAACAACAGTATCTACAGCATCTACCCAAAATTGTAAAGGAAATCCTGCATGCAATCTCATGCACCTTGCACACTCCATGATTGTTCTATTCATCCTTTCTGACACACCATTTTCTTGTGGTGTTCTTGGAACTGTCTTCTCTCTGCGAATTCCATGCTCTGAAGAGTACCTATCAAACTCTTTGCTGCAATATTCACCTCCATTGTCTGATCTAAGACACTTCAACTTCTTTCCTGTCTTAATCTCAACCAAATCTTTCCATTTCTTGAAAATATCAAATACATCAGATTTATTTTGAATACAATAAATCCAAGTTTTTCTAGTTGCATCATCAATAAAAGTAACATAATAACAAGAGCCACCAAGAGATGATACCTGAGCAGGTTCCCATACATATGTATGCACAAGCTCTAATTTTTCGCTCTTATTTTCTTTCCCAACTCTGAGAAATATGACTCTATTCTGTTTTCCATAAATGAAATTCTCACATAAATCCAAATCAACATTCTTCAAACCTGGAAAAAAATTTCTTGAGTGAAGAATCTTCATCCCCTTCTCACTCATGTGTCCGAGCCTATGATGCCATAATGTTGCATCTGCTCCTTTGTAAGTTAAAGCATTAATAGAGTTATAAATACCATTGCATATATACAATGTACTAACCTTTTCACCTTTTGCTATTACCAGGGCTCCTTTGGTGACCTTCCAAGTTTTATCTATCAAAATTGTCACACAACCTTCACAACCTAATTGCCCCGTTGAAATCATATTTTTCTTCAGATCTGGAACATGCCTTACCTCCTTTAATAGCCATTGTTTTCCATTCTGTTGTTTTACAAGAACTTTACCCATTCCAACAATTTTATAGGGTTTATCATCACCCAAATGAACTTGTCCAAAATCTCCTTGAACATAGTCATGAAAATATTTCTTATCAGGTGTGGCATGGAATGAGGCCCCTGAATCTACAACCCAATAATCACTAACATTTTCAAAAGAAAGAATCAAAGCATCTTATAACACATCACCAGTCACATTTTCTTCATGATTGTTTTCTTGTTGTGCATCTCCTTCTTTTCCCTTCCGAGACCTATAGTCTTTCTTCAGGTGTCCTTTCTTTCCACATTTCCAGCACACTATCCCCGATCTGGACTTGGATATGCCTTTCCTTGATTTACTGCGATATCCTAAGATCTTTCCCCTTTCCATTCTTCTTCCCCTAGACTCTGCACTCAAAGCATTATCTGATGTCTCACTGGAGCTTTTCCGTCGCATTTCCTTGCTAAGGATAGCACCGACAACATCATCAAACTTTAAATTACTAGATCCAGAGACAGAGTTACTAATGGCCATAACTAAACCGTTCCAACTTTCTGGCAATGAGCACAAAAATATAAAGAGCCCTAACTTCATCATCAAATTTTACCCCTACAGAACTTAACTGACTGCTAGCTGTATTAAAATCATTTAAATGGTTTGCAACAGATCCACCTTCCTACATCTTCATATTAAATAAACGTTTCATGAGAAATACCTTGTTTGAGGCCGAGGTTTTTTCATATATTTTTGCCAACACCTTAATCAAACCCTATGTTTTTGTTTCCTTCGAAATATTGAAGGCTACCGACGCCATGAGGTACAATCATACTATTCCAAGTGCCTTTCTATCAAGAATCTCCCATTCTACGTATGTCATAGCCGTCGGCTTCTTTGTTTTTCCGCTTAATGGAAGGTACAAATATTTATGATACAAATAATCTTCCATCTGCATCTTCCACAGCGGGAAGTTTTGGTCATTAAATTTATCAACCCTAAACATACCATCTTCTTCCATTGCTCCCACTCGAACTAGGAACCCTTCTTTCCTATGAGTTTATCAACCAAATAGACCTTCGGCTCTGATACCAGTTGTTAGAAAATTATATATTACAAAGCAATGCAACACATAAAATATGCAGAAAACCCAAGGACACAAAACACATAAAACCAAAGAGACACAAATATACGTGGTTCACACAGTTTGGGCTACGTCCACCCCGAATAGCCAGTCCTTCCTTTTTATTATCCAGCAAAATGAAGAGGCACAACCTACAACAAATCCGCTGTAATATCCTCTATTCTTTCTCATAGTATCCCTATCTGTTTCTCACTCTAAGAATGCACATACAATACACAACCACAATACAATACCCTCAAACAAGCGAGGGGTTGCCTTCTAGGGAAAAAAACCCTAAACTAAACATAACTTCTACCGTCAGATCATCTACCTAATGAACGACCTAGATTGACTAGAAATTATTATACTTTTACAAGGAAATTTTACATATGTTTTTAGCTTCGGGGGCACTACCCCTGAAACCCCCTGCCGGGGGGGGGGGGGGGCTCCATAAAGTCACAATCTGCCTCCCCAGACCCCCCAGGTAGCGTTTAATTGCGAGTGGCGTTGTTGCCCCCATTAAAGTACAACGGTCCAACGTTGTGATACAAAATAAACAATATAATCAGGCTCCACACCCAACAGTCATCTATCATCATGATAGGATCTTCTTAACAGATCCTCCAAAGCTTGGAGGATGCTACAAAGGGCCTGCGGCCCAGGCCTCAAATTTCTGTCTTTCCTCGACTCATTTACCTCATTCTCCCTTGTCCATTTCTTTTTTAAGCCAATTGATCAATAAAAATATAGTTAAAATTACTTCTAGAATGGTTTACATGGTAGCTTGTTGAATTTTGTGATTGTTGCCATTGTTAAGCATTTGGCCAGGAACCCAAGGCTATGAGAATGTAGACATTCGTATGCTTAGGCGGTCTATGACTACCTTCATGTTTGAGTATGTTCCGGGTGGCCTCTTGAGGAAAAACGCATATGGGCATGATCCACGTCGTGCCTACATGGTTTGTTGCTCATCATGGAAGAGGAAATGAATTAAGGTACGGTTATGCACGTGGGAACACATTTGTGAAGAAGACTCCTACTAGAGGTACATCTCGATCCAGATGTCTTCTTCTTCACGTAGCCACCTCAAAGACTCCTAAGATGATTCGGATAAGGAAAGACATTATTCCTAAATTTTTGTAATTATTCTTGGCATTTACTTTATAAACTCTTATGAGTAGGCGAGAGCTTGAATTTAGAGAGATTTTGTGTTAGATTTCTTGCTAGATTTTTGTGTAAACTTTGTGTTACGTCCTTGAGGCACAGTGTTATGTTCGAACTATTGCATTGTTAATGGAGCGAGAAAAATTTATTCGAAGGCGTGATTTGATTTGAAGTTGAATGCCGTCAAGTGGTAGAGGGCCCGCACTCTTGCACGGATTTCTTTTTGCGTAAACTAGATAAGTTTTCCTAGGCTTTTACGTTTTGCATTTGAATTGGTAGTTGTTTTGTTTTTATCTACGTAGTCGTATTCGTTCCGGTTCTTTCTGAAAGACACTCTTCAACGAGACCAAATAGTGAATGTTTAATGACTATGGTATTGTAGGATAGGAGTTAAATTTATCTCTTATTTATTAGCTATTTAGTCATAATTCGTTTCCGAAGCTCTTCTAAAACATAACTTCAACGGACCAAAATGATGAATGATTAATAATATAGTGACCTTAGGATAGAGTTGAATTTGTATTTGTTTTTAACTAGATACGTAGTTATATTCATTCCGAGTTCTTCCACAAGAAGACATTCTTCAGATCATAACAATGAATGATGAATAGCTATAGTATTGTAGGAATTAGTTGTAGTTTTTGCTATTCACTATCAGAGTTACACTTATTCCTAATCACTCTTACACAGAAAGAATTCTTCCAATACATCCTTAAGAAGTTCAAGACATGACCGTGATAATGAAAGATTTAGTTGTTTGTTTGTACTAAGTATCATCTCGATCTTGCTCTTAAACGCTTGCCCAAGACATCATAATGACGAGTAGGGTATGGGTGTGATAACTTAGTTTTCATTTGCTTTCGGTTCATTTGCTTTCAATTGCATACAAGTCCACGGTCGGAATTGTTCTACCTCTTCCCACAAGAAGGAACTCTTCCAAATATCATAATGATGAACAAACGGTGTGTAACTTCATAGAATAATGCATGTTAGTTAGAATGCTCACAGGAGTTTTCATTTGCATTTAATTCATGTTCGAGTTACTTTGTTTCAAGTTTGATGATGACTTATCGTTCAAAATTGTTCTAGTTTAAACATCTTAGATCCATTCTTAAGTTAACTCATTGCACTTACATCTCATAGTCTACTGTCATCCTTTGCACAATAGATTATTTTGATTGTTAGGATTCTGAAATGACCTTCATTATTCACAAATATCTTTTTGTTAAGAAAACTACAAGTGATCCATAAACATAGGAACGAGAAGAATAACATCACTATAAGGTCTGAAATCTCTACGCAATCTCCTCATCATTTTATGAGCAGAGCTCTTCCTCAAAAGAACTACTTTGAACAAGAAACCAATAACTCTTTGAGTATAGGTTAGACATCAATTAAATTGCGAGAATAGAACTAGGAATTAGTCATGGAATAGATGAGCTTAGAACGGAAATGTTGCACCATGATAAAATTAGTGTTTAACTGTCTAGTTTAGAGAACTTGCATATTTAGTGATCATTTCTCAAGTTTAGTTTGTGTCATTTTGCTAGTCATTATCAAGCTTTTTGTTTCTATTTAGTCATTGATTTCAGTTACACAGCAGTGTTCTAATTGCATTTTACATTCCATACATTAGTTTTAACTTTCTTTGTTTTGACCACCAACTTCTTTCCATTAGTTTTCTAGGCAGTTCATTGTGAACATAAAACACCAAAAGACCAAAAACATCACAAATCATCACAAAGACCAAAAACATCACAAAACCACATACAACTCATTAGGAAACAAGCACCTAGGTACATATGGTACACTTCACTTGGTAGGTTTACAAATCTGGTTGACAATTAAATGAAGCTCGAGTTTGAGGAGACTAGATTGAGACCCAACATTTTGGCGCCGTTGCGCAAAGTGATGAGAAACAAGTAACCTTTGTTTCTTAGCATCCAAAAACAATTTTATGCGTAGGGAGAGAGATTCAAGGGAAGATTGTAAACGTGAGAGCGGAAGTTTGATATCTAGAACACCACTTGTTTCATCTAGATCCGAGCTAGTACACCTTCAACTCAAACCCATCTTCCATCCTTTACGGTCTGGACTTCTAGAAGATCTGGAGTCACCTATTCCATTAGAGAAACCTTCCACTTCATCCTTTGAACACCATAGAAGAAGATCCAAAAACTCTTGTTGAGGATACAAACCTTTCTACTTCCACGGTCAACCATGGCGAGAAGAAGGAGGAGGAGGAGTTGTTAATGGAGAACACACATTATTTGGAGGAGGTAGAGGGTAGAGGTAGAGGGTAGAGGAGAAGGAAGGTAGAGAGTGCGAGATGGAGGAAGAGGTAGAATAGGAAGCTCTTTTGGGTTCCCTATACTTGATGAAGAAACCAATACAACCATGAAAAACATTTCACCTTGTCCTTCGAACTTCTATGGACTTAAGAAAGGCGGGGATCACGAAACAACATTCGAATTTGAAGTCATGTGTAGGACTTATGACTATCTTCCAAGATGCTCAAAAATTGAAATTGTTTCCTTCAACTCTAAAAGGAGCGGCATTGAAGTGGTTTATGAGTTTAAACAGTGGTTCCATTAGAACATGGGAAGACATGAAACAAGCATTTCTAGAGAGATACTTGGATTATTGTATGTCGGTTAATCATAAGGAAGAAGTGTTCAAGATGTTACAAAAATAAGATGAAAACTTAGAAGATTTGATGGAAAGATTGTCCCACAACATAAAGGGGCACAAATGGAAAACCCTAGATCAAGACACTTTAAAAGCTCTTTTGTTGAAAACCATTAGGGATGAATGGTTGGATATCCTTAACATGATGGGAAAAGGGGAGTATATCACAACTCACATTACGAAATATACGAGGTTATGTATCCAACCTTTCAGGAGGGAAATCCAAAACATCGAGTCGAGATCTTGCTCTTGCAAGGGCAAGTAAATACGCACGGGACGATGGCTAGATCGGAGAAATAGGACACATGCTTGATGATTTTAAATGCGACATCTTAGGGAGTCTTAGTGAACAAATAGACACCCTCGAAGAGATACAAAACAAGCAAAGTACAGATACGTACCTTGGCAATCTTTTGTCCCAAATGTAGGAAAACATGCCTTGAGAGAGTGTCCTCTTAGATGTAAAAGTTGTAGAAACTGTGTTATTTGTTTTGAGAAACATGGAGACCAAGAATTGTCCTTCTCTTCTTGGTCTCAAGGCTGTTTTTTAAGGAAGAAACTCCTACGAGACTCCACAGAATCTCTTAACTTTGTATCTAGAAGACCTTGAGATCTTAGGACACAAGGATTCCATGATCAAATGTATAATCAACCTCCACCTTGGAATTCTTGGCGACAACCTTGGCCCCAATTTCAAAATCAATCTCAAGCTTGAGCACGAGATCACAAGGTCCCTATGAAAGATACTCTCCATATTATCGGTATCCACCATCCTATCCACCATATCCATTTTTGTCCTCAAAATCCTCAACAAAATTTTCCTCAAAATCTTCAACAAAATTTTCAACAAAATTCTCAACAACATCATGCAGACAACCTCATCAAAATCAACCACTTCCATTACCATTCCCTCGAAAAATCAATCAATTGCCCGACTCAACCCATACCAAACCCCAATAATAAGAACCCATAGAATACATCGCAGTAGAAGGACAACAATTTCCAACTTATTTAATTACTCCTCTAGACCTTAGTGATGTTCAACGGGTGCGGAAGGATACTTGAAGAGGAAACTATGCAGCGATCATGCAAAGAACAAGATAATTCGAGGAAGACTCCCTACGGGTTAATAAAAGTCTTGAGGAAGGTACATCCTTTCAAAGGCAAAACATTGAAAAACTGAAACAAAAATATCCAATAAATCCAACTCCAGAGTATTAGAGCAACCATCCACATCTACTTCTATACCTCCTTTCCGGAAAGACTACAAATTGATAAAGGTGTAGAAAAACAAATAATGGTGCCTAATTATGATTTCTTGGATGAATTGAAAAATATTTGCATTAAAATTCCATTATTGCAAGCCATCGAGGAAATCCCAATTTTAGCCAAAACAATAAAGGAGTTGAGTATGAAGACAACAAGAAAAAGATAAGAGAAACCAAGAAAATTCAATGGTAGGACAAATAGCGGATATTATGATGGGTAGATTACTATTCCAAAGTACCTTGACGGGAAATCCGATTGTCAAGAATTCACATCAATGGAGCTGAAATTCAAAACACACTCATTGACTTAGGGCGATAAATATCATGAGTAGACGGATCATGGACAAAGCCGAAACTTCCTAATCTTCTCTTTACACCCACACTATTACAATTAGCGAGATAGATGCGCGGTCGGACCGAGATGAGGGTAATAGAAGACATTCCCGGTGTCCCTAGACTCTTGGGAGTACCCTGTGGATTTTATGATCCTAACACCCAAGAATGTGATACGGGAGGCCATCTTGTTATCTTTAGGAAGACCTTGGTTGGCTACGGTCGATGCTTTTATTAGTTGTAGGTCCGGTGATATGTATATTTCTGATGGTAGTTCAACAAAGAAATTCACTTTATATCCTCGGCTAGGACAATTACGAGATCTAGATGACACTCGATGGATAGAGGATGAAGAATATTTACAACCACTCTTCACAATTTCAGAAATTGAAAGTGAAGATAATCAGAATACGAATACTCTAGAAAACTTTGAATCTTCTCCGAACACAAACAAGAATCATTTCAAAGAGGGATCCAATATTGAGTTCTTGTCATCTAGGCAGATGTCTCTTCATTCTGTGGACAAATTTGGCGGCTCTACGAGTGAAATTTTTCCCGGGCAAAACCTTGAACATAAACAAAAACCCTAGAAAAATCTCAACAAGAGTTAGTCAAAGTATTACGAGACATTCTTACGCATATGCACGTAAGGAATACAACGACATAGAGAAAGAGGATGATCCCAAGACTTGTACTCATACATATATAGAGGCAAATTGCAAACCAACCCGAAGACCTCAAAGACGGATGGAATCCAAATCTTGGGGAAATTGTCGAGGAAGAATTACGAAAATTGTTAAATGTTAACTTCATCTATCCTATTTCGGATAGTCGGTGGGTTTCTCCTTTAGTGATTGTGCCTAAGAAAAATGGAAAATGGAGGGTGTGTGTTGACTCAGGAAGCCCGAATAAAGCACTCTTAAAGGCCATTTTCCCTTACCTTTCATAGATCAAGTATTAGATACATTAGCGGGTAAAAAGTACTTTTCATTCCTAGATGGGTTTAGTGGTTACAATCAAATCCAAGTAGCACTTGAAGACCAAGATAAAAACCACATTTACTTGTCCTTGGGGTACCTATGCCTACGAAAGGTATTGCCATTTGGATTGTGTAATGCACACACAACATTCCAAAGGGCGATCAAAATTTTTACGATACGATACATGGTTGTGTAGAGGTGTGTACATGGATGATTTTACGGTTTATGGGATACATTTGAAGGCTTTAGAAAACTTGGAAAAAGTCTTAAAAATATGTCGAGAAGCAAACCTTTCACTTAGTCATGAAAAATGTTTTATGATGTTCCTTTGAAGGTATTGTTTTAGGGCACCACATTTCGGGGGATGGGATTAGAGTAGATGAGGCGAAAGTTGAAGTTATTTCTGTTTCTATCCATTCCAAATTTTCTAAAAGTGTTAGAATTTTTCTAGGATTTACGGGGTATTATCGGAGATTTATACAGAAAACTTCACCAAAATAGCATCTCCTCTCTTCAAATTACTCACCAAAGATTGTGAATTTAAATGGACTTAAGTTGCCCGATTGGCTTTTGAAACACGAAAACCAAAATTTCTGGAAAGCACCTATAATGAGGGGACACTAAGCGATTACCTTTTCATATCTCGACGGATGCTTAGATGCGGCTCTAGGGCAGGTATTGGGACGAGAAAGATTTAATTCCCTATGCCATCTATTATCGGTAAAAATTTGACTCTGAGTTAAACTATCTTTTGTAACTAAAAAAGAGTTTTTAGGTTGTTGTTCATGCCATTAACAAGTTTAGACACTATATAACGAGGCTATGAAACTTTTGTTCACAGCGATCATTCTGCACGATTAGATATTTAATGAATAAATCAATCACTAATGGCGAGTTATAAGATGGTTGTGTGTGCAAGAAATTCAACATTACTATTCTAGATAGGCCTGGAAAACCACGGCTCTTGTGGCTGATTTCCTGTCTAGAATTCAAAATATCAAAGATGACACTCTAGGTTGAAGATAAATTTCCTGATGAATATCTTTTCGCAATCTCTACTCAAACTCCATGGTTTGCGATATTGCCAACTATTTATTCAGAAAATTTCCTTCAATTATGAATGCAAAGGGATAAAAGAAAAATCATTAATGATAGTGCAAGATATTCATGGGTCGCTAACGAGTTGTACAAGACGGAGTCCAGTTTGATTATTAGAAGGTGTGTTCGTGAAGATGAGATGCTGAAATTCTCAAGGCATGTCATGATGAACCTTGTGGCGGACACTTTGCGGATAGGAGGACGACCTATAAGATCCTTAATTTAGGATATTATTGGCCATCTTTGTTTAAAGATGCAAGGGAGTATGTCAAAAGGTGTGACGAGTTGCCAAAGGAGTAGGAAACCTTCTCCTTCGGGTGAGATGCCATTACAACCTCGGGTACACATTGAACCTTTTGAAAAATGGGCTTTGGATTTTGTAGGACCTATTAGTCCTCCATCAAGACAAAAGAAATACATATTAGTTTGCGAGATTATGTTACTAAGTGGGTAGAAGCTAAACCATTACTTGTTGCTAATGAATCATCTGTGAATTTTTCTTTTTGAGGATATTTTTACTCGTTTTGGTGTCCCAGGGAAATTGTTACGGATCGAGCTCGAATTTACATCAAGGCTAGTGGAGCAAATGATGGAGAAGTACAAAATCGGACATAGAACATCTACTCCTAATCATCCACAAGCAAATGGTCAAGTGGAATCCACTAATAAAGTCATTGAAGGAATCCTAACAAAGGCATTTTCATCTACATAGAAGAGATTGGGTAGATAGGCTTCCTGTGAAGCCTTGTGGGCCTATAGAACTACATGGAGAAACACAACGAGGCCATACTCCTTATGAGCTTGTTTATGGAAAGCAAGTTTTGTTTCCTATGATTCCAAATTCAAACATTCAAGATGGCGGTTCGGCTAGGACTTGATCTAACGGAGGCACAAAAGCATGAAGTTTGGAGCAAATTAATGAATTGGATGAGATCAGACAAGATGCGATTCGAGAAAACAAGTCTAGTCCAACGGCCAAAGGGCTAGATGGCATGACAAGTACATCAAGAGAGAAGAAATTTAAAGAGGGTAGAAACTGGGCTCTCTTGTTTGGTTCAAAATTCAAGGATTTCAAGGGAAATTTCGGACACATTAGCTTGGGCCATATGAAAGAATTGTTCGAATTTTTGATAATGGGGAAGTAAAAATCAGAACTATAGATGAAGAGGAGGTCACTTTTCTTGTGAATGGTCATAGGCGAAGCTATACCACAAGCCACTCTCAGAAAGAGTTTGTCAAGAAGTTCCAAGAAGACAATGATGTGAAGTTAATGAAGAAGAGTCTCTCTTCTTCATCAACTTGATTAAATTTTCTGAAGCATTTCTCTTTTGAAAAAAAAAATTAAAAAAAATAATAAAAAAAATTAAAAAAAAATAAAAATAAAGGTATAAGCATGAAAACCAATCATTGATTGGCATGTTTATACAGAAAAGATAGGGTGAAAATCAGAGTCTCTCTGACACTCTAACTTTTCCCATTTTGCATTTTTAAGCGAAATTATTATAAAAATCATAAGTTCGGTTCCATAGTGCTTATGATTCATTTCATCTCACTCCATTCACTTATCCATTCATACTCCATTCCATGCATCATTCAGCATTTCATCGACTCCATTCCACATTTCATTCATTTCATTCCATCTTCCATCCATTTCATTTTCATGTCAAAACACAAAATTTGATATCATGCGTAAGTGAATAAAATATGTCATGAATTGCGAGTACGGCCCATATGTTCCTTCATTCCATTTAATGGAGTTTGAATCCATTCATTCCACTTATCCACTTTCTTTATATCATAATCCATCATCCATTTTCATGCATACCACATAAAATTTCACCCATACTCCAAAAAACATTCCATTTTCATGATTAAGGTGTTCTACGGGAACGTTACGCTGATGGACATTCGCCGGTGATCGGCCTTACGCGGCCGTGATCTTTTAGCAGCTATAAACCACGAAGGCATCAACCAGCGGACATCATAATTACAACAAAGTGATCCGGTGAATTCATGAATCAAAAACATCAAGAAAAATTGTGAAAGATTCCTCCAAAGATGAGCGAGAGAAGACAAAGGCTACAAAAACATCAAATAAAGGCGAGAGGTAACAAATTTAAATTCGATGGCATTTCATAAAAGTTTAGCATAGTTTAGTTGTGGATTATTCGAAAGGTTGTTTTAATTGTTTTATTGATCAAACACCAACAAACCCTCTACGGACTTTGTATTAAAATCTTCCATTTCAAAATTCATATCCGATAGCATTTAAGCGGTGAAATGGCCAAAGCATTTTGAATTTTCCCGTCTCTTAACCAAAGCATTTAATGATGATGATTCCTCTACCGTCATAAAATCCTCCGTGATCTCCTCAATCATTAATACAAGCCCTCCACCTCACTCCACTACTCTATTCCGTGACCATTTGCCATAACTTCATTAAGTAGCTTGGGTATTCCATTAAAGAGAAACGGAGATATTATTATCACCCGGGAGCGAGCTAAAGGATATCGAGTTTGAAACTGACATTGAGCATTGTAAACGCGAGCGAGAGCGAAGGAGTAGAATTTGGAAGTATAACGATTGTGAGGACTCAAAAGCCACTTGATCCGAGTGAATGAGATAACATATCCTTGTGTGGACGAAGTTTGGAGCATTTCCATTGTCAACACGGAGGTGTGGCCGTGTAGAGTTTCGTCTGTTGTTACCAAAAGACGGAGGTGCTAAGAGTGAAGTCTTTTGCTACCAAAAACAGAGGTGTGGTAGTGATTGAGTTTGAAAACCATTTGTTACCGGATACAAAGGTTGAGTTTGGTCTGTTGTTACGAGGAGACGAGAGATGTTGTAGTGTTGAATTTGAAGCATACCATTTTCTACTAGGCGAGAGGGTGTTTTTCGGTGATCGAGTTTGAAGTCTTTGCTGTTGCAAAGACGGAGAGGTATTGCGGTCGTAAAAGCGGAAACCATTTGCTACTAAGAGCCGGAAGGGTATTGCACAAAAAGAAATGCAAAGCCATCTCTCACGCCTATCGGACATATCGGTTCGAAATTTGAGATTGCTTTCATGATCAAACGAAGCATATCGATAAAGGTTTTGAAGTTTGTTGCCACTATAAAATAGAGGTATGTCATTCTAAAATTGAAGCCATTTTATTTAGAGCTTGAAGCCATTTTAATGTTAGAAAGTGAAAAGTCATTGTTTTGTGGGTAGAAGAGTGTTAATTTGATATTGAAAAATCATGGGTTTCATCGTAAGGAGGCGAGCCTATGGGATCAAAATATTTAGAAGGTTACCCACAATGCAAGGAAATGTTGCAACAAATAGGATGGCTTCAATTTTTTGGAAAATTTTAATGGCTTCCATAAGGAAGTCACTAAAACATTTTCGAGATCATTCCAAGGAACCGAAGTTGAAATAGGGGATGTCAAGTTTACTGTCAACGAAGTTTTTATTGCGAGAGGCTACGGGATTGTCCAGTATTTGGAGAAAGATGGTTTAAAAATAGAAAATTCCATAATGACTCCTGGAAACAAATTTTAAAATCACCAAATATGGATGTTAGTGTGTTCGAAAAGGAATTCCAGTCTTTTGCATTGAAAAGCAAATGGAGAAACATACTACTTCTTTTACAAAAAATTTGTTACATGTGAGGGTAGATATGGGACATTTTATGTCTACCACATCAGAATAATGATGCATTTTTACGGGAGAAGATTTAAATCTACCATATTTCTTGCATCAAAGTACGAAGAAAATGGCTTCTTGTGTTGAGAGAAAGTTCGATTTTAGAGACAACCACGTATCATCATGGGTTGGTCAAAGTGCTGATTGAGCATCATCTATCTAAAACAAATGATACATGGGATGATTTCTTAATAAGAAATCATTTTGAAGAAACAAAGAACTATCACTGAACCACATCCCACGAAAGTAGAAATGGAGGACTTCAAAAGGTAAAATTGACAAACCGATTCAAGAAAACGGTGAGGAAGTCATTTTGGGAGAAATTTGACTCGAATCAAGAGGCAACAAGGAAAGAAAAGATAATCAAGGAATCTGTCACGGAGAGAAAGGAGATCCTCTCAACTTGGGAGAAGCCACGAGATTAAAAGGAAAAGCTGAAGAAACACCAATCGAACAAACGGGGTAATCAATATTGAAGATGAAGAAACACCCATTGAAGAGGATGATGAAGAAGATTTTTATGAAGGCACCCACGAAATTGATCTGCTCAACGGGAAATTTATGATTATGTGGAAACTTTAGAAGGAATGACTTGACGAGAGAGAGAACCCCCGATCCTCAGCACATGCGAAATTGATATATTAAGGAGGGATAGGTATGAGAGTTGGAATTGTTGAATAGACACATCAAAAATGAAAATTAAATTCTCAAGATCCGATCAAACAAAACTGATATGAACTCAACCTTATCCACATATAGACAAAGTGGAGAGGACCAATGAGAAGATGAAGACAAGGAACAAAAAGTTAATCGGGGCACTCACAAACCTCGGGTTCAAACTTGTGATCGGGGAAACCCGGAAAGGTCTCTAGCTTTCGGACAAAGGAGAAGAAAGGGGATTAGATGTCCTTAGAAGCCTACGAATTCATAGGATAATTTGCATGAGGACATGCAAAGAGACGACGATGGGGGTATGTTGAGCCTCGTTGTGCTTTCCTTCACCTCATTTTACCTCATTCCCCCTTGTCCATTTCTATTTTAAACCCAATTGATCAATAAAAATGAGTTAAATTACTTCTAGAATGGTTTACATGGTGACTTGTTGAATTTGATTGTTGCCATTGTTAAGCATTTTGACGGAACTATTGCGGAGTCAGACATTGGCGTAGCTAACCGGCGATTAACGGCTACCTTCATGTTTGAGTATGTTCCAGGTGGCCTCTTGAGTAAAAACGCATATGGGCATGATCCACGTCGTGCCTACATGGTTTGTTGCTCATCATGGAAGAGGAAATAGATGCAGGTACGGTTATGCACGTGGGAACACATTGTAGAGGAAGACTCCTACTAGGGTAATGCAGTCAGATGTCTTTGTCTTCTTCACGTAGCCACCTCAAAAAGACTCCTAAGATGATTCGGATAAGGAAAGACATTATTCCTAAATTGTGGTATTGTTGCGGCATTTACTTTATAAACTCTTGAGTAGACAGAGCTTAGTTAGAGAGATTTTGTGTTAGATTTCTTTGCTAGATTTTGCATGTAACTACGTATTTACGTCCTTGAAGACACGGAGTGTTATGTTCGAACTATTGCATTGTTAATGGAGCGGAACAAAGTTATTCGAAGGCGTGATTTGATTTGAAGTTGAATGCCGTCAAGTGGTAAGAGGCCCCTTCCCTCTTGCACGGATTTCTTTCGTAAACTAGATAAGTTTTCTAAATTGCTTTCGTTTTGCATTTGAATTGGTAGTTGTTTTGTTTTATCTCTGTAGTCGTATTCGTTCCGGTTCTTCCACGAAGACACTCTTCATGAGACCAAAATGATGAATGTTTAATGACTATGATGTTAGGATAGGGGTCTAAATTTGTATTTGTTTTAACTTCAACTCTTGTAGTCATAATTCGTTCAGCTCTTCCACAAGAAGACACTCTTCCAACGGTCCAAAATGATGAATGATTAGCTGTGATGTTGTAGGGATAGAGGTTGAATTTGTATTTTTTTTAACTAGATACGTAGTTATATTCATTCCAGTTCTTCACAAGAAGACATTCTTCCAACAGAATCATAACAATGAATGATGAATAGCTATAGTATTGTAGGAATTAGTTGTAGTTTTGCTATTATATCACGGTTACACTTGTTCTAATCACTCTTCCACAAGAAAGAAATTCTTCCAATACATCCTTAAGAAGTTCGGAACATGGCTTAGTGATAGTGAAAGATTTGGTTGTTTGTTTGTACTAAGTATCATCTACGATCTTGCTCTTAAACGCTTGCCCAAAGACATCATAATGACGAGTAGGGTATGGGTGTGATAACTTAGTTTTTTTCATTTGCTTTGATTCCCATTTCTTTCAATTACATACAAGTCCACGGTCGGAAATTGTTCTACTCTTCCACGAAGGAACTCTTCCAAAATATCACTAATGATGAACAAACTGATTGTGCTTAACTTCATAGAATAATGCATGTTAGTTAGAATGTCGGAGTTTCATTTGCATTTAATTCATGTTCGGTTACTTTGTTTCAAGTTTGATGATGACTTATCGTTCAACATTGTTCTAGTTTAGAAGCATCTTAGATCCGTTCTTAAGTTAACTCATTGCACTTGTCTCATAGTCACCTTTGTCATCCTTTGCACAATAGATTATTTTAGTTGTTAGGATTCTATGAAGCGACCTTCATTATTCACAAATATCTTTGTTAAGAAAACTAAAAGTGATCCATAAACATAGGAACGAGGAAGATAACATCACTATAAGATCTAAATCTCTACGCAATCTCCTCATCATTTTATGAACGAGCTCTTCCTCGAAAAGAACTACTTTGAACAAGAAACGATAACTCTTTGAGTATAGGTTACGAGACATCCAATTAAATTGCGAGAATAGAACTGAATTTAGTCATGGAATGAATGAGCTGCAGGCAGATAATCACTGTGATAAAATTAGTGTTTAATACATCTGAGTTAGAGAACTTGCATATTTAGTGATCATTTCTCAAGTTTAGTTTTGTGTCATTTTTCAAGTGTCACTCAGCTTTTGTTTCTATTTAGTCATAATTCGAATTTTGTGATGTTTATAATTGCATTTGCCATTCCATACATTAGATTTAACTTTGTTTTGACCACCAACTTCTTTCCATTAGTTTTCTAGGCGGTTTCATTGTGAACATAAAACACCAAAAGACCAAGAAACATCACAATCATCACAAAAAAGAAAGACCAAAAACATCACAAAACCACATACAACGCATTAGGAAACAAGCACCTAGGTACATATGGTACACTTCACTTCAGCAGTTTACAAATCCTGGTTGACAATTAAATGAAGCTCAGTTTAGGAGACTAGATTGAGACCCAACACCTACAAAGAATTATGTTTTAGCCCTACCTATTTTATGAATATCTACAACACTATCATGAGATGCTTTGAATGGGAAGGCCTTGGAGGAGAGCTACATCATTATTTTCTAGAATGCAAGAGCTATGTGGAGTTGGTGCAGCCAAAGGACTCTATACAAGAGTCACTTCAACCATTTCTTCCTTCTCTTGAAAGGGGAGAAAAACCTATGCACAATTCCATATGTAGGAGAGACATTTTTGGTGAAAAATTTGATCATGTAATGCAAGTTTCATTTTCTAATTTGAGATATTCTTTCACCATGTTTATGCAGGCCATGATTCCAAATATGAGTGTTGTATCATGTAAATCTCATCGCAAGCATTGGGCCACTAAAATTTCTAAATTTTTCCACTCCCTTGTTGTGCAAAGGGAGATTTTCTTTCATGATGAGTGCTTCCCAAAGGCACCAAACATATCTCACATTTTCAGCCATGGTGAGATGACTTGTGTAGCAAGTAAGTGGTCGGGAAACCACTTACCATACCTTGATCTGATGTAGGCAGGAGATGCACTACGCTGGTACCATATGTGGGACTATGACCCACCTCCTCATGCTCAAATTTATGTTTGTATATATGTAATTATGCTTCCATACTTGGATGATATAGTTGTAATTTTTATGGGATTGTATGGAGGGAGGATGGGAAGTTTCTATGTACCACATGGAATGGAAACTCTCTATGTGCCTCATGCTACATTTTTTAGAGAGAGTATTGGTCCAACCATGTTTTCTTCTATTGAGTTCTTGACTCCTTGTGGGATGGATTATGTACATCTCATGATGACTTTGGAAGAAAAATTTATGGAGGCTTGGATTGGTGAACACTTAGCTTGTGAAGAAATCTTGACCTTTTATGGTGTCACCAATGGAGGAGGAGAAGTGTTGCAACACTCACCCTATCAGTTGCTTGAGGACAAGCAAAATTTTGGAGGGGAGGGCTGTAATATTCCCAATTAGCCCAAGCTAATGGGAATATACAATTTTGCTTCAATTTTATGTTTCATGAATAAAATTGTAAAGGAGGATCAATAAAACTCCTAATCAGAAAAATAAATAAATGCCACATGTGAACATAGATGAATCTATGCTATTTACATAAGCACACTTAGGTGTGAAAGAGACTGGATCACTTGACCAAGTCAACTAGGACCAAATCAATAGTGTTGTCTAGATAGAATGAATCTCCTAGATGCACAATGCAATTTTAATTGGAGGCTACACATGTGAATGGAGCTAAATAATTGAGATGGTTTAGGGTTTTACAAGACTTTCATCCTATAAAAGGAAGAGAAGGACAACAGGAGAATGTTTTTGATTGAGTATATTTTTGAATATATTGTCTGTTTAGACATATATCATTTTCTATTGTTTAGCTGAGGATAGTGCTATTTAGCACTAGGGTGTTCATGTTCGGGAATCCCACCTCTTCCATTAAGTAGCTCTTGAAGGAGTCTTGCTGATATTTTCCACTATTAGGCATTTGGAAAAGCTCATATTCCAACTACAATGTAGATCCTGTTGAGCGTTTGGTTGTCCTTGTAAGTTGCAGCAAGTGGAGGCTAGATCTGCTCAGATCTAGGCCAATCTAGTGCCTCTTTTCAGTGGGAAAGCCTTCTATCCCCTTGATGAGAGAGTATTAGATATTTGGAGATGCATTTTTAGATCTTGGCATTAGGCCAAACCAGTGCTAGAGCCTACAGTGTAGTTTCCCTTCCAGGACTGCGTTATTTGCAAGTGTACAGTTGCAGGGTGTTTTGACATACATTTGGAGGAGAGATCTTTGGTGTTGGGGTTATGCCCTTCACTATGATGATCCATGGATTATATTTATTATCCATGTTCTATTTAGATCTGATCTACTTATATTGTATTCATCTTCAGAAATTTCTAAATACTAATGTAGATCTGCAACTTTAGATCTCAGATCTACTCTTTGTGTCTCATGTTTTTCTCAACACCCCAAGGGGAATTTGTAAAGGAGATCTTCTAGTGTAAAAATATGAAATGGATCTAATATTTTGTACACAGATCTGCTCTATATCTGGAGTGTAATATACAGCTGCTGCAGCTCTTAAAAATAACACTATCAATCTATTTTCAGTCAAATGCATGTGTTGCAGCCCCTCTTTTTGAGGAATTTCTTCTACATTTTTTCATACATTGTATGGGCCTCAATATGGATCTAATTTATTGTTGTATATATGAATGTTGAGCCTTCTTATTGGTATCCTACTATTTCTCGGAAAAATTGCATTATTTTCTTGCAGTATTGTTGCATATTGCTGCAGCCCCATTCTTGGGTGTTTTCTAGCCATACTAGGTGTGGGAGGTCTATTTACCTCACCTAGTTTGATTTGTTTTTGCTCTCCTTTTGGATTTAGATGCTAGATCTCCAGATCTAAGGAATCCAAGAGTTGAAAACTCATTTCAATACATATAGTTCTAAAAAATGTGTTATTCTAGCAGGTATTGCCGAGTCTTCCCTTTTGGAGATATTACAATCAATAAGAGACCTTATATCTTTGTCTTTTTTTGAAGGAGGAATCTCCATGTCTTCCTCTTGAAAAGAAATATTTTCATGCAATGGGGACTTTTACCTTAGCAATATGTCATACAAGTTTATATCCCCTTCAATGGTTTTCTGAAATGGAGCTAAATTTAGGGACCCTTCCAATACATGCAAAAGTTTTGTTTGATTTGGTTTGATAGATTCCATAGAAATTGTTTCATAATACTTTTCATCAAACCTTTCCATTGTTCTTCTAATGAACTTTGCATAGGTAGATGTATTTTCATTCTTTAAGGAAAAAAATTCAAACAACCACCAAGCATAAGCCTTACCCTCAAGATGCAGTGTTGCTACTTTGATGGCTTCCTTTTCTGAAACTTGATGTTGGTGCACATAGGTGTCTAACTCCTTCACCCAAGCCCTAGATGGACATTTATGTGATCCATGAAAAGTAGATAGAAAGAATCTACCCACACCATGTTGCTTGATCCTTGTGCTTCTTTCTTCTTTGATATTTCAAAACCCTTGGAAGTTCAAGTGATATTTGAACTCCTTAGATTGAGCTTCATACTCCTGCAAATAATCACCAAGAGTCTCCTTCTTTGGCACATCTCCTTTCTTCTTCGTCTTCTTCTTCATGAAAAAGTGGTTGATAAAGCATTGTAAATATCATGACATAGCTGAATTTTCACACCCATAAGATGAGGAATTAGATATTTCTTCATGTATAGATATTGTAGATCTTGTTGAGGGATTTCCATGCGTTTCCCTCCTCATTTCTTTGATGCCTTTGCTTTTACCCTGTGGAGTTTGAAAGAGAAGTTTTGAGAACCTCTTTTTTCCAGAAAATAAGGGTTTTCTTTGATCTATCTTTTAGATCTTCTCCTCCCCATGAGAAGAATACATGATGGATTAAGAACACAGTTTGAGCCAAGATTAAGGCTCCGATACCACTGTAATATCCCAAAATGGGAAAATCAGCAATACTTGCACAGAAAACAGATTTTTTAGAAATATGAGCATCAAAAGTAAAATGCAGCCCATGAATCCATTAGATCTAAAATTATTGAACTTATATCTAATAGGAAATCAGAAAAAAAAATGACTTTTTCCTAGTTAAACATGCCTCCCATGCTCAAAACAACCCAAAAACACTAAAACCCCAAGACTGCAATACACAAAAATTACTGCATAAAGAGACAATGCAGTTATTTGAGGGTTATATTAAAAAAATGGAGAGAAAAATCATATCTTCTATTATATTAATCAATGAGGCATAAAAACAAAGATCTAGTCTCTTTTTACATAGATCCAAGATGACCCAGCAAGGGTTTCTTGACAGAAATGATACACATAAAATATCTGCTACAAATCTATGGTTGAATCACATTGTATAGCTGAATATCTACATAAAAATGGCTGAAAATGAAAATAAATGGTTGTAGAATCTCCTACTAGCTCTCCAGGAAGAAGGCTGACCCTCCTCCTGGGAAACTAGCTCATAAAAGTGGGGTTTTAACCCCTCCCACTGCAATACCTTAAGAAATAACACGATTTCTGGAAGGGACTATGTTGTTGCTGAAGGTAGCTGCTTGGCCTAACACCAAATAGTGGAAAATGTAACTGAAAAGGCTCCTCTTAGATTTCTTAAACAAGATCTCCAAGAAAGAGTAGGGAATCCCTGCATGAGAAAACCCTTGCACTAAACAGTGAAACAAACTTAGCTAAACAACCAAAGAATGAAAGAAGTCTAAAAAAACCACATACAAAATATAATATTCAATCCTTCCCCATATGGTTGCTATCCCCTCCATTATATAGCTGATGAGCTTCCTCACTAAGGGTTCCACCCCATTATGAGGTTGCTTCCATGCAAAGGCTCCTCCACCAAAATTACGTTGTCTCCATTAGTCTTTCTCATTTATTTACAACGTTGTTTGATTTAGTCAATATTGACTGGATCAAATTTGATTGGATCTTCATGCCTTGTCTCCTTTCACACTCAAGGTGTCTTCATTTTGACTAGCTAGATTGATCTTCATTCACATTGAGCTGTCTTTATTTAGGATCCACTCCTCATATAAAAATGTTGTTGACTTGGTCAAACTTGACTTTGTCCACATATTTTAGATCATGTTCACACATGAGGATGATTTAGCTGGTTATTACATGATCCCTTTTCACATTATGAGGGATTTTATTCTTACTTAAGCAACTTATGAGCCTCCTTGCCTATTTATTCATCTAACTAGATTTTAAAAGAAAAATTAATATTCCTATTAGTTGCATGCTAATTCATGAATATTACAACTACACCACTTCTAGAGCTTGTTTTTCAGAGGAGGGAGCTTCCATTCCTTTGGGAGATCAGTGAGGAAGATTCTAGAGTATATTTCCTATCTTGGCACTTGGCCAATCCATTTTCTATCTCCTATAGCGCAGTCCCTCTCCTTGACTGCGTTATTTCCTGTGTGCATCTATAGTGAGGGTTTGCAGTGATTGTTGGAGGGTGAGATATTCAGTGTTAGGACCAGAATTTCACTTGGAAGATCCATTGGAGGATTTATATTTATCTGGTGCAACATCTTCAGCCATGTCGATCCAGTTCTTGAGTTGCAGCTGCTACTTAGTCCTAGGACTGCAACTCCGACATTTTTTCCATTTTGCATATTTCAGGCAATCCTTCCACGATTGTCTTGAAATTTTGTTTGGGGGATTAGATATTCACTCCCAATGTTGTATGAGAAATCTATTTGTAGATTTGTTTTATTTCTCCATGTAGCAGTGTACCATCTATGACTGCGATATACATATTCATGAACATTCTGCAATATATAAGCATCTCTCTTTTGGCATATGTATTCATGGGAGGCTCATTTGGCTTTATGATTTGAGTTATGACCACTTCTATTGTACTCATTTTCTGCTAATATGTATAATAAAATGGCTCCATATTTTCCATACATTTTAGTATTATGTTATTCACTGTTATTTCCAGTTTTGTGTTCATGTATTGTTGCATCCCCATTTTGGGATATCACACTCTCCCAATATCTCTTTCACTACTTGATGCTTCGATATCATGATATGAGGGTGAAGGATTGTGGAAAGGTGATGAGGAAGGATCAGGTTGAGGTGAATGGATGTGAGTGGATGGTGATATATGAACAACAATATGTGATGGAGAAGTGGATATGGGAGGATGAGAAGATGAAGGAATAGCATGCTGATGATGGCCAGGTGAAGTAGTGAAAACCTCATTGGAAATGAAGGTCTCCTATGGAATGTTTTTCTGTTGTAGCTGATGCATGACCACCATCTTGATGAGTGAATGATGAAATACGATTTGCATTTTATGATTGTAATATCTCTTTTTCACAATGTAAGCCATTTTTTCAATGCTACGGAAAAGATAATATGGTATATGAAACATCCTAACCCTAATGAAATGCATAAGAAGACGGATATGGTATGAGTAGAGGCAGGAAAACCTTCCCTCATGAGTGAAATACTTCATTATTATCCTCATCATGGGTGCATATCTATCAAGAATATGAGAGAAAGGGCAGATGGACTTGTGATGATCTTTATACCTAGGTTTGAGGTATGGTTCAAAATAGCTCGTGTCTAGGTTTGCTTGTTTGAACCACTTCTCTCCCACACTAGGTATCCCTATAACAATTGCAATGGCATCAATAGACATCTCAAATGTAACCCCGACAAGATTGACCTGCTTGTCATGTAGATTGATGATGAATAGCCTTTTTAGCTCCGGGTGATTTTGGACTTGCTACACCTTCTCACAAAACTCAAAGAAGCCCACATGTTTAAAGCAAGAAACAGTAAGAGGATATGCCATGATTTCCCTTGTATTGAGGGGTTCAAACCTATTTATATTCCCTCCCTTATGATCATGTCTCCTTGGCATTCATGCCTCACCACCATTGCCTTCACCCTCAGACATTTTTAAACTCTATTTTGGAAACCCTAGGATGTAAGTGGAATGAATGAGGGGAAGGGAATGAAATGGAAGTTTGAAAAAATGAAGGGGAAAAATATATGAATGTAAAAGCCTCAACCAATGCAATTAACCTTGTTTATGACTAATTTCTTTAAGGAGGACGAAATAGGAATGAAACAATGATTTCAAGCTAAAACTTAGGGTTTCCTTTAGGGTTTCATGAGGGTTTCATTCCCATTCAATTAAATGATGACCAAACTAACTTCAAAGTAAGGTTTATTCCATGCACTTACCCATAAAGAGTTGTTGGAGGACTTTGAAAAATATTTGAAACTGATTTGACTTGATTTTGATAGCCCCAACCCTTGGAAAACTCCTCTGTCTAGGCGTCCAATGCCAATGGTTGAGGGCGCAACGCCAACCCAAGCATGCAACACTAGTCTCTTAGCACGCAGTGCCAAGGAAATATTCACAGGGTCCTTTCTAGAAAGGATGCAATGCCAACTCCTATGCACGCAATGCCTTAAGAAAACGTGTTGAGGAAAACTGGCAAGGGCATAGTGCCAACTCCCAGGCGCCCACGCCAAGCCAAATGCGGAGCACCAAGAAATTTTTCTCAAATTCGCTCAGAAAACCCACAAAATTTTCCTTGGTGAATGCTATTGATATTTTGAAAGGTAACAATGGTTCACTCAAAGTGTTAAATGGGCTTTCATAGGCTTATGGATTTAATTTAACTTTGAAAAACCCACTTTCTAATGTTTGAAGTCTTTTTTCTTTTCTTACTAACACTCTTTGACATTTTTTCCTTGCAGGTTGTTGAAGTCATGAAGTTTTCTTTTCTTTTGATCATTGAGGCATGACATTTTTATTTTGAAAAGTTTAGGATGATTACACATAGTAGCATCTTCAAAATATTTTGTAGTTTCCACCATAAAACGCAACTCAACTTTCTCACCTTTTCTAGCCACCTTTTTCAAAACCCTAAGTGTCTGCAGTTCTTTACAACAATCATTAGTGTTGTCTTCTAAGTTCTCTATAGCCCTTTCAAGTTCATTCATTTATGTCCATTTCACCTTACCATTTTTCCATATTCCATCAATATTTTCTGATTTACTTTCTTCATGTTTGGCCTCATGTGCTTCCTTTTTTCCATATTCCATCAATATTTTATGATTGAATTTCTTCATGTTTGGCCTTGTGTACTTCCTCCATGTCATTTTACTACAAGTAATCACCACTTTGGCACTCAAATGGATTATTAAGTTTATAACCAATGCCATATGTAAGACCAAGTTTTTTTTCCTTTCCCTTGTTGTAAGCTATTTTCATTCAGAAGTAGACAGTCTACATCATCAGTACTTTCTGCTGATAAATCTTCCAACACTTCTGCACAAGTGCCAAGCTTTGTCCATTTTTCTCACTTTCAATTTCTGAACTGAGAAGATAATCCTCTTTGGATATTTTTAGGTCCTTCTTGAATAACCATGTCTTGACATTCTATTACATCTGAGCTAGATTCTAGCAAAGGAAAAGCATTGCCTGAAACATCCAAGAATGACCTTGAAAAATGTAAAACCCTAATTACCTAATGGGAGTGCTTTTTGACCTATTTTTGAATGATATTTGACTTAGAGATTTTCAAGTGAAAATAGAGCATTGTTATAGGTTATTATGCCCAAAGGGACATGGGAATGAGTTAGCAACAAGAAATCCTAGAGGGAGGATGGAGTTTATTGACAGGGGAAAATAGGGCAATGAGGTTATAGGCAGGAAACAAGGATAAAAATGGGAGGCATAAGCCCATAATGAGTCTTTTAATATAATTAGGGTGCCTTTGGGATGGAAAACTGATAGATAGGGAAAAAGGTTTTATGAAGATAATGAAGGTAGTGAGATTTATGAAACCCAATATATTCAAGGAATATTGTTTTTAGAAAACTATAACCATCCTATAGTAATCCAAAGATAGTGAAAAATACTGATGACTAATAGTGGCTCCACTTGGGGAGGGTAGCTCCTTCAGGAGGTGTCAAGAACCTTAGATCTTTGATTTTGTAGATGAAATGCCTCACATGTTTGTTGATTTCCTTCATTTTTCAATGTTGATTTGCTGCTGCTCTTGGAAGCTTGTGATTTTAAAATATGAAAAAACATGACTGCTTCAACATTAACTCTACCTACCCACCATAATTTTCCTAGCATTTTTTCTTTAGTTGGGTGCATTTAGACCGGCAAACCTTGGACATCATTTTTTATTTTGAAAGCACAAACTATCTACTTCTACCCTTATATCATCCAAAGTCTCAGAACTCCTTTTATTCTCTACCCAATTTACTTATCTTTCAAGGTTAAACAATTTGATAGATTTCCATTCTCTAATCTACTAACATAAAATTTAAAAAATGACCAAATCGAGGTTGAGAAGTTTGATTTGTCATGAGCTGTGGTATTTTGGACAAGTTGAACAGAGATTTTATTTTTGCACAAGAAAAAACAGAAACTTGAGGTCTATAATTTGGAACTTGTCACTCATCCCTCTCTTTTCTCTTTGGTTCAGATTTGAGATTTGGGAACAAATATCTTTTCCTAACCTAATTTACTGATAAGCCAAGTTTATATAGTTTGGAAAATCTTCATTTTCTATCTTATCAGTAGAAATTTAAAACATGTTCAATCATGATTAGGCTTTATGACTGAACAAGACTTTCCTTTCTCAAAAGTAGTGGCATTTGGACTTGCACACTTTCAGACATATTATTTTTTGGTATGGGGCTTTACCTCTTATTTTTATCTGTCCTATTTTCTTCTTCTTCTTTTTTGTGTTTTATTTTTCTGATATTTTATTCAAGAAATGATATGTACAATGAACAAATATTTAAACTAAAAACTTCAAAAAAAATAATGCTTGAGCATCCTGCCATTGACAGGACCTCCATATAATTATTTTTCATCCATTTATTGTAGAAAGAATGCATTGTTACCTCTAATTGAATGGATGATGTATGGACCTTTCCACAAATTTTCAAATTTCCCATGCTTGCCCTTGTCCTCTATTCTTGAATCCCACTTCAGTACTTTGACTCCAATCTGGAAATCATTTTCCTTGGTCCTCTTATCAAAAAGCTTCTTGGTGCTTTCCTTCACTTGCTATGTTTTGTTGTATAATTCTTCCCTTGATTGCTGCAAATGGTTTGGTTCAACCTCCTTTGTATATCATACTCCTCTGATTGTACCTCTTGAATAAGCTTCATCACTGGGACTCCCAAGGATGTTGGAAAAACTGCATCCATGCCATACACTAGTTGATAGGGAGACATGTTAATTGATTTTTTGTTTGTTAATCTATCTACCCATAGTGCATGCACTAATTTGTTGTGCCATGACTTTTTGTTCTCTTCCAACAATTTCTTGCTGATATTACCAAAAAAAATTTAGAGGACTCGGCCAACCCATTACCTTGAGTGTAAAAATCTGTAGAATACCCTAATTTAATTTGATACTTGTGGAAAAATTCCACCATTCTCTTGGACTTAAATGCAATAACATTATCAGTGATAATATTTCTAGGAAAACCAAATCTAGACAAGACGTGATTTTCAAGGAATTTGATGATTACTGAGTTAGTGGCAGTCCTTGAAGGGATGGATTCTATCCATTTGGTGAAATAGTGAGTTGCAGTAAGGATCAATTTGTGTTGGGCATAGGAATCAGGGTGGATTTCTCCAATGAAATCCAAACCCCATTGTTGAAAAGGAGCTTCAACACTGATGGGTTGTAAAGGCAAAGGTAGTAGTTTTCTCTTTCCCTCAAATATTTGGAATTTATGGAAAGTCACTACTAGCTTGTGGATATCAGGGAAAAGAGTGGGCCAATAGAAACCATCTCTAAGGATTTTGTTGGTAGTGGTTTTCCAATAGAGATTACCTCCACATTATCCTTCATGAAACTCATGCATGATTCTATCTGCATCATCTTCAAGTAAACATTTAAGGAGGATACCAACATAGTTTTTCCAATATAAAGCTTTATCTAGAATGCAAAAATTTACAGCTTTTAGTTTCAAGAATCTGACCTTTGTTTTCGACAAACTAGGAGGAGAATTTAGTTTTAAAAGCACATATAATATATCAGCATACCAGAGTGAGTTTAGAAATTCTTCTTCAATAGGTGGAGTCACCATCTCCTCTTGTTCATCCAAGGATTGTATCATTTTTATGTCTAGTGCTTGAAAGTTTTTTTCAGCCATCAGTTTGGACAGTCCTTGCCCTTTGATTAGCTTGGTGGGCTCGATTTATAGATCATATTCTAAGATGACAGTAATCTACTTACCCCTTTTACCATCAGGATCCTGAGTTAGTATGTCCTTAAAAACTACATGAGGAACAAAATCAATGAGATGTGAATGCAAGATGTAAACTCTAAAATATTTTAATGCTTTGATTAAAGAAAATCTTATTTTTCCATAATGTTATATTTCATAGGTGCATGTCTTAGTGCCTTGCTGAAGAAAGCTATGGGCTGTTCTTGTCCCATTATGCTATTTTGTAGTAATACTGCAGCAATTGTGTGTTTTGATGTAAATGAAAAGATGAATAAGTCCTTCGTAAAGTCAGGGTTGATTAGAACTAGTGTTTACGTAAGTGCTTGTTTTACTAGTTAAAAGGATTGCTTTGCTTCTATGGTCCATTTGACTCCTATTTCTCTTTTCAGCATGTTTGTAATGTTTCTTATGAGTTTTGAAAGGTTTGGTATGAACCTTCTTAAGAAATTTATCTTTCCAATGAAAGATTGTAGCTCTTTGATGTTTCTAGGGTGACTGATCTGCAATATCCCCTCAATCCTCTTTAGGTATATCTTAATCCCTTCTTTAGATATGATGTGGCCTAGAATTTTTCCTTCTTGAAGGATAAACAAATTTTTCTTGGGGTTTAAAGATAAACCATACTTTCTACACTTTTCAAGGACTTTTCTTAAGTGAGTTAGGTGTTTTTCATCAGTTTTTTAGTAGACTGTGATGTCATAGAGATATATCACAATGAAGTAACCTATATCTTCTGAGAAAGAAATTTCCATGGCTCTTTCAAAAGTGGCCCTAACATTCATTAACCCAAAAGGCATTTTGACATACATGAAGGTGCCCCAAGGTGTAGTGAAGGTGGTTTTGTGCTGATCATCTAGATGTACTAACACCTGATTATACCTTGAAAAATCATCAAGAAAAGCTATTCTTTTGGAACCTACTACCCTTTGCAGTGTATGATCCATCTTAGGTAAGGGTATTTGTCTTTCAGGGAGGCTTCGTTTAAATTTCTAAAGTTTATGCATAGCCTAATTTCCCCTGTTTTCTTCCTCACTATTACAAGATTTGAGACCCATTATGAGTACCTGAGTGGGACTATTATTCCAACATCATAAATTTTTTTAGTTTCTTTCTCAACTAGAGGCATTAGGACAGGGTTTATCCTACACAATTTCTTCTTGAATGGTTTCTGGTTCTCCTTGAGAGGAATCTTATGCTAAATGATGCTTGTATCATAGGACTTCAAGTCCTCATAGCCTCATGCAAACACATCCTTAAATTATTTGAATAGCTCAATGTATTTCTATTTCTTAAGAGCTGGTTCTGTTTTGGACAATTTAATCATTTTAGGTTCTTCCTCACTACCTATGTTGCTTTCTTCTACATCTATTTCGGTGGATTCCATTTTAGGCTTCCTAGCAACATCATTGAAATCAAACAATTCTTCTAAGGGAGAAAGTCCTCTTGGCAATAGATTTTATTTTCATTGAAATAACTCAAGGTCCCTTTTATCTGAATCTTCACACAATTCAGCCTCATGAGGGTATTCTAGCATATTTATATCAGCAGCATAAGGTGGCTCTATTTTGTGTGTTTATTCCTTGGCAGAGCAATCCTCTTCATGATCTGAATTTGATTTTGGCATTTCAAAGTCATTTTTGGACTACAGGATGTCTTCAATATGTTTTTTGCCTTCAAAAACTTGCCAATAATCTATGTTGTCAGGGACTGGCAATCTTCTTTTGACTTTTACCGTGTATTGCTCATTAGCATGAGGCAATTGGCAAGTTTCGACAACGAATGCTAGTTCATTTGCAAGGTTGTTTTGAGTTCTTGGGACAGAGGTATGTTCATATTTTTCAAAAAAAATTAGGATTTCTAAGGCAAAAATTCTATATTCTCTTAGCCTAGGATTTTTGGTTGAATATTCCCCTTTAATTTTCCTAATAATTAGCTCAGAATCTCCTTGAACGGAAATCCTCTTAGCTCCTATATTTTTCAGCAATTGTAACCCTAGGAGAAGAGCTTCATACTCTGCAATATTTTTTGTACATTGAAAATCTAGCTTGTAAGACTGACCTTCATTAATGTTGTGTATCCAAACACCTGCTCCTGAACCAACGTTTCCACAAGAGCCATCAAAGCTCATGTTCCAAAGAGTTTCAAGTTCAAATTTTCCATTGTGTTGTTGTTCATGGCTGCTAGGGTTTTGGCTGTTATGTTCTTCATTTTGTGTTTGGTTTGAATATTCTGACAGGTCTTGCTCTTTCTCTTTTTCAGTTACTTCTTCATTAATTTCATCTTCATTGTACAAAATAAATGAATCAAGGTCCGAATGGATAGAATACAGAGGGGTGTTGTTTGGCTTATCTTGGCTGCTTACCATGTATTTCATGTGAGATTCTCTGTATAGTCTTCTTGTTTGGTTAAATACTAGAATGATAGCATATGTCATGTCCATTTGGAGGGTTCCTTGGATTTTGGCTCCCCATGATCTAGATAAGAGCATGCCATATTTTGGGGTAATGTTAGCCATTACAATATCCATGACTAGGCTCTTGGCTAGTATTTGTGCCAGATTGACACATAGATCCTTGATTAGGCCTAGACATTTAACTCTATTTGAATCAAAAGAGTACAAGTCTATGTAGGGTCTAGTTATTTCGAGGCCTAATCTTTCCATCACTACCTTCGGAGTGATGTTATGCGAAGCACCAGAATCCAGCACGGCATTGTGTAGGATTTTGTCATGGATGTTCAAACTGAAATAGAATTGAGGCACAACTCCCTCTTGAAACTTTCCCTCTACCTCTGGTCCAAACAACAATTCTGGCTTGTCATCAGTTAGATTTAGATTATCAGTGCCATTTACTATGTTTAAAGCCTTCAAAAATTGAGATGTATATACATATTGAGTCACTAATTCAGTAAGGGGTATGGCTATTTTTATCTTGGAAATTTCACTCTCAATATTGAATGGTGTCTATGTTCATGGCAGAGTTAGATCAGTTTTATCATCCATGGTTTTTTCAGCAACTTTAGCTTTCTGATTTTTATTTGGAATATTAGTTAAAGCAGTTTTTCAGGGCCACTAGTTGATGTACTAGGGTAGCTTTGGTCACTATCATGTTGGCTGATTTGTTTTTTCTTTGATCAGAATTATTAGCCATGGTGTTTGTATTTTCTGTTGTCTTTTTAGAAATTTTTTCAGGGGTCTTCCTAGCATAAATTTATGGTTTTTTCCTCTTTGGGATATCTTTGGTTTTCCTCCTTTTGAGGTCATACTGCCTATGAACCTCCATGATAGCATTTTCAAACTCTAGTTTGTATTCTTCAGAATCCTCATATGTTCTTTCAGTTTGGTTTGAGGAAGACAGACCTTGTAATTCTTTTGTGAGGAAAACAACGTCCTCACTATCAAATCCTATTAGATTCACATGGTTTTAATCTAGCTCCTCAGTCTCTCTATCGTCTTCATCTACATAGTTTTCTTGGAAAGTTGGTCTGATTTGATGGTCATTTTCTCTTTGTCTTATTTGAGGAGGATGTATTTTGAAGTTTTGTTTTATGTTTTTGTTTTGAGGATTTGTTTGGTTTTCACTAGGGGGTGCTCTTTCTTTTAAGTTAATTCTCTCCATCATCCTTTCCATTGTGTTAGTCATCAATAATTTTTTCTTTTGTAGACGACTAAATGCTTATCCTAGATTTCTAGAAACAAATTTCATTAACATTGTGAGTTCTATAAATCTCACTGCATTCCTCATCCTTAAGCTAATTTTTTCACTATTTCATCATCCCATCATATCAAGCTCAGCTCACCCATCCCAGAAAACCCATCATGGCCTCATGTCACTCATTTTGGCTATATTTTGTCACCTTTGGCCTCAATACTCTATTTTTGTTTTAGCCTAAACCCCTCCACTGCTACCTAGGGCCACCAATCAGCCATCTCTCTTAGATATCTAGAAATTCCTGAAGCATTGATGGTCTCAAAACTATCTCTATAGGCTCTTTAGATGAATCAAGAACTTTGGATTTTGGATCTTCAATACCTCAGTCTATCAAAAAACTCTGTTTTACACTAAATTACCTCAAAGCCAAGTTTTTCAGTCAAAGACCAAGTCTAAAGAACCTTCCACTAGGTCACCTAGGGTTTCATAAGTCATAGGGTTGATTTGGTGTTCTCAAAGTCTCTATTTTCCTATGTCAAGAGGGTGAATTGAAAGGAGAAGAAGGTCAAGAAACTCGGTCCAAGACTGATCAAAATCCATTCAAGGAAGGCTTCCTTGGCCAAAGCACAAATTCTACAAGGGATAACTGCCCTTGTTCACATTTTTGTAAAAATGATCAAGGTTTCCATTAGCATAAGAGGCGGTAAGGTAAAGGGATGAAATCATCACTAGACGACATCCAAAACAAAGAGAAAGGAAACAAGCCTATGTTTAAAGAGAATCAGGGTTTTTGTGATTGATTGACAAAATATTGTTGCAAAAGTAAGAAGCCAGTACAAGAACCACAAGGACAGAAGTCACCTCAACTCCACTAAGTACACATTGAAGATTTTCAGAAATAATAAATCAATTTTGAAAGGTTATAGGGAACTTAGAAGACAATAATTTTAATTTTCTCTAATAGCCCTAAAACCTAAGATTTTGGAAATATGGATAGAACAGGTCCAAGAAATATGATAAGTCCTCCTTCATAAAAAAATATGGCGTCCAAAAGTTATCCAAGGTGTCCATTAGGGTTTGTCAAAGGTAATATTGTTTCACCTGCACCAAAGAGAGAAATTGTAGAGGGTATCGGTATAAGAGGCTTAGTTTCCAAATACAGTCATACATCTTCAAAATGATCAAGGGAAAGGCAAGCATGAGGTCAAGTATTAAAATGAGAAATCAAGTTGAAACATGAGTTTGCTGTTCAGAAAATGAGGTGTCAAAGTCCAAAAAATGACAAGAAAACCAAAAACCCTATGTTGTGGCACCTGCAGAAATCAGAAGTGGCCAAGGGAAAACATGGTAAACTTGATGCACACCTCTCTGCAAAAAGGACCTCACTATTAGAAATATCAATAAAAGGTAAGGAACACCTGTTTCAGGTAAATTGCACTTAAGAGAGCCAGAACGAATAAAAAATTGTGTTTTCAGTTTGTCAATATATTGCAAAGACAGATTAAGTAAGTGCCCAGACTTTCAAAGGTAAAAGAGGTAAAAAGGACATCCATATCTTTTCAGTCAGCTATCACCACCAAAGAAGAAGAAAATATGCCTTGGAAAAGGCCTTCAAGAAACCCCTGCAAAAGATATCAAGGTTATCAGTCAAATGACAAAAATATTGAAGAAACATAAGAAAAGTGGGTTTATAAGTTTAAATTATTTCTCTCAAAGGGTATAAAGGTTTTTTTTGTTTCATTATTAACTCATTTAGCACTTTGTGGAGAGAAAGAAGGCTTAAGGAGAAAAAACAGGGTTTTCGGGTTGCTTCAGGGCAAAGTGATTTTAGCGCTACACAAACCACCAACGCTGCACAAATACAGGTTGCCGCTACGCTAACCGGCCCTCCAAACAGTCAAATTTGAACGACATTGTGCTAATAACCACCAATGTTATGTAAATACTATACACTACGCAAATGTAGACCTAACTCTCCTAGGATCGATGAAACACGGCACGATCGCCCGACAACTCTGTACTGCTCGGGCGCTGTGCTAACGAGTCGCTCGACACCTCTGCACGACCACTCAATGCTATGCAAACGCTCCACCCAAATCACCCAGCAGACAGGAAGACGGTGCACGCACCTGGTGCTGTGCTAACCATCGTGCAGGCCTTGTTGGCACTGCACAAACAGCCTAACCTGACAGCTCGGGCAAGGTGCTAAACAAACACAAAGAAACTTCAAAGGGCATAATCTCTTGCCGTAACTCAATTTTTCATCTTCCATTCACCTCCAAGACCTGTAGGAGTGCCAAAAAACTAGTAATTAACCTCCTTTAATCATCCTCACAATAGTTTTCCATAAATTTAATTATTTTAAGGTTTTAAAAGTTAAAACCCTAGGAGGTAAACCCTAGATCTAGCATATACATGAAACCTTGTGTTTGAAACCTCCTTAAAACTAGTTATGATGTCATGAATGGGTAAGTGAATTAAAGTGGTTGTCATGCACCTTTGAGAAGGTCCTCCTTAAGCTACAAAACCACTCAAAACCTAAGAGCCCTATCTTCCATATCACTCATTCTCCAAAGTTGACTCCATCATCATCTTCACCTTGTTTCATCAAGCCCTAGTTTGTACGCCAACATCTCCTATCACCATGTCATGAGCTGAGAATAGAAGTGGTAGTGATAAAGGTCAAAAGCCTTTGAGACCAAAACATAAGGGAGGAAAAGTCAATAGATTGGAGCCTCAAAGCATTGTGTCCATCACCTCCTCTCCTAGGATCCTGTCATGCTTTCAGAATGCAAGATGATTTTAGTTTTGAGAAGGTCAAACAAGTCAAGAGCCATCTTGAGCTTACAAGACTCCTCATTCTCAACTTGCACAACAAGCACTCAAGCCTTGCAGGAGTGGATTTTTAGATCTCAGCAGGTGCCATCTCTGAGGCTACAGGTTTCCCAGCTGTGGGTGAAAAATGGTTTAAAAGGGGAAAATTAGACAAAGACATTCTAGAGCCATTTATCAAAACAAGATATAGAGGAGGCAACAAAACAATTTTCCCTTTCTGGTTGTGCTATGCAACAACTTCCCCCCATTTTTATTTTCAAAATAATCTAGACCTTTGATAAATAGAAATATGAACCCTTCTTAAAAATGTATTTTTCATTTTAGATAAAAAATAAAACTCCTAAAAACACTATTGATTTTGTTAAATAAAAACATTAAAACAAAAAGAAATTAATAAAACATCCTTGAAAATACCCTATCGCAAATCCCATCCCGCATAATCTTTTTCATTAAAATATAAGTAACAAAACAGCGAAATCCTGATTTTGTGATCAACGTTTGGAGTTTCACAAGCAACAACAAAAATCACACATCGCGAATAAATATTTTAAACTTTAAGAAAACTTTACCAAAGTTTTGATATTGCGACAACTCCAATTTTGCAATATTCCGATACTGTGATTTTGCGATTTTGCAATATCACAAAATCGCATATCGCATAAACAAAATGTAATGTGCTTCATAAATATAGATTCAAAGGGCACGACGTGATAGATTTGACAGGTTTTAAATAAAGGTTTTACGTGAAATAAATCATGCCATAAACGATTAAGTGTGTTTTATCATCCCAATGCGAATAGTTATTGTTTGGTTACAGATAATTAATGGAATAGCTGCCTCCCAAATATTTTCTTTCTGAATTGGTCATTTCAAATATATCTTCCATCATTTGATCATTACTCTATTTTCATAGGGATTTTCCTTCAAGATATGTCCATCCACAAGGTAATGCAAAAGCACAACAAACAGACTGTTGCAGAAGAAGAATACACAGAAATGTCGCCAATAGTCTTCGATACACTCTGCACTATTGATGGAGGTGCCACAAAGTGGAAATATATCTATACCATTCTTGAAGATGAAGAACCTGAAGTAGTGGAGGTCAAAGCGTCTATTGATGATGCAATACCCTCAAATTTACAATTTAAAGATATTGCATGTTCCTTCCTTCATAGGGTAGCGGTAAGGGCTACTCTTTTACCATATACCAACATGATTAGGTGGGTGCTTGATAATTCAACAATCAAGGATAAACAATTAAGAATCACTAAGAATGAAATCTTAGGTTCTTTCAGAGCCGAAGACTTGAAAATCATATACAAACTACCTGACCCACAGGACATCTATGATAATAGATTTGTTGAGAAATTTTCAAAGAACAATGAGGACCCTTTCAAGATAATTCAGGGTTGGAGGAAAATTGGATAACAAGTTCAAACATGAGAAATCAGGTATGTACCCTATTGCCTCACTGGTAAATCCCTACAATTTTGCAGTTGCGATGCTATGCAGATTATATGGTCTCCTTGATAATACCAAATTATCCATAAATTGGCTTCCCCTGATTGACTCCTATTTTAATTCCCATATCATGAATTGGGTAACCATTCTTTTTGAAAATCTAGCTAAAGCGATTAATGACTATCGCCAAACAAAAGCTTCTTCCTCCAAACCCGTCCCTCAATTTTTCATAAATGCATATATTTTTTATGCTATTTGTTTTTCTACCAGTTCTCTAGTTATGGGTTGGAAATGGACTCCAGAGGATCCCACCCTTATTCATTTAAGTCATAAAGAGATATGGGAGCATAATTATACATCAAATTTTCATAGGCTATGTTATGGAGTTGTATTACCATTACATCAATTTATGATTGGTAGAGTGAGACTTAGGTTCACTAAGGAATCCCTTACAGACCTTCAAATGATAGGTAGATTTTTTGTTGAAGAATCCTTTTTATATATTAGAGTATTTGGAAGCTCGGCGCCCCCACATATTCTTCCTTTGTATGTTTCTGATAAATTAATGGCCAGAGAAGTCTCTTACCAAACTGTTGGTAATGGACTCACCAAATCTTTGAAGAATAGTAAAAAATCCTTATGGCCAAGTTTTCCAATTCAATGTGGTACATTCACCGTCATTAATTTCAATCATGCATTGAAATAATGTCACAAGATTGAGCTTTTGAAGCTCCCTGTTTTACCCTCAAGGAAGTTCAACCCAGAGAATATTGCTAACAAGTTTACTCAGTCAGTTAAAGACAAGCCTATCATACACACTGATGATATATTTGAAGACATTTTACAATCAATTGGGACTTTCGAAGAAGTCCAAAATTTTATCAAATTGAACCTAAATCCAAAATAAATACAGAGATTCAATGAGTACAGAGAACAAATACCCAGACGTAATCTTGGTTACCATTTATATGACTAAAGCAAGAAAATAAATTAGGACAGAACAAACATACTCACAAAGTTAGAGTGAACTAGATAAAATCTGCACTCTGGTTAGAAACACATTGATAAATACCCCAGAAGTATCATCTTCACAAAAAGATACAAAATTTCACACTCCAAAGGGACAAACAGTTTCAGCAAAAGAAATAATTGAAAGTTCTGGGATAACCTCCCAAGATACATAAGTCCTTCCTGTGTTTCCAACTGATGAGATTATTCTGAAGGTAACTGATATCGCTCCACTCAATGTATTCTATAGCCCTCTCCATAAAGCTGTAGTAAGGAAACAAAGAAAAATGAGAAGGATTGAAACACCTCTAGGAAATGAAGTAATGGAAGTTGTATGGAAAGACACTCCTTCAAATCCAATTGAAAATCTGACTCGACTATCACAATTTTCTGGAACATACACTATTGCAACAATGGATAAGGCAGTCAAAGTATCCATTTTGGTTCAAGAAAAAGATGATAATATCATGCAGCTACGGCAGCAACTGGATGAAGAAAGGAGCAGTCTGAATCAGAAGGTAGAGCAACAACTCCTCAAATTTAATCAATATATGGAAATGTTTAAGATAAGTCATGAAAAGGACTTATCTAGCAAAAACACATTGATTAAAAAATTGAGAGAAGAGCTTACAAAATATCAAGGTATTCCTACTACAGAGGAATTCGTAAAAGAAGCATTGGCATTGAATGCCTTACTCTCAAAACAAAAAAACTTGTTTATCTTATAGATGTCAGACATAATTCCACACTTGGAAATCAGTGAACAATTGACCAATACAATCATTGACCAGAGAATTGAGTTTAATGAACTTAATATGAAAATTTTTTATTATATTGAATGGCAGGATTTAGAGGAAGGGAGAAAGTCAAGTCTCCCAAATATTAAAGAAATTTTCAAATATATCCTATTTACTGACTGGGATGCACAGGTAAAACAGGCAGAGTTTTCCATGGCCAGAGCAGCAGGGATATCAAAGAGTATGGTCAAAATGATTAACCACATGTTGCATACCTCTGGTTTGATTAAAAAAGGAAATAATAAATCAATTCCTGATATCAGAAATTTAGAAAAAAGTTGGAAAAACATAGGTCAAATCCAAGAAGAAATGCTTGCACAACTGAAGAAGACTGAATGGGGATCATACTGGAAATTACTTGTTAAATTGTATATTCAAGTAATGACATTGAATCTCTCTCTAGATTCCATACAGAAAATGTAGCCACTTTTACAGGATGCTATATTTGCTGGGCAAATGAAGACGTAGTTCAGGAAGCCTCCATAGGTTCAGCCGATGTCAGATATTTGTGAGCAGAAAAGTAGAGCTAGCAGTAATCTATCATCATGCATGATTATAAGTTAGTTTTTTTTCAATAATTTCAATTTTAGCAAATAGGCACTAGGAATGAGGAAGGTTGTTTGAAAACACCTCATAGGAAATTTTGTATAATCTATTTTTGTAAGTAGTTAATGTAGTATTTAAACCATTCTCATGCATTTAGAGAAGGGTCTAGAATTTTATTGAGAACATTTACAAAGAATGCTTTATTGTAATTTTGTGGATTCCTTGATAAAATAATGGAACACGGCCTTTTCAGTTATACATCATTTTGTTGATCATTATTGATGCACTTTTGCATTCTCTGAAAAACTTATTGATAGAAGGATTGATTGTGGCCTATTATTGTTGATCAGATGAACATGATAGTATACATCTGGTACTATTATCATGTATGCTAAATTCTGTTTTAAACATTAGTGATAAATTCAACTTTCATGAATTATGTATGAAATCAATTGTTTCTGTTTGAAATATCAGTTTCACTATTGTACGATATAAAGATAGAAATTGATTTGTTTTATATATGATCATCAAAATATATGCGATATGTTGTACATTTTCTTTTGATTAACTATTTCTCAAAAGAATCATCTTACAAAGTATTAATTCTATTAAGTCTGTGATTGATCTAAATCATCACAGACTGAATATATATCATTATAGATCACATAAAATTAGTATTATCCTGGGTTAGATTAGATTATAATTAATTCAAATTTTTTCATTTAGAATAAATTTGTTTTAGTTTTTAGTAATTATTTATGCAAATCCTTTGAGATAAATCCAACAATCATACAAAAAACCCAAATCTGGGAAACTGGTCCCATTATACCCAGTTGGAGCCACTATCCCAAACGGAAAAGGATCTGCTTGAAGGTCCAGACTGGGTGGTTATCCCCCTTGTTGTGGAAACATATTTCTGAGGCCTCAACATTTTTGGCGCTAGAAGGAGGGTTTTTTGGAGATACGGTAGCATAAATATAAATCAAATGACACACATAGCATTCAAACACACATAAAGAACAGCAGATTTTAACGTGGTTCACCCAACCAATCTGGGCTACGTCCACCTAACAGGGCATCGGCAATCTCATTAATCAACTGCAGAAATACAATAGCAGAGTTTCTCATTTGCTCAGTTCTTCCTCACAACACATTCCTCATTATGCACACTTGCCTCTACGGACTTACATTTTATCGCTGGAAATGGAAACAAACTTATAAATTCTCTCACAACAAATATAGGATGCATTAACTCCTCATCAGAAACTGATGGAGCCAATGTAGCAACAAATCCTATTGTTGTCACCTACATGAGATTTTTCTCCAAATTTAATTAAAAAATAAGAAATAAAATCTCAGCAATCTCCACCTTGACAACAATTAGCCTGATACCCTGTTTCATTATTATTTTTATCTTTTTTGCAAGCCAAGAGAAGCCAGACACCATCGTAGCTTCTCTAACAAAACTGGTTTCGTGAACATGTCTGCACAGTTTTCCTTTGTATGCACCTTTTCAAGAGAGACTCCCCTTTCAATGATAACCTATCTTACAAAATGGTACTTGATAGGTACATGCTTTGATTTACTATGATAGGCGGGATTTTTAGCCAAGTGAATTGCACTTTGACTATCACAAAATAACTTGATACTATGCTGCAACCTACCAAACTCACCAAACAAACCTTTCAACCAAACTGCTTCTTTGCAAGCATGTGAAGCAGCTATGTATTCTGCTTCTGTAGTGGATAAAGAAAAAATGTTCTGTAGCTTTGACATCTAGCTAATAGCTCCACCTGCAAGAGTAAATACATACCCTGAAGTTGACCTTCTCTTATCCAAATCACCTGCAAAATCAGAATCAACATATCCACAAACATATTCACTGCTCCTGTTATAAGTGATACAATAATCACTTGTGCCTCTCAAATACCAAAGCACCCATTTCACTGCTGACCAGTGTTCTTTTCCTGGATTTTCCATATACCTGCTGACAACCCCAACTGCATGTGAAATATCTGGTCGAGTACAAACCATCGCATACATCAAACAACCTACTACATTGGCATATGGAATTCGAGACATATATTCCTTTTCTTCGTTAGTGTTAGGACATAAACTTGAAGAAAGCTTAAAATGGGAAGCAAAAGGGACTGAAACAGGCTTCACATTGTTCATACCAAACCTCAAGAGTATCTTCTCAACATACTTCTGTTGTGATAGCCACAGCTTACCATTGCTCCTGTCTCTGAAAATCTCCATGCCCAAAATCTATCTTGCTACTTCTAGATCTTTCATATCAAACGTCCTAGCCATCTGAGCCTTTAACCTGTTGATCTTTGTTATGCTTTTGCTTGCTAAAATCATATCGTCAACATACAACACTAAGATAATGAATATGCCATTACTTAATTTCTTAAAGTAAACACAATGATCATATTCACTTCTTATATAATTTTGACTCATCATGAAAGAATCAAATTTCTTGTACCACTGTCGAGGCGACTGCTTCAGACCATATAATGATTTCTTGATCCTGCAGACAAATTTCGTGTTTCGATTTTGAACAAACCCTTCCGGTTGTTCCATGTAAATCTCCTCATCTAAATCTCCATGTAAAAATGCAGTTTTAACATCTAGTTGTTGTAATTCTAAATCAAGTAAAGAAACTAATGCTAACACAATCCGAATTGAAACAATTTTTACAACTGGTGAAAATATCTCATGAAAGTCAATGCCTGCTTTCTGAGAAAAACCTTTCGCGACCAGCCTCGCTTTGTACCTGTCTTCTGTATCATCAACACCTTTCTTCAACTTGTAAACCCACTTACATCCCACAGTTTTTATGTCTTTAGGAAGTTCCACCAGATCCCATGTGGCATTCTTGGCTAATGCCTTCATCTCGTCCTTCGTAGCCTCTTTCCACTTACCACTATTAGAACCTTCTATAGCTTCCTGATAGCACAAAGGTTCATCATCGTTAGCAGTTAAAGCAACTGAAGTAACATAATCATCATACCTTCTAGGAAAACGTCTGATTCTTGTAGACCTCCTTAAATATGTTTCTGGTACTTCTCCAATTTGTTGATTATTGTCTGTAGGAACTTCTTCATGATCAGCATCTGAAACATGTTCATGATCTGCATCTGAAACTTGTTCATGATCTGAACCTGAAACTTGTTCATCTATACTATCATCAGTATTTGAACTGGTTTCAAACTGAATGTGTTGAAGCTGAGGTACATTATCCTGTTTCAATTTATCATCAACATTTGGATTTTCAAGTGAGGATTCATTAAATTTAACATCTCTGTTAATGATGATCTTGTGAGTAGTAGGATCCCACAACCTGTATCCCTTAGTTCCATCACCATATCCAACAAAGATATATCTTTTTGATTTAGGATCTAATTTAGAACGCTGATGTTTCGGAACTAGAGCATATGCATCACAACCAAAAACTTTCAGTTTAGAATAATCACGTGGATAACCTTTCCATACCTCTTGAGGAATTTTGCATCCTATTGCAGTTGATGGTGATCGATTTACCAAGTAACAAGCTGTAGAAACCGCTTCTGTCCACAATTCCTTCTGAAAATTGGTGTTACTAAGCATACTTCTTGCTCTCTCTACAAGAGTCCTGTTCATGCGTTCAGCAACTCCGTTTTGCTGAGGAGTATATACAGTGGTTTTATGTCTTTCGATCCCAGCATCCTTGCAATAATTATCAAATTCCTTTGAAGTGAACTCACCACCATTGTCATTTCTTAAACATTTAATGGTTCTTCCAGTGATGTTTTCAACTAATGCTCTAAACTGTTTGAAAACTGTGAACACATCAGACTTCTTCTTTAACATGTAGACCCACACTTTTCTAGAGAAATCATCAATAAAAGATACAAAATATGACGATCCTCCATATGAGGTTGTAGGAGATGGACCCCAAACATCGGAATGGATATAATCAAGGATTCCCTTACTAGTATGTTTTCCAGTTTTAAACTTCTGCTTGCTTTGTTTCCCAAATAGACAATGTTTGCAGAAATCTAACTTAGAAGATTTTAAACTAGGAAGTAACTTACGATCAGATAAAAATTTTAATCCTCTTTCGCTCATATGGCCCAACCTTTGATGCCATAAACGAATAGAATTACTATCATTTTCAGATACTGTAGAAGCATGATCTGACTCTGTTCTTCCTTCTAACTGAAAAATATTCCCAACCTTCTTTGCTTTCATTACTAGTAAAATTCCTTTATAAACTTTCATTACTCCACCTTGAATAAAGGTTTTATATCCATTAGTGTCTAGTACTCCTAGTGAAATGAGGTTTTTTCTTAGTTCAGGTACATGTCTCACATCAGTTAGAATTTTATTTGTCCCATCAAACATTTTAATCTGGATGCTTCCATTTCCCACAACATTACATGAGGCATCATTTCCCATATAAACCACTCCATCATTGATTGATTTATAAGTTTTAAACCATTCTCTATGAATGCACATGTGATTTGACGCACCAGAATCTAACAGCCAATGTTGATCATGATTAGACAAACTAACTGATAACACTTCATCACTCATACCTAAAATCGATGCCGAACCTGTATCTGTCGCGTTTGCTTCTTTCTTCTCTGTCGAAGAGTCTCCTTTGGATGTTTGTTGTCTCTTCCAACAGTCCTTCTTCAAATGTCCTGATTTGCCACAAAACCAGCACTTTACCTTACTCTTCTTCCCTTTCGATTTTGAACGCGAGTTGTTGTGCTTACTGAAGCGTCTTTCTTTGGAACGACCTCTGACCATCATTGCTTCTGATGTAGAGGTTTCTGAATTTGACCTCTTCCTTGTTTCTTCGGACAACAAAGCTCCAAAAACATCATCAAATTCAAGGGTTTCTGATGAACTAAGACTTATAGAAGTAACAAAATGATCCCATGACTTAGGCAATGAGCATAATAAAGTTACAGCTTTATCTTCTTACTCAAATTTTACTTCTATACTTTCTAACTGCACCAGGAGAGTATTAAAGGTATTCAGATGATCAGTTATCATCGTACCTTCCTTCATGCACAAACTGTACAATTGTCGCTTCAGAAGAATCCTATTGGTTAAGGATTTTGTCATGTACAGTTTTTCAAGTTTTGACCACAAACCAGCAGCAGTTTTCTCTGACACGATGTTAAACAAAACATCATCCGCCAAACACAGTCGAATGCCACTGAGTGCTCTTTCATCTAAGTCACTCCATTCATCATCTGTCATGGTGTAAGGCTGTTTGGATTTCCCCAACAACACCTTCGCCACTCCTTGTTGCACAATTAAATCATACATCTTCACTTTCCAGATCTCGAAGTTGTTTTTTCCATTGAACTTCTCGATCTCAAACCGGGCACTTTGTGTTTTTGCCATAGCTTAATAACTCGTGTCACAAAAAATCTCCAATTTCAGAAGGAATTAGTTTTGATTAAAAAACCCTTGCCTTAAAAAAAAAATGTCCTTCTTCTTATAGAATGTCTTTCCTCTCAATACCATATGAAAATGGCATTAATATTACAAATCCATTTAAAAATAAAATACCCTTGCCTTATAATATCATGGCATATTACAATTTAAAAATGATATATGATATAGTTATAATATCATATATAAATTCATTATGTTAAAATCTCAACAATCGATTTCATAATACCATGATGTTAAAATCAACTTCTTCCCTTTTTTTTAAATACAAATGGCATTTAAAAAAAAAAAAAATTCAAATCGATTTATAATGAACAAATCGAATTTTTTTTTTGTTCAAAGGCATAAACCAGCTTTATAAAGACTGCAAATCGACTTAACTGCAAACTGCAAATCGACTTAACTTCGCATCATCGGAAAACTTCAAATTGACTTACGCTTTATTGGCACATCTCTTCAAAATTTCAAATCGACTTTAACTTACAGCGTTTGACTAATCCATATGGAATCGTTTCTTCAAATACGCTCTGGCATTTGAATACAGCACTATTCAACGATGCCTTGCACGCAGTCCACCACACTGTTCAACGCTGCGAGCCTTCTCCAAACTCGGCTCTCCCACACGGACAGAATATTTCAACACGGACAGAAGATTCTCCAAACCACCGTTCAACAAAACCACAGCCGGTCTTCACACAGATCAATTCGACAACTCGCAGCTTATGAACGCGGCCCTCAACCCTGGTGCTGCAACTCGACAGCGCACAACTATAAATGAACAATTCCCGGCTTCTGCAATCGGCCGCCCACACTCAAGCTCCAATACCAAGTGTTGGAGATACGGAAGCAGAAATATAAATCAAATGACACACACAGCATTCAAACACACATAAAGAACAACAGATTTTAACGTGGTTCACCCAACCAATCTGGGCTACGTCCACCTAACAGGGCATCGGCAATCTCATTAATCAACTGCAGAAATACAATAGCAGAGTTTCTCATCTGCTCAGCCTTCCTCACTACACATTCCTCCTCATGCTCACTTGCCTCTACGGGCTTACATTTTATAGCTGTGAATGAAAAAAAACTCATAAATTCTCTCACAACAAATATAGGATGCATTAACTCCTCATCAGAAACTGATGGAGCCAATGTAGCAACAAATCCTATTGTTGTCACCTACATGAGATTTTTCTCCAAATTTAATTAAAAAATAAGAAATAAAATCTCAACAGGGTTGACTATGAATGGCATATAAATATAAACCTCAAACTAGAAGCCCTCATAAGAGTTGATCTCCCCAAAATCATCCTACAACTTCCCGATCAAACTCTAAATCACCAATTTAGAAATCTAAAATTGTAAAAACTTTCCCCTCATCTCCTGAAATATCTTGACAATCATCTGCTTCAGAATTCACCCCTAAGTCTCCCGGAGTTCAGTATTTAATTCAGAAATTAGAAGGAATATCGATTTCTACAAAAAATCCTGTTAATCCAGAAGCTTCTAAAGAAAGCATTACTTCATTATTTAAAGAAACTGGTATATTAACCCGATCCAAAAGTGAAAGACTTGTAATTCCTCCTTTTACATTTCCAATAGAATCACATCACAAAAAAGTTTCTATATCCATATCTAAGTTAGATACGAGTGAAGTTACATCAATTTTTCCTTCAGCTACTTCTTCACATCCTCTTACTCAATCTACATATTCTTATTCTTCCATTTCCTCTACTCAAACAATCAGTACTATCACAAGTAGTACTGTTCCAGTTGTAAGTTCTACATCCATCCCTCCTACTTTTGGATCTACTTTTGTATCTTCACAAACTTCAAATCGAATTATGGCTAATCAACCTTGGATGAATCCTGGTGCTGTATTAATTGCAAATCCAAATCCTCTTCCAGATCATCCCAAAAAATGGCTACCAAAATATAATCCAGATGATGGTCTTCCTGCTGAAGAACATATCAATAATTTTATGTTAGCCATGAATCTTAATGGGGTTTCTCATGAAGATATTGTAGTCATATTGTTTCCTTATACTTTACAAGGATCTGCAGGATCCTGGTACTTTTCACTTCTAGCAGGATCTATTGCCGATTGGGAAACTTTTGAATAATTTTTTCTTGCAAAATTTGGAGATGATAGAACTGTTGCTTCTTTAATCAATGCCATTTCCACTTTAAAAACAAATTCAGGTGAAAGGATCAAAGATTTCAACTCCATATTTAACAAGTTATTAAACAAAATCCCAACCGCTTCCAAGCTTGTTGTTGATGTAAAAATAGAGTGGTATATCTCTTCTTTACCTTCTAATATAGCTATTTCTGTAGATAGATCTGGTAAATCTACCCTTTTAGAAAACATGAAAGAAGCTCTTGCTGTAGAGAAAATAGTTTTAGCATTAGAAAAATTATCAAAGATAGAAGATAGGAAATCAAAGAAAGTAACATTTAGTCAAGATTCCGAAAAGAAAGTCTCAAAAGATCCATTCGATATTGAAGGTCTTCAAAAAGTGTTAAAGACTATTTCAAATGACATGATTGATATAAATAAACAAGATATTGAATCATCAGTACCTAAGAAATCATATTGCCCATTTAAGAAAAATCCTTCTTCAACTTGTCAACCCCCAAATGTTATTTCAAATGCCGAATCTGATTAAGATACTGAAGATCCCTCACCATCTGAACAAGAACTAGAGTCTAAGGAAGAAGTTGAACAGAATGGGTTATGGGATTTCATTCTTCCCATAAAAGAAGAAAGAGAAGCTATGCATGTTTCTACAAGAAGAAAATCTTCTTCTGATTCAACTATATTAAATCATAAATAGAAATCTCTCCCCACAATGGAGAAAATAGCAGTAAAAAAATCTAAAATTGTCCAGACAGATCCTATTTAATCTGATCCTATTACAACTTCCAAAACTTTGACAGTTTTAGATACAGTGGAGTATTGTATAATTGAAGATATGAAAAATACTAAAGAAAATATTTCATTACATGAAATGACCAAACTCAAACAACAGTAGAAAATGTTACTTAGAGAACTCAAGGAAATCCCTATAGATCCTATACAACCACCAATTATAGCTCAAGCTTCTAAAGATATGGGAAAACCTTTATCATCTCCAAACAAAGTAAGTCCCAATGATCTAGTTTTAATTGGTGATAGATTTATTTCTCACACTCCTCCTTTACTTTTGACTTACGAGATTTTCAAAAAAAATGTTCATAATTGTCTTATTGATTCAGGAGCTTCTTCAAACATCATGCCAAGAACAATGTGTACAAAATTGAATATCACTCCTCAAAAATCTGTTGTACATATAGTCCAATTAGATAGAACAAAATTAGAATTAATTGGAGAAATGTTGTCAGTATCCATTAGATTATCATCCAATCCGAAGGTACTGCAAGTAATTGATATTTTGGTAGCAGACGTCCCTAAATATTATGGTCTTATTTTAAACATGGATTGATCTGAAAAGTTACATAGATATTTCGCTACCGATTGGCCATACATGTGGTTACCATACAATGGTAAACCAAATCAAATCAGAGTTGATCGCGAAAAATTTATGAAACATACAGTCACTAAACTAGAAGAAACAAATGAGCCTGTAGCTTTCACCAATAATATTATTGTAAATTATTCAGTTGAATAATTTCTTTGATCATTCAATGCCCAAATTTCACCTTTTTCAATAAACACTGCTATCTCTCAAATTGAGAACTTTTCTCAAATAGACAGTTCTAGATGTGTTAATCTTAGCAATAAAATTTTGAAAAATTCTTTATTTTGGACTTTAGTACTTTTATGGTTCAAAATCAGAAGATGGTGTAGAAGTAGGTTGCATTTTAATCAATCCACAAGGAGATAAAACAATGCTAGCTTGCATACTCGAATTCCATTGCACAAATAATACCGTTGAATATGAAGCATTGATACAAGGTCTATACAAATCTATTAGTTTAAATGTTAAATATTTGCAGGTATATGGAGTTCTAAAATAATTGTTAGACAAGTCAGAAATACAATTCATTGTATTTCTAGACATTTGAAACACTATTAAACTCTAGCTCAGAGCCTTACATCCCATTTTTCTACATTTAACATCTCCACAATTCCTGGATTACAAAATGCAAATTCTGATTTACTTGCTAATGTAGCATCTAAGCTTATACAATCCGAAGAATTTAGCCCAGGTAGATTTTCAATTGAGTTAATTTTTAGGCCTTCCATTCCTTACAACGTAACAATTAGAGAGTATTTAACAATGATGTAGATATAGTATACTTTCTTACATCAGACAGATCTTATGAAGGTCAAATAATAGATGAACATGAACATTACTTACAGATTTAAGATAAACAAAATACTAATCCAATTCCAAAATCCGTAGTCAAAATTGAATATCTCTATGATTTAAAAGATAGGTTTAAAAAGATCATCAATTCAAAAACCTAGATTTATACTCTAAAATTTGAATTGATTAATCTCGGTACACCAGAAAAACCTCAAAACATCAACTTAGGTCTTGGTTTAAAACCTAAAGAAACGATGTCATTCATTAAGTTGTTGAAAACATATAAAGATATCTTTGCATGGGATTATTTAGATCTCAAGACATATGATACTTCCATAATTCAGCATACTATACCTATGACCTCAGATGATAAGCCTGTTCAACAAAAAATTATAAAGATCCACCGAAATTTAGAAATTCAAATTAAATCTAAATTAAATAAAATGCTCAAAGACAAAGTTATTTTTCCTGTGAGACATTCAAAGTGGGTGTCAAACATTGTCCCAGTTAGAAAGAAGAATGGAGAAATTAGGATTTGCATAGAATTTAGAAATTTGAATAAAGCTTTCCAAAAGGATAATTTTCCCTTGCCTACCATGGAACAGATATTATAGTCAGTTGCAGGATCTGAATTGATGTTTTTTCTCGATGGATTTTTAGGATATAATTAGATTATGGTACATCCATATGATAGATTAAATACAGCATTCAAGACAAAGTGGGGAACATACGCATACCAAAAAATGTCATTTGGGTTGATTAATGTTGGTGCTACATTTCAAAATGCTATGGATATAGCTTTTAGAGGATTAATCAATAGCTCAGTTGTTATATACTTTGATGACATTAATATTTATTCTAAGCATAGAAACAATCATGTTAATCACTTAAAACACATTTTTGAAAGATGTAGAAAATTCGGTATTTACTTGAATCCTAAAAAATGTTATTTCGCCTTATCAGAAGGTAAATTATTAGTGTTCATTGTCTCTAAAAAAGGAATCTATATTGACCCTAATAGGATTTAGGAAATTGAAAACATCCCTTTACCACAAAATAAAAAAATGATCCAATCATTTTTAGGACAAATTAATTTTGTAAAAAGTTTTTTTTTTTTATTTCTCTCAAATCATCTTACCCCTGCAATCAATGATTAAGAAAAATTCAATTTTTAAATGGGGAAAAGATGAGAGAAATTCTTTCAAACAGATTAAAAAGGCTATCATCAAAGCTCCTTCTTTAACAACTCCTGATTTTCTTAAGCCATTTGTATTATATAAATTTTCTTCTTATACATCATACACGACAGTTTTAACATAGCTAAATGATCAAAACATTGAAGCGTCGATTTCATTTTTTAGTTCTAACCTTCAAGGTGTTGTTAAATTATTCAACAGTGGAAAAACAAGCTTATGTTGTATTTAAAGCTTTGAAGCATTTTAGAACTTTTCTCCTAAAAACACATACTAAAATAAAAATACCTTACTCAACAGTACAACAATTATTAATCCAACGAGAAGTAGGAGAGAAGAGAGAAAATTGGGTCACTGCACTTCAAGAATATGATGTAGAGATACAACCTGCTAAAATTGTTAAAGGTTAAGGTCTTTGCAGGATGTTAACTGGAGCCTCTCAATTACCAACAGAAGAAAACCAATCAAATGAAATACAACTGTCTGAGGTAAGCCTAAACGATTCTCAGTCACAATATGTTGATCTGAAATTTTTCTTAAACAATGGATATGATCCATTATATCTCAATTATACAGCAAAGCATGCTCTGAGACTTAAATAAAATCAATATCAACTCATAGATGATGTGCTATTTAGAAAAAATTATGATTCTATATTATTGAGATGTTTAGAGAAAACTGAAGCTGAAAAAGTAATGTAGGAATTACATGATGGACCAGCTGGAGGTCATTTCGGAGGAAAAAACACATCTCCTAAAATACTACATGTTGGTTACTATTAGCCAAATCTATTTAAATATGCACATGAATACATGAGAAAATGCAAAGTGTGTCAAACTACAATAGGGAGAGAAAGGAAAGCAGCATTTCTACTACAACCAGTAAATATCCAACAACAATTTGAACAATGGGTGTGATATCATAGGTGAAATAACTCCAGACTCTTCTAAATAACATAAGTGTATTCTAAATGCAACATATTATTTCACAAAATGGGTAGAAGCTATCCCCTTAAAGGTGGTTAATACACAAAGTATTATAGATTTCATTGATCAGTTCATAATCACCAGGTTTGGCCTCCCATCAACTTTGATATTTGATAATGCATATTACTTTTCTGGAAATGATATGATTTAATTTTCTTTGAAAAGAGGTTTTAAATTAAAATACTCAGCTAAATATTATCCACAAGGTAATGGATTAGCTGAATCTACAAATAAAAACCTTATTGGAATCATCAAACGAACTATAGAACAAAATCATAAAAATTGGCACAAAGCACTATTATTTGCTCTTTGGGTAGATAGAATCACCCATAAAGCCTCAATAGGTACTTCTACATTTGTGTTAGTTTATGGGAAAGAAGCAGTTCTACCCTCAAATATAACAATACCATCATTTTCTTTAGTGCAATTTATTGATGAAAATACTTTGTTTTCCCTTCAACTTAGACAAGATCAAATTTTTAAGATGGAAGAACAGAGAGAAAAAGCCAAGGCCATACATACTTATCATCAACAAATAGTGAAAGCCTCTTTTGACACAACATCCACCAGCTCAAAAGCTTTTGAAATTGGAGACCTTGTTTTGAAATGGGATAAGGCACATGAGGAAAGGGGGAAGCACACCAAATTCCAAATATTATGGCTTGGTCCATTTCAAATCATTGAGAAAATAGGCTTATCCACCTTTTTTCTGCAAGACTTATCAGGTGAGAAAGATTCCTTGCCTGTGAATGGTCAAATTTTTAAAAAATATTTCTCTTAGATTAAGCTTTAAATTTTAATTTTTGCTTTAGGAAAATAAAAAGTTGAAAATAGCATCATTTTTGGTTGATTCAAATTTAAAAAAAAAAAATATAAGTTATTTTGATTTTTCGCTTCTATAAATAAGTAAAGTAAAAAGATGATTATAACTATGAGAATTGAATAAAATTTATTTTTTTGAAATAATTTTAAATTTACTAAAGGAATTTACTTTCTGAAAAGACTCGTGATATCATAAAATATAGTTGTTATGTATCAGTCAAAAAAGGAAACTTTTAACTTAGCAAGGATTCTCTACAAAAAGGTATCTACCAACTCTATAATTATCATCCATAACTCTTAAATGAGCTAATGATTCATCCCATCTAATAAAATTTCTTCTTCAAAGTATAATTCAAAAAAGAAAAATAAATATATACGATGTACAAATTCAAAAGAAAATAAGTCTCATCACGAGCTTGTTTATCATGATCATAGAGAAATAATCTAGACTGATATTACCAATACTGCATACTAACAGGGTAATAGCTGTAATAGCTAAATGATTATAAAAAATCAACAGATAAGGGGTCTCATTACGAGCCAGCTTTTTCAGTCTAAATTACTATCAGTGAATGACAGTGTCACTATCAGGCCACGAAACAAGGACAATTATTTTGAAAATGTGTCAAAGAAAAATAAATTCAATTACACGTCAAATTATATTTTGAAATAAGAAATCAAATTCAGATGGGACCATGAATCATTATTGGTTAAAAGATAACCATGTCGAGGCTATAAATGCCTGCTGGCAACCGTGGATCTATCTGTGATAAATGAGTAAAAATCTATGAAACCAATTTTAGAGAATACCTACTTTATCTTTTTAAATCTGAGTACTGACTGATACAGATACCTATGTATTATCACCGAAAGGGGTTAATTAAGAAGAAATGAGATAGGTAAATAGATTATATTCTTATATATTTTTCTTGTTTTGAAAGTTTAGAAATATCAAAATAAACCAATCAGAGATATCTGGTTCTCCCAAGTGAATCGCCAATTTTTGTGCTATGCAACAACTTCTCCCCATTTTTATTTTCAAAATAATCTAGACCTTTGATAAATAGAAATAGGGACCCTTCTTAAAAAATAATTTTTCATTTTAGATAAAAAATCGAACTCCAAAAAACATTATTTCTTTTATTAAATAAAAACATAAAAACAAAAAGAAATTAATAAAACATCCTTGAAAATACCCTATCGCAAATCGAATCCCGCATAATCTTTCTCATTAAAAGATAAGTAAAAAAACATCGAAATCCCAATTTCGTGATGAACGATCAGAGTTTCGCAAGCAACAACATAAATCGCACATCGTGAATAAATCTTCGAAACTTTAAGCAAACTTTACCAAAGTTCCGATATTGCGACAACTTTGATTTTGCGATATTCCGATACTACGATTTCGCGATATTGCGAAATCACATATTGCATAAAAAAATGTAATGTGCTTCATAAAGACAGATTCAAAGGGCGCGATGTGATAGATTTGACAAGTTTTTAATAAAGGTTTTACATGAAATAAATCATGTCAGAAACGATTAAGTGTGTTGTATCATCCCAATGCAAATAGTTACTATTTGGTTACGGATAATTAATGGAATAGCTGCTTCTCGGATATTTTCTTTTCAGATTGGTCATTTAAAATATATCTTCCATCATTTGATCATTACTCTTATTTTATAGGGATTTTCCTTCAAGATATGTCCATCCGCAAGGTAATCCAAAAGCACAACAAACAGATTGTTGCAGAAGAAGAATACGCAGAAATGTCGCCAATAGTCTCAGATACAGTCTGTACTGCTGATGGAGGTACCAAAAACTGGAAAGCTATCTATACCATTCTTGAAGAAAAAGAACCTGAAGTAGTGGAGGTCAAAGCGACTGTTGATGGTGCAAGACCCTCAAATTTATAGTTTAAATATATTGCATGTTCCTTCCTTCATAGGATAGCAGCAAGGGCTACTATTTTACCATATACCGACATGATTAAGTGGGTGCTTGGAAATTCAACAATCAAGGACAGACAATTAAGAACTGCTAAGAATGAAATCTTAGGTTCTTTCATAGTCGAAGACTTGAAAATCATGTACAAGCTACCCGACCCACAAGACATCTATGATAATATATTTGTTGAGAAAATTGCAAAGAACAATGAAGACCCTTTCAAAACAATTCAGGGTTGGAGGAAACTGGATAACAAGTTCAAACATGAGAAATTAGGTATGTACCCTATCACCTCACTGGTAAATCCCTACAATTTTGCAGCCGCGATGCTATGCAGATTATATGGTCTCCTTGATAATACCAAATTCTCCAGAAATTAGCTTCCCCTGATTGATTCCTGTGTTAATTCCCATATCATGAATTGGGCAACCATTCTTTTTGAAAATCTAGCTAAAGCGATTAATGAATATCGCCAAACAAGAGCTTCTTCCTCCAAACCCGTCCCTCAATTTTTCATGAGTGCATATATTTTTGATGCTATCTGTTTTTCTACCATTTTTCCATTTATGGGTTGGAAATGGACTCCTGAGGATCCCACCCCTATTCATTTAAGTCATAAAGAGATATGGGAGCATAATTATGCACCACATTTTCATAGTCTATGTTATGGAGTTGTATTACCGTTACATCAATTTATGTTTGACAAAGTGAGACCTAGGTTCACTAAGGAAGCCCTTGTAGACCTTCAAATGATAGGAAAATGTTTTGTTGAAGAATCATTTTCATATATTAGAGTATTTGGAAGCTCTGCTCCCCCACATATTCTTCCTTTGTATGTTTCTGATAAATTAATGGCGAGAGAAGTCTCTTACCAAACTATTGGTAATGGACTCACCAAATCTTTGAAGGATAGTAAAAAATCCTTATGGCCAAGTTTTCCAATTCAATGTGGTACATTCACCCTCAGTAATTTCAATCATGCATTGAAAGAATATCACAAGACTAAGCTTTTGAAGCTCCCCATTTTACCCTGAAGGCAGTTCAACCTAGAGAATATTGCTAACAAATTTACTCAGTCAGTTAAAGTCAAACCTATCATACACACAGATGATAGATTTGAAGACATTTTGCAATCAGTTGGGACTTTTGAAGAAGTCCAAAATTTTGTCAACTTGAACCTAAATCCAGAAGAAATACAGAGATTCAATGAGTATAGAGAACAAAGACTCAGACGTATCCCTCAAAATGTCTTGGTTACTAGTTATACGACTGAAGCAAGAAAAGAAATCAGGATAGAACAAACAGATTCACAAAGTCAGAGTGAACTAGATAAAATCTAAACTCCAGTTAGCAACACATTGATAAACACCCCAGAAGTATCATCTTCAAAAAAATATACATAATTTCACACTCGAAAGGGACAAATGGTTTTAGCAAAATAAATCATTGAAAGTCCTGGGATAACCTCCCAAGATACAGAAATCATTCCTGTGTTTCCAACTGATGAGATTATTCTGAAGGTAATTGATATCCCTCCATTGGATGTATTCTACAGCCCTCTCCATAAAGTTGTAGTAAGGAAACAAATAAAAAGGAGAAGGATTGAAACATCTTGAGGAAATGAAGTAATGGAAGTTGTATGGAAAGACACTCCTTCAAATCCAATTGAAAATATGACTCGGCTATCAAAATTTTCTGGAGCATACACTATTGCAACGATGGATAAGGCAGCCAAAGTATCCACTTTGGTTCAAGAAAAATATGATAAGATCATGTAGCTACAGCAGCAACTGGATGAAGAAAGGAGCAGTCTGAATCAGAAGGTAGAGCAGAAAATCCTCAAATTTAAGAAAGATATGGAAATTCTTAAGATAAGTGATGAAAATGACTTATCTAGCAAAAACACATTGATTAAAAAATTGAGAGAAGAGCTTAAAAAATATGAATTTATTCCTACTGTAGAAGAATTCATAAAAGAAGCATTAGCATTGAATGCCTTACTCTCAAAACAACAAAACTTGTTTATCTTATAGATGTCAGACATAATCCCACACTTGGAAATCAGTAAAAAATTGACCAATACAGTCATTGACCAAAGAATTGAGTTTAATGAAATCAATACTAAAATTTTTTATTATATTGAATGGTAGGATTCAAAGAAAGGGAGAAATTAAAGCCTCCCAAAGATCAAAGAAACTTTCAAAGATGTCCTTTTTACTGACTAGGATGCACAGGTAAAATAGGAAGAGTTTTCCATAGCCAGAGCAACAGGTATATCAAAGAGTATGGTGAAAATGATTAACCACATGTTGCATACGTATGGTTTGATTAAGGAAGGAAATCATAAATCAATTCCTGATATCAGAAATTTAGAACAAAGTTGGAAAAACACAGGTCAACTCCGAGAAGAAACGCTTGCACAGCTGAAGAAGACTAATTGGGAATCGTACTGGCAATTATTGGTTAAACCGCATAGTCAAGTAATGACATTGAGTTGCTCTTTGGATTCCATACAGAAAATGCAGCCACTTTTACAGGATGCTATATTTGTTGTGCAAATGAAGACGGAATTCGGGAAGCCTCCACAGGTTCAGCCGATGTCAGATATTTGTGAGTAGAAAAGCATAGCTAGCAGTAATCTATCATCGAGCATGATTATAAGTTATTTTGTTTTTAATAATTTCAATTTTAGCAAATAGGCACTAGGAATGAGGAAGGTTGTTTGAAACCACCTCATAGGATATTTTGTATAATCTATTTTTGTAAGTAGTTAATGTAGTATTTAAACCCTTCTCGTGCATTTAGAGAAGGGTCCAGAATTTTATTGAGAACATTTAACAAATAATGTTTTATTGTAAGTTTGTGGATGCCTTGATAAAATAATGGAACACGACCTTTTCAGTTATACATCATTTTTTTTATCATTGTTGATGCACTTTTGTATTCTCTAAAAAATTTATTGATAGAAGGATTGATTGTGGCCTATTATTGTTGATCAGATAAACATGACAGTATACATCTGGTACTATTATCATGTATGCTAAATTATGTTTTAAACATTAGTGATAAATTGAGATTTCATGAATTATGTATCAAATCAATTGTCTCTATTTGAAATATTAGTTTCACTATTGTACGATATAAATATATAAATTGATTTGTTTTATATATGATCATCAGAATATATGCGATATGTTTTACATTTTTTTTTTATTAACTATTTCTCAAAAGAATCATCTTACAAATTATTGATTCTATTAAGTCTGTGATTGATCTAAATCATCACAGACTGAATAGATATCATTCTAGATCACATAAAATTAGTATTATACTGGGTTAGATTATATTAGACTTAATTCAATGTTTTGAATTTTAGAATAAATTTGTTTTATTTTTTAGTAACTCTTTATGCAAATCATTTGAGAGAAATCCAAAAATCATACAAAAAACCAAAATATGGGAAATTGGTACCATTACACCCAGTCAGAGCCACTATCCCAAACGGAAAAGGAACTGCTTTAAGGTCCGGACCGGGTGGTTATCCCCCTTGTTGTGGCAATAGATTTCTAAGGCCTCGACACATTCTCACACCACAAGCACAAATTTTCCCCTTTGATGTTGGTTATCATGAAGTACTTCACCTGTGAGGGGAGGTACTCCAGGCTCTATACCTATCATGTCAGACTCCTCATGCATTTCACAGGGGCTAAGGTGATAAACTTACCTTAATATCTGTATAGGAGCATTGAGAAAATGTCTTGTGTTGTCCAGAGGAGAAATCACTCACAACAAATGCATAGATTATTCCACCATTCCTTGATCAATATGGTGTTATTACATCAGTTATAGCAACAAGGTGTCCCTTGGGAGGTATTCATGGCACATGAAGTCTTCACAAATCCCTAGCCTCCTCCTAAACCAAATTTTCCCTCCTCATCTACACAAGTACCCCTATCCCAAGAAAATATCCCTCCTTCCCCTTCTATTGATGCATCAAATGAAGAGGATGACAGTGGTAATGATGAACATGTTAAGAATTTACTGCAGGAATAATAAAAATTTACTGAGAGAGAAATAAACATAAAGAGGCCAGCAACAAAACACATAAACATAGACACATATGTTAATCCGGGAAAACCCCAAATCTAGGGAAAAACCCAACCAATGAAATTTCATTAAACATTGGCCAAAATCCTGGCCAATCCGGCCAAGTGAGCCTTCACCGCTCACCTCCAGGCCTACATTACAATGAAGTATTCCCAGCCTTTTATAGGCTCCATTACATGCAATAACATGGGCCAAAACCATGGGTGCACAAAAACATGTGCCCCAAAACCACTACTATTTACCCTAGTCAAATTTGACTCTATCCCAAGTCAAGTTTACCTAACAATTCCCCCCTTAAACTTGACTTGGGGATTATTGACTAAATCCAGCCAAACCTGCTAAATGAGACAACCCCACTCACTCTAGCTCTTCCCCCCTCAAATTTTACCCAAGGTAATTGTTAACTTTACATCCCCTATATCACCTAGGTCTAACCCATACTTTACCAGTGATTATCCAGGGGTACGCATGCCATACCAGGTCTTACAGTAGTATGCCCATTTACATGTAATAAAATTAACTCCATTATAATAATTTTTTTTTGTTTCATTGTTGCTGTCTTTGTACATATGAAATCAATGTCCATATAAAAAAGAACCTATATACCGGATTACATGGGTCACCAGCCTCTGTAACCACCAGTCCTCTAGGAATTCTCTTCAGATACATGGTTCATCAATTTTTAATTAATTCACCTGCAAATATCCTCTCTCATTTTGACGTTCTTCAAAACATTTGATTGACACATTCTGTCAAACACTTTGCATGTAACTAATCCTCATAGTTTCTTACTTTATATATTTAGAGACCAAGACCTCTCTAAAGAAACATCACTATAATGCTCAAGAAGCTTAGAATGAACTTTTTGACATTTCCATCCATTCACCTGGTCCACAAAGATCAGAAAGCATAGTTGCTACAGCTGAAACAACATCTTTTTCTTCTTTCTGAATTTGCTAAGAATTATCAGCTTCATGGTCCATTCTGAACATATCCTGCAATCATAGTCGTCCACGAGATCACAGTTATTTGAGGCATTTTATCAAATAAATGACGAGCAACCTCAAATTTTCCACATTTTGCGTATACGTCTATAAGAGCAGTAGCTACATAAATATCAGACTCAAGCCGCATCCTAACTATGTGATGATGAATCTTCTTGCCCTGCTGCAGAGCTGCTAAAGATGCACATGCCTGGAGTACATCACCAATGGTTACCGCGTCAGGTGACACTTCTGCCAACCGCATTTGATGAAAAAAAAATATCAATACGTCAAAAACAAGCCCACTCTGGGCATATGCACAAATAATCGAACTCCAGGAGACCACATCTCTTTCAGAAAGTTTTTCAAACAATTGGCACGCATCTTCAAAACATCCGCACTTCGCATACATTTCCAGGAGGGAATTCCTCACAAAGACATCAGACTCAAATCCAATTTTGACAACCTGGCCTTGGATTTTCTCCCCTTCTCTTAAAGCCGACAAGTCGACACACGCCTTGATGCAGAAACCCCGAGTGTGCACACGCTGGTAGCACGCTAACCATGACAACAGGATCAGGCATCACTCCTTCCAGCATCATCTAATGAAACAGCCTCAAGGCTTCATCTGCTTCTCCACTCTGAGCATAAGCATTAATCAAGGCACCCCATGAAATAACATCTCGTTCAGGAATTTGGTCAAACAGTTGATGTGAAAACTCCAAATGCCCACATTTGGCATACATTGTAACCAATGAATTACCCACAAATGTATCTGATTCAAAACCACTTTTGACAACATGGGTATGAATCTTCTTCCCCTCTAAAAAAAAACAGATAGCTCGCCACATGCCTTGAATACAAAGGGAAATGTAAAATTGTCTGGCCGTATGCCAGAATTTTGGAATGAAGTTGCTACGCTCAGAAGCTTCATTGAATGTCTCCAGCGCATCAAGAATGCTTCCATAGGCATCAGATTTGAAATATTCAAACAATTCGCACAATATCTAGCGTCTTTGCATCAATGGATTCACCATGCAGCAAAAAAATCTACATTTCTATCTCAACGTTCTCGTCCACGTTACTTTCATGAGAGAACTCCTTCAATGGGTTATGCATCGATCTCTTCCTTCAGTTTGAGATCCAGATCTGCATCAATACAACAAGTCATATCTCTATTCACAAGCCAATAAAACCCTTGGCAACAGAAAACGTCCATCTGAAGCCAAAACCTGAAACATGGCTCTGATACCAATTTTTAAGAATTTACTGCAGGAATAATAAACATTTACTGAGAGAGAAATAAACATAAAGAGGCTAGCAACAAAACACATAAACGTAGACACATATGTTTATCTGGGGAAACCCCAAATCCAGGGAGAAACCCAACCAATGAAATTTCATTAAACATTGGCCAAAAATCTTGGCCAATCCGGCCAAGTGAGCCTTCACTGCTCACCTCTAGGCCTACATTACAATGAAGTATTCCCAACCTTTTATAGGCTCCATTACATGAAATAACATGGGCCAAAACCATGGGTGCACAAAAACATGTGCCCCAAAACCACTACTATTTACCCTAGTCAACTTTGACACTATCCCAAGTCAATTTTACCTAACAGAACAAGAGATGATAGTGGTAATTATGAACAAGAGGGTGACAGTGGCCATAAAGAACAAGAGGATGATAGTGGAGATGAAGAAATTAGTGAGGTAGAGACAAAGATTAATGAGGAAGAGTGGGATGATAATGATGATGAGGAAGAAGAAAATGATCACATCAGTAGTGAAGACAAAAACAATGACAAATCAGTAGGAGGAAATGATGGTATTGATGCATATGAGTCAGCCCCAAGTGTAGAAAAGGATGGTGCAGATGAGTTTGCTAACAATGTAGGGAACCAAGAATATTATGATGAGGCAGGGTCCATGGAAATAGATGATGAGGCAGAAACAAAATTTGATGAAGGAGACAGTGACAAATAAAATGACATTGATAGGATAGTCAGTGAGGAAAAGGACAACATAGGAGAAATTCATGACAGTCATGAAAGCTGTCATGACAATCATGACACTAATCAGCCTCTTAGTGACAATGAGAATGAAAATAGTTCAGGAAATGATGAATAAAAGGACCTTAATGATGAACAAAGACAAGATGAATCAAGTGTAGGGGTTGATAATCCCAATGAAGACCAAAGCTACAGCACAGAAGGCAGTAAGGAGGATATGACGATGATGGTGTTAAAGGTCAAGAAGGCAGTGATCAAACAGATCATGAGATAACTAATGAGGATCATAGTGAAAGTGAAGGAGTTGATGACAACACCAAGGGTCACAACCATGATGAAGACACTTCCAAAGCCACCCTCACTCCTCTCACATGCACATACCATAGAGAGCCAAGGCAAGTGTTTGTTGCCTCTAAAAGGCAAGGGGCATTGCCCTCTGCATCAACTCCAAGGATTGGCAAGGGTAAGGAAAAGATGGAAAAGGGTAAGCAGCAGGTAAAGGTGGAAGAGGAGGATCCTGAAGTAGAAAGGGAGTTTTAACTTATCCATATAGACACTAATGAAGAAAATGAAAAAAAAAAATTAAACTCCCTCCTCCAAAACAAGAATGCACAAATAGAAGACCTAGAAGCTGAGTTGGAGAGTGCAAAGGATGCCATTCACTTCTATTAAATGAAAAACAAGCAAATGAGTGCCCAGCAAGGCATATATGAAGCTAGAGAACTCAAAGCCCAAAGAGAACAAGTCAAACTAGAAGAATACATGGGCCCATATGAATAAAGTGAAGGTGAAGAGGAACAACCTAGGAAGAGGCCAAAAACCATGGGGCTAAGGAAAGCATTGGAAAAACAGAAGGAAGAGGAATCAACCCTAGTAGAGAAACTTTCCCTCACTGAACTCCTTGCTATGGAAATTGAACATGATCAGGATTCATGGCTTAAAAGGGAAAACATACACCTAGAGGCCAAGCTAAAGAAGTCAAATGAAGGCTTAGAGCTGCAAAGAAATATGACAAAGTATTATGCCAAGAAACGCAAGCTTGTTTGTGATAAACTGAAGGAAGCCCTCCATGAGGCCCAAACCCTAAAGGAGGAAAAATATCATGATAGCCTTGGAGCTTTGGCTGAGGCTTCTCAGCAGTTTTCTAAGACCCCTTAGGGAAGCTCTCCACAAATTTTGGGAAAATTTGGAGCAATTTTGGCTTTTTAAGATTTTTGAGCCTCATTAGCACAACACCACTAGTGCTATGCTAACACATGGAGCATATTCAGGAGGTGAACTTGAAATTTTTGGATTTCTCACACTTATTAAATTATGCTCACCACATTTTAGATGATTTGGAGTAGGCTTGACCCCTCAAAAGGTTAAAAAACCTCACTTTTTTCACCTTTCTGCCACTATTTTGAGCTTGGCGCTACACAAATGAAAGTCTTGAGATTTTTTACTTTTTGACTAGGATACAGGAGCTGGATCTAGAAACTACAACAATTTTTGGAAATTATACTTATGAGGCTTTCCAACGAGCCATCACAGAGCCAAATCTGACATCAGGAAGGGGTCCAAAACTGTAATATTCCCAATTAGCCCAAACTAATGGGAATATACAATTTTGTTTCATTTTCTTATTCCAAGAATAAATGTGTAAGGGAGGACAATAAAAACTCCTAAAACCAGTAAATAAATCAATGCCCAATGCAAACAAGGCTAAATCTGGGCTACCTTAATAAAACTCCCTTATGTGTGAAAGGGATTGTGATAATTGACTGGGTCAACAAGACCAAATCCATGGCGCTGTCTAGATACAATGTACCTCCTAGATGCACAATGCCGATCTAGTTGGAGGCTACACGTGTGAAAGGAGCTAAACCTATGAGGTGGTTTAGGGTTTTTCAAGGCTTTCATCCTATAAAAGAAAGAGGAGAACAACAGGAGAAGGTTGTTTAACATATTTTCTTGAAAGGATTTGTCTGTTTAGAAACTTCTCATTCTCTAGATATTTAGCTGAGAATAGTGTTGTTTAGCACTGGGTGTTCCTGATCGGAAATCCCACCTCTTTCCTTAAGAGGCCTCTTGTAAGAGTCTTATTCCATGTCCACTATTAGGAATTTGGCCAAGCTTCTACTTCCAACTACAATGCAGATCCTATTGAGGGTTTGGTTGTCTTTGTAAGCTACAGCAAGTGGAGGCTAGATCTGTTCATATCTAAGCCATTTTAGTGCCTCTTTTCAGTCAGAAAGCCTTCTATTCCCCTGGAAAGAGTGTATTGGATCATTAGAGCTTCAGATCCATACCTTGGCATCTGGAAAAACTGTACATCAAGCCAACAACACAGTATATCTTCCAGGACTGTGTTATCTGCAAGAGAAGAGTTGCAGGGAGTTTTGGAAACATTTGAGGAGTGATCTCTAGTGATGAGAATTTGTCTCTCACAGTGGTGATCCATGGATTTTTTCTCTTATCCATGTCATATTCAGATTTTATCAAAATAATCCTGTATAAGCTCCAGGAATTCTGCAAAAATTTGCAGATCTGCTGCATGAGATTTCAGATCTACTCCATATGCTTCATGTTTTGCTGAAAACCCCAAGGGGTATGTAAAATAGAGACAATCTAGTGTACAGATCTGATATAGATCTAAAATTTTGTACATAGATCTATTCTAGATCTTATTTGTAACCTACAGCTCCTATATTCTCATAAAAATAACGCTATCAAGGCTTTGCAGTGAAATGCATTGTTGCAGCACCTCTTTTAGAGGGTTTTTCTCATGAAAGTCTTCCATATTTCTCTTGTACATTGATTGGGCCACATTGTAAATATGATTTACCATTTTATAAGCCATTTCTTAGCTATCATATTGGTCTCTTACTACTGTTATCTAAAACTACGTTATTTTCTGAGCAGTGTTACTTTGTGTTGCTGCAGTCCCTTCCTTAGGCAGTTTTCAAGCACTACTAGGTGTGGGAGATCTGTTTAACCCACCTAGTTTGATTTGTTTCTGATCTCCTCTTGGATTTGGGTCTTATATTATCAGATATAAGGGATCCAAGGGCTGATTTCCAGAGCTGTAGCATACACTCCTGAAAAATGTGTTTTTCAGGCATTCCTTGCTAGCTGTCCTAATCTTTGGATATTACAAAAACTCGGTTACAAAAGACCCTATTTTTTGCTGAAAGTGGCACTGCGCAAATGGAATGTTAAATTTGTTTTGGACCAAAAGTCAACAAAACACACTCGTTTATTGCAAAATCATTTTTAAGTGTTTTTTGAAGAAAATCACTCTAGAATTAGGTGCAAAAAGTTATTTTAGCATTTATTTCATGAGAATTTTTTTCCTTGGGCCTTGCATGTCTCTTAGGCATAAATGAAATTTATGAGTGATTTTGACATTTTCCAACCCTATCTAGGGTTTTTTCCCTCCTTTGTTGAGTTAAATAGAGCATGAGAGCTTCATTGTAAATGTTGGAATTTGATGAACTTAGAGAGCAATACATGGTTTTTATGAGCTTGGAGAATAAATTGGTTTTGTGAAGTTGATGAATGGCTTGCTTGGATTGATGATGGAGAAGCTTTTTTGCAGGATTCCTAAACTTGGTTAATGGTGATGTCTTCTTAATTTGTTTATGTTTTCTTTTTATCATTATGATTCATTCTTTTTTGCTACTATAGAACATAAAAGTATAGGTTGATAAATGCTCCTCGAAGCACCTTAGTCCTCTTGTTTGCTATCGCCTTGATGCTTTCCTCTGCTGGGTGTGTTTGAAGAATTCTTAGCTGCTCTTCAAGCCTCCTTATTCTTGTTTGTTTCATCTATGGATTAATATGCTAGTTTAAAAATATGATTCATGGTATGACTTGCTTGTTTGAAACTATCTAAACTCTGTCTTGAAACCTTTCTTTGAAGTATTGCTTGCTAGGTTAAGTCAAAGAGGTCTTGTTATGATCTTGCCCTTTGCCCATGCCTATCATTTTGCCTTAGATTTATTTGTAGCTTAATCAACAATGTTTAGGAGTTCCCTCTTTGATTGATGAAAGTTATTTTTTCATCTTATATTTTTTCTAATTCTGAAGGTAAATTTACTAAAGTTAGATAAGCTCTTATTCTTTCTATGTTTTACTGGAATGTTTATCTTGGATATTTATTTGTTTAAGTATTATCATTGAGTAAATGGTTTTTCCTATCTCATGCTCAGTGTATTTTTCTTATCATATTTAAGACCTTATTGTTCATGGGTAAATGGCAAAGGATACTGCACTGCCCTTTGCCCTACCTTGTTTTTCCCAAACTTGATGTCCACCCCACTTCACACATCACCTTAAGGATCCAATAACCTTGCTAGATTGGCCCTGCGACACATTATGATTCATCATTGAGACACTCATGACTTTCATTGACTACATAGCCCAATGATTTAAAGACCTCTCACTCCACCTGTTCCACTTGACCGTCTTTCCCAACCAAAACAATCAACAAACCCTACACTTAACAACTAGCCTAAAATCAACCATCTAAAGCAAACAAGAACACATCCTTTGCATCTAATAGAGATATCCCTCTCTGAGTCTAGGAAGGCTATGTCCTAGGACTCCAAAGACTGGTTTCATGTTTCCCTGTCATTTGGTATACCAATCTACCAAATCACGGGAACTCAACACATTGTCCTAACTAGACTATCGATTTTAGCATCATATGTGGAGGCCATAGGTTCCTATTTGTATGCAAACCTCTTCTCTATTCTCGTTTTAGCCCTTTTAGCAATTATATTTCCTTCTACACTTACTACTCCACTTTGGATGTCTTCTAAGGTAAGGGGATCTCCTTCTCTTAATTGGTAAGCCATTTATGGATCTAATCCATCTGGAAATTTTACTAGTGCTAGGCCTTGTGGGGGTTTCATGTGGGGAGGAAGTGTATTATAAACACTATTGAACCTAGTGCAGTAATATTGAACACTCTCCCCGACATTTCTCTTAAGGATTTAATACTCTGACAAGATTTGAAGAGGATTGTTATTAATCTCCCACTTTTTTATGAATGTTTGATAAAGGGAAGGGAGATCATGAATGCGATTACGAGTTAAGTTCTTGAACCGTTTCTTTTCTTCTCCCCCTAAACTTTGGGCAAAAATTCTCATTTGTATAGTCTCAACTTCTATTTCTTGGTCGTCAAAAGCATCATTCATCTTGTCTACATGTTGTTGGGTAGTTGTAGAATCTATCCCATTAAAGTGAGGGATTTTAGATTGATAGTCCTATGGCATAGGTGGTAAATGTTGTGGTAGTATTAATGGGCATACCATTCTGCCATAATGGGAGGTAATGGAACCCAAGGAGGATTTATAAGAGGAGGGTTTATGAGTGGGGGTTGAGGATGAAATGGAGTTGTTTGCACAGTGGATGTATGAGTGGGGGTAGTAGATGTACTTGGACCAGCTAGATGATATTGAGAAAATTTGGACTGAAAGGAGTCAAAGTGTTGGAGAAGTTGAAAATTAGGAGGAGTGGAAGGAGAGGCTTCTCTACTAGGACTTTGATGTAAGTTTGTAGGCTCAAGGTTTGTCTGGTATATCCAAATTTGAGACTTAGTTCTGAATAGGCTTCTTCTATGGTGTAAGTCAAATTGGGTATCATGCAAGGATGTAAGGTTTTTAGGAAATGAACTTGCCTTGCGAATTGGTCTGACAATAGTTGAATCTTCAGTCCTAGAAGTTTTTCTTAAGATTCTTTTTGGGTCATCAACCATAGTAGGAGGGTTTGGGTCTGGGTGAGATCTGGTGTTGATTCTTTGTGAAGCCATATTTCAAACCCACTGTTGTGAAACCTGCTCCAAAAATATAAGAAAAAAGATATCAATGCCTTAGAAATAAGACACTTCGAGGGGGAAACCTCCAATACATTACATGAATGAACAATTCTTGGATGATACAAATTACAAAACCTCTTTCTATATATAGGAGTCCATGGGGCCACAATGTAATCCTAGCCGACCTAACAATAATAATTTAAGGGCACAATAATAACAATATGGGGGTTATAGGGGTATAATAATAACAATAAGGGGGTTACACTAACAACAATAAGGGACTATACTAGTAATATAGGGACCTAACATGCCCCTCTCCTTCAAAAAAAGTGTTGTCCTCAACGCTTGAGTAGCTCTGGGTGCTTTCGTATAAAATTCTCATCCTCCCATGTAGAATCTTCAGTGGGTAAGTTCTTCCACTTGATGAGATACTCTGAAATTGATCGATTCCGTAGTTGTCGAGTTCTTGTTTCCGTGACCGCTTCCGGTTCCAATATGATTTTTTCTTCCTCATCAAGTTCTGGCAATATTGTTTGAACTGGAATATTTTCACCTATAACCTTCTTTAAGCATGAAACATGGAAAACTGGATGTACTCGCGAAGAAGCAGGAAGCTCCAATTTGTATGCCATAGTACCAATCTTTTGCAACACCTTGTAAGTACCATAGTACTTTGGCGATAATTTATTATCATTCTTAGCTTGCTTGAGGGAAATTTGTTTGTATGGTTGTAGCCGTAAAAATACCCAGTCTCCTGCATCAAAACTTCTCTCACTACGATGTTTATTTACCTATTGTTTCATTCAATTTTGTGCCAAATTCAGGTTATCCTTTAAGAGTTGGAGAACTTCTTGTTGATGCTTGATGTGATCTTCCACTGCTTGAACCTTTTAATTTTCTCTTAAAGATGATGTGATGGACGGTGGATGATATCCATAAAGTGCCATAAATGGGGTCATTTTTGCTGTATTATGGAAGGAATTGTTATGCCACCATTCAGCGAGAGGTAACCACTTGACCCATTGTGTTTGTTTATTATATACAAAACAACGAATATATCCTTCCAAACATTTATTTACTATCTCAGTTTTACCATCGGATTGAGGATGATAAGATGAGCTATGAGCGAATTGAGTACCCAAACAAGAAAATAACTCCATCCAAAAATTTCCAGTAAAAATGGGATCTCTGTTGCTCACAATAACCCTTAGGTTTCCATGTATCTTTTGAATTGTGTCCATAAATATAGTAGCAACTGTACTTGCTTTAAATGGATGAGATAATGCACAAAAGTGTGCATACTTGGTAAGTCTATCAACTACCACCATGATGACACTCTTTTCTTCGGACTTAGGTAAACTAGTGATAAAATCCATTGAAATCTCCTCCCAACGTTGACTTGGAATGGATAAAGGTTGTAGAAGACTCGAGGTCTTAATTGTCTCAACTTTATTCTGTTGTCAAACCAAAAATTCCACCACAAAATTTTGAATATCGGATTTAAGGCCATCCCAAAAAAAGTCTTTCTTCAACCTGTGGTAAGTTTTTAAAAATCTTGAGTGTCCTCCTAAAGGAGAAGTGTGTAGTTCCAAAAGAATCTTTTGTTTTAGTTGGGAGTTCTTACAAAGATATAAGCGATCTTTGTACCATACGGAATCATTTTTCCAACTAAATGTATCAGATGTACTAGGATCTTGCTGCAACTTTTGAATGAGTGTCAAAACTTCTTCGTTCTTCTTCCATTCATCCCTTGCTTCGGTTATCCAATCTAGTTGGATAATGGATATGGCACAAAGCAATGCTTCCACCTCTTCATTCCTTCTTCAGAGTGCATCTACAACAACATTTAGCTTCTCTTTTTTTGTAGATTATTTCAAAGTCATAACTCAACATCTTTGTGACCCATTTTTGTTGCTCTTCTGAAGATAGTCTTTGTTCCAAAAAGTGTTTAAGACTATCATGATCAGTTTTTACCTTGAAGTGTCTTCCCATTAGGTAAGTCCGCCATTTTTTTAGTGCATGCAGTATTGCTAATATTTCCTTCTCGTAAATAGCTTTCTTTAGACACTTTCCTTTGATTGGACGACTGTCAAAAGCAATGGGTATTCCTTCTTGCATTAAAACAACACCAATTCCATTTCCTGAGGCATCACATTCCACAATAAAGGTTTTTGTGAACTCTGGCGTAGCTAAGACCAGTGCTAGGCACATTTCTTTTTTAAGATGTTCAAAGGCCTTAGTTGCTTCAGGAGTCCATAAAAATGCATCTTTCTTCAATAATGTTGTTAGAGGTGCTGCTATTCTCCCATAATTCTTAACAAACTTGCGATAATACCCTGTTAACTTGAGAAATCCTTGCAACTGCTTTATGGTTGTGGGGACTTTCCATTCCTTGATGGATTTAATTTTTTTATGATTAACCTTAACACCCTCATGAGATACAATATGACCCAGCTATTCCACCTCTTGTACTCTAAAGAAAAATTTGGATGTTTTTGCATATAATTGTTTCTCCTGTAATAGTTTGAGCACCCTGTCAACTTGTTGAACATGATCCTTCCAAGACCTGCTGTAGATTAGTATATCATCAAAAAATACTAGCACAAATTTTCTAATGAAGGGTTTGAAAATATAATTTATCAACCCTTAAATGTAGAAGGTGCATTGGTAAGGCCAAAAGGCATGACCAAAAATTGATAATGACCCTCATGAGTTCGAAATGTTGTTTTTAGAATATCTTCAGTCTTCATTCTAATTTGATGATATCCTGAATGAAGATCCAACTTGGTAAAACAAATTTCTCCATGTAATGTATCCAATAATTCATCAATCATAGGAATGGGAAAGTTATCTTTAATGGTGAGCTTATTGAGCTCCCTATAATCTGAACACATGTGCCATCATCCATCCTTCTTGTGTACCAATACTACTGGAGTAGAGAAAGAACTTTGACTAGGTTGAATTATACGAGCTTCTAACATTTCTGCAATCACACATTCAATTTCTCTCTTTTGGACATAAGGATATCTATAAGGCCTGATGTTTGGAGGAACACTTCCTAGAATCAAATGAATGGCATTATCATGATCACGAATAGGTGGGAGTCCTTTGTGAGTTTCAAACACCTTGGAATGATTGTCCAAGACTTTTTGGAGATCTGATGAAATAGATGATTTTGATGTTGGAACTTTTAGTGAGCATAATTGTGCAGCTACGCCTTGTTGTTCTTTCTTTAGAAGCTTTGTCATGAAATTAGAGCTTATTATCTTTCCGGGCTTCCCTGCAATAACCTGTAATTCGACATCATTTCCTTGTGAAAACAATTTCAAGAAAAGTTCTTGAAAATTGAAAGCTACCATCCCCAAATATTGTAATAATTGTACTCCTAGTACAACATCACCACCTCCCATATGAATGGAAAGCATTGGACTATTCTTTACATATTCCCCCATGGTTAGCTTGATATTCTGGCATTTTCCAGAGCAATTTATAGTTCCTCCATTTGCAACCATCACTTGACATTCTATTGTTGGGTATAGGAAACAATTCAATTCCTTGGCTACCTTACAATGAATAAAAATATGGGTACTACCTGAATCAATCAACACTATTACCTTTTTCTTCTTGATATGTCCTTCTATCTTGAGAGTTTGAGGAGTGGTAATTCCTGCCAATGCATTACATGATATGATCGGACTCATTTTTTCCTCCTCTAGGGTTGGTTCGTGGTGTATACCCTCTTCTTTTGAAGATTCTTGTTCATTTTCTTCTTCCTCTTCAAAATCTATGTAAAATCATTTCTTCTGAGCACACTTATGACCTTTATTGTATTTTCTATCACAATTGTAGCAAAGCCCTTTTGCTCTTTTTTCTTCCAATTGTTGTGGTGTCAACCTTGTAGGCTATGCAAATCTAGGAGTAGCAACACTTCCCTCTTTATAGAAGTGAGTGGTAGGTTCCAAAACGCGAACTTCAAGTTGGATGTTATCATTTAAAGTACCTATAAAGAGATCAATCATGTGTTCCTCTGAAATATCAGTTACCCTTATATTCAATTTTTGTAAGTCCTCAATGTGCTCCCCCACTGAAGCCTTTTGTTTGAGATTTATCAATTGGCTAAATAAGGTGTTGCTCTTTGTATCCTCATAATGTGTTATCATTTCCTCCATAAAAATTGACCAAGTGACAATTTTTTTACGGGAGTAAAGCCATCGATACCATAAAAATGTGTTTTTTTCTAAACTTAAAGTTGCAATGCGTTCCTTTTGTGTGTTTTACACATTATTGAGATCAAAATATTGCTCCATTTGTAGTATCCATGTTACGGGATCCTTTCCATCAAACTTCCTCATATCCATTTTTGGAATATGGTTGTTCTTCCCTCCAACATTAGAGTTTATGAAATCATGATTAACATTTATTTTTTTCTCACCATGAGTTTCTTCTACTATCTTTTAACCATTAGGAAAATTTTCTTGTATCAACTTTGCCAAACCTTCTATGTCTACTTTTAGATCATTCTTCATGTTTTCCATGTTTTCTTTCATTTTTTCATCGATCTTAGCTTCCATGTCATCCATATTATCTTCCATGCCCACTACCATGCCATCCATCTTACATTCCAAACCATTCATCTTAGCTTCCATGCCTTTCTTCAAACCATCCATCTTATTTTTCACACCTTTCTTCAAAACTTCCATTTCATTTTTTGTTGCTCTTTGCGAGAGCGAAATTTGTTGCACTTTCTCTTGTAATTTTGATATGTCATGTTGCCATTCTTCGTCTTCATGAGTCATAGTAGAGCCTTCCAAAGGCTTAATGGGTGTTGAATTCTTTTTAGAGGCCATTTTAGAATCCAATACTGATATTTATTCTAAAATATTCCCTTGGAATCAATTCAACTTGATTCTTCAAACAAGAATTATGCAATTCATAAAAACAAATACACACCTTTTACTTGCTTTTGAGGAGATTGATATTGAAATTGAATTATCTCTATGCTTGTGGATCCTCAATATCTGAAATTTCACCCGATAGTATCCCTCTGAAGCTTCTTTCAAATGCCATAGGTCTGATCTAATTTGGATTCTTCAAGGCAAATTTATGTCCAATCTCCTAAAATGACCCAATTATGGACTAGTTCAGTAGAGCGAACTTGTACGACTTGCCATGTGTCACTTTCCTCCTTTCGCTCTGAAATTGATAGAAAACAAACTACAGTCCATGTACTTGCGACCACTTTTTACAGCATTCCAATCCAATTCTCAGAGAGAGAGCTATGAATATTTTCCCACGATCACCTCTTTGATATGCAATTTAGAAGCCTGAAAAAGCCCTAACTTCCACAGATCATATCTCCAAAAATATTGCAAACCAAAATCTAAAATTTTGCAAAAATGTTCCTCAGGAGTTCAGTTTCACACTCTAAAAAATTCAGTTTCTGAACCTTCGTAGAACACAATTTATAGCAAAAATTCCACGATGACCTGTTTAGGTTAAATTCAAGAGTCTACAAAATGACCTAAATTCCACAGATCATATCTCCGAAAATATTGTGAACCAAGCTCTGAAAGTTTGTGACGATGTTCCTCAAGATTTTTTCTTTGCACTTTAAAAATTTCAGCGTCTGAACCTTCGTATAAAAAATGTTATAGCGAAAATTCCACGATGACTTGTTTGGAGCAGCGAAACCCTAGAATACCAAATCTCTGATACTAAATGTTGTGAAACCAGCTCCAAAAATAGAAGAAAAGATATATCAATGCCTTAGAAATAAGCCACTTTGAGGGGGAAACCTCCAATACATTACATGAATGAACAATTCTTGGATGATACAAATTACCAAACCTCCTTTCTATATATAGGAGTCCATGGGACCACAATGTAATCCTAGCCGACCTAACAATAATAATTTAAGGGCACAATAATAAAAACATGGGGGTTACAGGGATACAATAATAACAATAAGGGGGTTACACTAACAAAAATAAGGGACTATACTAGTAATATAGGGACCTAACACCCACAACACAGAGAGGTTGAAATTTTATAAGAGTTTTGAAAAACATACCTATCTGAAAGCTTACTAAATTCACACAGTATGTGACTGGGCTTTATATTATTTAGGATTGATTAATACATTCCTAGGGGAGACTGTGAGGACCAGTGGAGTCAGCAGGCCCACTAAAATCCAGTGGAGTTACCAGGTGGATGATGCTAATTATTTTGAGGATTTGTTTGTTGTCCACCATCAACAATTGGATACCAATCTTGAGATATTTTTTGGTTTTCTGATTTCTTTATATAACACTAATATTTTCAATGAGTGTCCCCAGCAGAGTCTCCATTATGTTAGGTCCCTGTAATTTGTCAGATTGGCAAGACCAAATAGACAAGGGTAACATAAAACCAACTTTGGAGTCCTAGGACCTGGCCTTCTGGGACTTAGAGAGGGCTCACTCTATATTTTTATAAAATATATAACTTGTTTGATTTAGGATGTTGATTTTAGGCGAGTTAAAATGATAGGGTTGTTTTTTTTGTTTTTTTTGGTTGGGTTTCTTGTTAAGTAGAATAGATAGAGTAAGAGAAATTCAAACCATTGTGCTATGGGGTCTGTGAAAGGCTTGAAAAGTACAACAATAAATCAAGGGTGTTTCATAGGGAAAATTAACGAAGCCAAATGGATCTTAATAGCTTATGTGAGTGTGAAATGAACATTAAGTTGTGAGTTTAGTAGGTTTAAAGGGAAATTAAGAATCCTTTAACATATACTAGAACAAGAAGAGTCTTTAAGATCACTATGCTTAAGAAAGAACCAAAGGACAGGGCACACCATAAACTTCTTTGGCCTAGCTTTATCAAGTAAACTTTGAGACAACAATCCAACAAATCCTAGAGAGCAGGGAACTCCTAAATTCTCTATCTATTCACTTTCAGAGAAATAAAACATTTAAAATGACAAATAAGTGATGATTAAAGAGTAGGGAACTTCTAAATTCTTCAATCAGACTATAAAAGACCTTCAAAGTGACTATTCAAGATGGGCCAAAGGACAGGGCAAACCATAAACTTCTTTAGCCAAACTCTAATAATTAAACTTCGAAGAAAGGCCTTAAAAAAAATGTTTCAAGCTACACCTAAGGACAGGGAATACCATAAAATTCTTCCATTTGACTATTATTAAATCATTTTCAAGACAAGAAACTAGGTGGAATCAGAAAGAAATTAAGAATATTCCAATCAAACCTAGTAGAGGAAAACATTTGAGCAATAGAAAGCAAACAGACTTAAGATGCCTCTAACATCATATCTTAACCTAAATTTTTTGTTCTATTGCAAGAGAAAAGATGAAAAATATGGAAAATAGAAGGAAAAAAATATAATATCAGAACAACATCACCATTTAAACAAGTTCATGAATCCTGTGAATATGCTTGCTCCATTGATATTCAGTCCAAAACAGTTACAAAGCTCCAAAGCCAAACTTCATTCACAACTCAAAGTCTATGATTCATTCAGCTCAACAATCAAACAACAATAGTTATGAAGCATACATGTAGTATTTATCTAAAAAATGAGGAGCTAAACCCTAGCTAGGGTTTCAAATGTCATTTATTACATAGTTAATGCATTTTTACCTTTGAGACCAAGCAAGGCCCAAGGAAAAATATCTAAAACTCATTCACTGCAATAATAACTTCTAACATAACTACTAAACTAATTTTGGAAAATTTTTGACTTTAAGGCTTCAAAATAACTTTTTCAATAACTCCTGGTAAGAGCGCAGCTCCAAGGTATAGGTGTGTAGCGCCAGTGCAAACGTGCAGCACCAAGATTAAGAAAATGGCCTATTTTGAAGCTAACGTTTGGAGGCCTTCCCGGTGTCCAAATGAGCTCCATGATGGCTCATTGGAAAGGAATCTGAGTCTATTTTCCAAATATACATCCACTTTCCATAATGGTGCCCATTTTCCTTGTCAAATATAACTTCTCCCAAGACTGCTAAATGCGTAGCGCCAGTGCCAAAATCAGGGCAGAAAGGGGATTTTTTGGTAGTTTTTGGCCCTTTTGTGGGACAAATTTTTCTCCCAATGTTATGAAACGTTCTGAGGTTGATGTACTAATCACTAGGAACATGAGGATGCTGACCATTTTTCATTTGAGTGCCCCAAAATAGAGCGCAGTGCCACTGGCGCTGCGTGTTTGGCCCAATTTCTGCAATTCAAACTATCAAAAATTCAAAATGTGAAAAAAGGTGCCAAAATTGGAATTTAGCTTGCTAATTAAGATTTAGAGGCTTGGAGGGAAACATCAAAAAGGATATTGAGCTTCTCTTTCTCCTTTTCTTTGATCAAAGTTGTAAAATTCCCAAATTTCCACATCATATTTGGAATATTAGAGTCCTTGATTTTCTTAATGAATTAAGTAAATAAAAGGGTGGAGGGACCCATAATCCTCAACATGAATAAATATCCACTTTTGTGTGTGTGAATGTGGATTAATTAAGCCTAGATCTACCTAATAAGGTAGTTGAGCAACTACTAATGTGAATTAAATTGGAGAACCTGTCTCATTAATGAGATAGATCATGGAGGTTGACACAGTGAACTAAGATCTTGAAGAGATCAAATAGAATGTTGATTCAGTCAACTAAGATCTTGAAGATGTAAAAAAAAATATCATGAGACACTCATGATAAAGTGATGGAGGATAATGTGCGAACAAAGCACACTTGATGGAGAAGGTTTACATTCCACCTAGACATGATGGTTGATTTGGTAAAACAGCACAGTCCAACTTGGAGGATCTTGTCCACATACACTACGCACTCTAGATGAGGGCCAAGGCTTGGGAAGGCTCAAATGTTATATAAAGAAGTTGAAGGCAAGAATGAGGGCATGCTGACTATTCTTGGTGTAAAGATCTTTTTAGATCTGGAATTGTCATGTGACATTCCATTACTTTCTCGGGGTGTTTAGCAGAGATTGCAAGTGACGTTTAGCACAGGGTGTTCCTGGTCGGGAATCCCACCTCTTTCTTAGAGTAGATCTAGGAAGAGTCTTGTACTTCATTCTACATCAGGCTTTAAGTGCTGCATCTCCTTTTCCTACTTTCTGTAGAACATCCATATTCAGAAATTGTAGATTTCTGAAGATCAGTTTGGAAGGAGAAAGTTGTCTTCGATACTTCAGCTGGAGAACTGGTGAGGGTTTATTACTATCACCTTGGGCTTAAAGATCAGCTTCCCAGAGCATCATTGTAGATCTAGCATCAGGACAAAAGTTATTACCTCCTAGCAGCAGTATTTCCTTCAGGAATTACGTTGTCCATTGTGCAGATCCAAAAGGAGGAAGGAAATTTCTAGAGTTTTAGCTAGAAATCTTGTGAGGGATCCTTTCCTCACATTTCCATCAGTCTTACCTGTTAGCACCCTGTAATTATCAAGATTGGAAAAATTCCAACTTCAGGGAGAAAATTATTTCAACCACTTTGGGATTCTAGGATCTAGCCCTCCTGAATCCGAAGAGGGATCTCTCCAATAAGTGCAAAGATGGATTTTTCTTTGAAGTTTTGGGTAATGATATTAGGCTAGTTATGAAGGTTGAGGGTTTGTTTTGTTTTTGGATGGTTGAGCATGATTTTTTTTTGAGGTGGAAAGTTCTAAGTGCAAAGAGTTTCAAAGGTGTGAAGTTGAAAGAAAATAGAACAAGCTTTGGCCAGGAAGATAGATAATTGCAGGTTTTAGTCCATTGGGCTATGGAGTCATAATAGGGTTTAATTGAAACAATCAGGTTCAAGATTGGTCCATGGGGCAAGTCATATATGTCTAAGGATCTCTTTAAAGTTTGATTTATGGAATGAAATGAGACAAAAGAAGGGGAATTAAACAGATGAAGAACAAAGAGTAGCCTAGGATCTGGTAAGTACTTTGAAACTAGCCAGCCTTTGACAAACACTTAAGAAAGACATAAAAGTAATACAGGATCTAGTAATTACTTTGAAACTAGCCAACCTTTGATATACTTTCAATAGAAAACATATAAAAACAGAGGGAAACTTGCAGGCAACTGTTAGAGTATAAACTAGTGGACCGGGCTCACCACAAATCCTCTCCTAGCTCTGCTTTACTTGGTTACTTTCAAGACAAACACAAAGATAACACAGAATGGCCTAAGATCTGGTAAGTACTTTTAAACTAGCCATATTTTAACACATTCCAAGGGAAACTTTTAGACAGTCTTTTGGGATAGAACTAGGACTAGGGCACACCATATCTTCCTTAGTTCATCTCTACTTAACATATACTGAAAATAACATTTAAGGAAGACAACTAGCTCAGACAGTAGGATGAGGGAACGCCAGCATTCCCATGCTTGAACTGAATTAGATCATTCCTAAATAACACAAATTGGAAGAAAACATTCATATAAATATTTTCAGTCAGAGAAGGGTACTGATATACAGTAGGTCCTGACTCTATGCATGTTGTTCCTTATAAGAGAAAATGAACACAGTGAAAATAGAAATAAAACAACAGTTCACAATAAAAAATAACATCACCGTCGACATAGACCAGGATCCCATAAATCATCTTGTATTGATGCTCCAAACCAGTTACAGATTTAAGTCCAGTGCTTTAGTTTATCAATCATCTACACTCTGCAGACTAACTAGTCTATCACAAGCAGAGCTTCAAGAGCCAATGAACACTATTTACAGGTAGAAGTCTCAAGTTCAATTACATTTCAAAGTTCAGCAACCAACTCAACCAACCCCTCTCTCATCTTCTCCAGTAGCATTTATAAAATAATGAGGAAGTGAGATCTGACAAAAGATCTCCAAAGATAATTAATACAGACATAATGACTTCTTGGCCTTTGGGGGGCTTGATGGAGAAACTTACATAGGTGTCCTCTGTATTAAATAATTTACATTAAGATTTTAAGCTCGGTGGGAGCTCTTTTTGACTTTTGAGGCTCTCTGTTATGTTAAAGTAATTATGCTGATATTTTGTCATTAAGTTCATTTGCAGAATTAACTTTCTGGCTGCGTTGTGGAAAATATCTGATCTTGATCAATAACTTCGGCCTCTGTTTGAATGCTTTGAGGCACATGTGGCACTGAGGTAGCTGGGAGGGATCAATTTGCCTCAGATGTGGCGAGGAGGCTTTCATGTTGATAAAACACTTATGATTTTCTTTAAACTGTGTTTTAATTGGGAGGATTAGGCTTTTGATAATCAATCTTAGCCGTAATCCCCCACAGATCTGTCTTCAATCTTCCATTCGGGTGTGTTCTGTCTTTGACACTGATACCCTTTGATTTTTTTATTTATTTACTGCGTTTTGTTGGTGTGCAGCGCTGCGCAGGGGTCGGGTGGCATCAATGCTTCATGAATCATTGATGAAAGTGGAGTTGGATCCTGCGAATGATTCTCTTTGATGAATCAAAGGCGGGAGGATCGTCACCCTCAGCCTTTGAAATTTTCTTCAGTATAGAGAAAAAACCATTTAAACCTTGCAAAATACGAACAACATTATAAAATCTTGCATATATAGGTTTTCTGCTTCAGAAGGCCTATGGAGAGAGCATGGCCATCGGATGGCATCACCCAACGGTCGAGATTGATTAGAGGAGATCAGAGGGAAAGCTGAGGAAGAATTAAATCAAAATCGTCGATCGCACAGAGATCGACGATCAGGAGTGAGGGAGAATAGTCAAAGCGAACAAGTCACTTTATTTGGAAAATGGAGAAAATGGGCTAAAAACCTTTGTTTCGGCGAAAAATGGTTAAAAATGGCGTTTGGGGTTCGGGATGATCGTGGGCCGTCGGATGAGATCAGCCCACAAGATCAACGGCTGAGGAGGCGCGCGAACAACACACATGGAAAGAAGGAAAAGAAGTTTCGGGGATGGAAACCACCGCTTCGCGTGAGGAAAAGCCGGGTAGGCAGTATTTCCCTTTGGAATGCGATACGCATCCCCGCCTGACATGTGTCATTAGAAAACCACCCATTTCGCGTGGCCTTGGCAGAAATAAAATTTGCACTGAAAGTCACGCGACTTGGAATGGGGGCCGTCAGATCTGGGGCCTCAGATCTGACGGTGGAGAATGAGTGCGATTCTGGAAAGATGTGCGGGCGAAAACAAAGGGAGGGGGAGTTTATCCCTTGAGAATATTTTGGGCGCGATCACCGTCCGATGATCCAGCCTCAGATCAGACGTTGCACGTCAACATCGCGTCGGGCCCATAGTCGACTTTTAATGCACGATGAGGGCAGTATCTCCAAACCGCTTGAGGCCACGTGTCTGCCTGTGGCGCTGATTGCTGCCGATCAAGGAAAACCACTTTCCTCTCAAAAGCGGTGCGATGAAAACTGCTTCCGGCCTTTCTTTCAATATAATGAAAAAATCATTAAAACCAAAAATTTAATATAAACTAAGTTTTTAATGCTTCGGGGACACGATATATATTTGTAATATGGCTTGGCGCCCATCTGCGGGGCCATGGTCTATATGAAAATCGATATGACCAGGAGATATAATATACAGGTTTAATTGGCATCAGAGACTTCAATAAAGGGAAAAGACTTGCGCACTGTGTTTCCTCCGATGCGATAAGCACCCAAAAGGCTTAGCGCCTGATTTTAGCACCAGGGCATGTGTAGTGGAAATGGTTAAGGACTTATCCCAAGGGGCTTAAACCTTTACACAAAAATATGTATTTTTATGAAATTTTCAATGTTTTTCAATGGTTTTGAGGGTTTATATAAGGCAAAGAAGGAGTCTTAAACCTTATCAAAGGGGTTTGATGGAGGGGAAAAAGGAAAAATATGAACATGAAGAATTCTTGTGGGGAATAAAGGGGTGAAAAATGAGGTTAGTTTTGGAAGTGGAAGAAAGGGGAAAATGGTGTTTGCAGCAGTATTTTCTCTCAGAAATCAACAGAATTTCTGAGCTTGAAATGGGAACAGCAGTGAAGATTTGGACAGAGACATGAGGCCTTTATGAGTCTTCAAGAGCCAACACTTTTTGCAATAAAATTTGTTCCTTTAAGGCTCCAAAAATGATTTAGCCACCTTTTGGTATAACAAATATCATAGGTGGCTAACATTACCATCAACCTAAAGTTTATTGCAGCATTTTTCAGTAGGCAGAGGGCCTCTCTTTCCCTCACAGCGTAGTTTTTGTTGGAATTTGTGTTGCAGCAGTTGCAATCATCATTGAAGGATTGATAAGCTAGATCTAGAGCTTCTAGCTCATAGATATGAAGAAGGGATCAACCCTTCAAACATAGATCTGATATGATAACATATTGTAGCCATCTATTTATCAGATCTAGCTTCAGATCTGTATTTCCCAACATATCAAGGATCAAATCCTAGGGAGGTGATTTTCCAAAGTTGCAGATCTGGAAAATTCTTTCTGGGTTATCTTGGGAATCCATCACATTAGCCAGATCTTGAATCTTGGCATCATCTGAGCTCCATATTTGAGTAGATCTGCATTTTTATTTGCAGCCTGTAGCTATATGTTCATATTCTGCTGAAGGGACAACGCAGTATTTTCTTCAATGCCTCTCTAGTTATGTTGTACCTATTGCAACATGTTTTTTGAGAGATTCTAGACCAACTTTTTGGCTAGATCTACTCACATTTTGTACATTGTGTAACGGATTCTTCTCCAATATAATAAAATCGCTCAAATTATCTGTAAAGTATGATGTTGTCTTAAGATTTATTATTTATCTTACTGCAGTTCTTATATTTTGTTTAAGTATTACTGCATTCTCCCTTTTGGGATGTTACAGTGGTATCAGAGCATGATCTTTGGCTCAGCTTGTGGACACTTCATCGTTTGCATCTAAAGAAGAAGAAGATAGATGAGATCTATCATGGAAAAAGAAAATTTTTCCCCTCATTTCTGTAGATCTATGCGAGATCTCTCCAAGGAGGTCTATCAAATGAAAGAGGAAGGGTAGAAAGAAGGTCCAAGAAGAAGATGTGATGAGGAAGGTCCCAACACTTCCTATCATCAAAGAAGAAAACTGGAGAATCCTAGATCTCCTCATAGATCCACTATGCCCACTTTCTTTGAAGAAGGTGAAGGGTATAGAAATGAAGGAAGGAATGAACCTGAGACTCATGAGAATCTCAGTCTATATCTTGAAGAGTACAAAGCATAGTCTAGAGCATTCAAGGAGAAGCTAACTCTCCAACATTCTTCAAAATCAAAGAAGAAAAAGGATCCTATAGCAACGATAGAAGAAAGAGGCATAATTGATTCTATTTGCCTACAATGTTTTATGGATCTTCCTCAAGCACTTTTAAGGCTTGGAGGAGAGAGATAGATGCATTTTTTAGACTACATCCTATAGCTGAAGGAGAGGTTGTTCAAATTTCAGCACTTCATCTCTTAGATGAAGCCAATGATTGGTGGTTTGATCACATGGAGCATGCAAAGGTGACTAAATATTCATATTTCTTTCACAAGTTGAGGAAGGAATTTGATGGGCGAAAACTAGAGAGGTGCCACAAAGTGACATTTCCTAAGGAGGAGGATGTCAATCTTGTCACTCTGGACAAGAAGTCACTACATTCACCACCAGCTACAGAAGTAATTGCATCTGGGGAAGACACTTTTGCACCTTTGCAAGATGGTCTTGAGCTCTTGACATATAGATTCCCATGCATGATTCAGGAGATGCATGAGGAAGAGGAGGAAGATTCCAGCACTGGTACATTGGAAGAAGAGAAGCCATCTCTCTGACCAGTAGTGGGAGACACCATTGTCCCGATTGGAGGAACTCTTGTGCTCTGTCAAGAGGCTCCCACATATCAGTTCATCCAAGGTATGCATAAAATGTCATCACATATTGTTTCAGTAAATTTTATTGAAACTTATGAGGACATACCATCAGGGCCAATACATAACCAAGGGTTAGAACATAGTGTTGATTTGAAACAGCAACATATCATAGTGCAGAGGACCCTTGATCTAATCAAGGAGGAGATAAAAATCTATCCGAGTTTTTCATGGATGAACTACATTCAACCTCTTGAGTTGAAGTGTAGAGTTTCAGGAGAAGGGATGAGCATAATCCTTTGTACAATGACTAGTTATGAGATCAATATTGTACCTTTCTTTGAGATAGTTTATGTATTACCTTGCAGATCTACAGTGATGTCACTTAGAAGAAATTATAGTGATGAGGCCCCATTATTCTTGGAGCATTCTAAAGGTAGCTTCACTCATGAAGCAATGGAGGACAAGATGATGAATGTTAGACATCTAGATATGAGAAACCTTTACTCCTTTCTTGATGACACTTTCTCAATGAGCATCTCATAGCTCAAAGAGAGACTTCTACCTATAGCAGATCTAGAACCTCATTGGATTTGGAAGGCCATGGATGAGAATAAGGTCTCATTAAGAGATCTCATTGGAGGTGCACTTCAACATTTCATGGAGTGCAAAGTTTTTCATCAGTTTGGGGAAGATGGTATTCTACAAAGGGAGGATACCATGATTATGTAGCACATCACTCATCTTCCCTAGGTCATCACTTTTTGAATGATATATCTTTAATTTTAGATTATGGTATTAGGCTAGGTCTGAAGCACAGGGGTTTTGGTTTGTTTGTTTGGTTGGAGATCATTAACTAAGAAGGTTATGTAAATTGAAGAAGGAACAAAGTAGCAGGATGTTTCAACATGGGAAAATAGGTCAAGAGAAGTGCCAATCCATTGGGCTATGGAGTCATAAAAGGGTTTACTCGCATAACAACTATCCAAGAGTTTCCATAGGGAAAGTCATCTATACCAAAGGATCTCTTTAGATAGATGGTGGGATGGAACATTATGAAGTGGGGTGAAAGAAAGAAACGAGAGTGTAGCCTAAGATCAGGTAAGGAATTTTAACCTATCCTGCTTTTGACATACTCACAAAATAAACTCTCCATAAAGACACAAAGGGTAGCTTAAGATCAAGGAAGGACTTTTAACCTGACCTGCTTTCAGAATACTCTCAAGGGAATCTATCCAACAGTCCTCAGAATCGCTTTCAGAAAGTAGAAAACATTTAATATTAAACACAGAGTAAGGCCTAAGATCAAAGAAAGACTTTTAACCTTCTCTGCTTTTGACACCAACTCACAGGGAAACTTTCAAGAAAAACTGTTGGAGAAAGAACTAGAGGACAGGGCTAATCATATACTTCCCTAGTTTTAATCTTTACTTAGCATGAAATATTAATATCTTTCAAGGAAAATGTTTCAAGTTGTACTCAGCAAGACATGGGCTCACCAACATTTCTTGACTTGTTATACTCTATAGAATTATCCTTAAAATACACAATTAGAGGAAAACATAAAGATAAAAATTTACAGTGAGATTTAGGGTACTTCCAACAGTATTTCCTAATCTATGGTTGCTGTTCTTTATCAGAGAATAATGGACATTATGAAAGACATGAAAATAAACAATTAATGTGAGGAAAACATCACCCATAATATAGACCAGGATCCTGTGAATCTGCTTGTTCCATTGATGTGCAAAACTCGTCACATACTTTGATTCCAGTGGCTTTTTATAGTCCAAACTTCTCTTCCCAGCCTACTATATTACAAACTACTTGGCTAGTTCCCTCAATAACAGTTCAAATAGTCAATCAAATCCCAACAACCAACCAACATTTTCAATGTAGTTTACATGGGTTCTTATAGGTGAATGAGGAGGTGGAGTAACTGAAGAGATTGTTGGCCCAATTTAATGAATAATTTAGTGCTTCTTGGCCTCTGGGAGGCTTGATGGAGAAGAAATGACATGCTCCATACTTCATTAAATGGGATTTTTCTTGTATTTGCACTCTGGCTATTTTTGTTTGACTTTCAAAAGCTCTGGCATGCAGGGCATTTACTTCTAAGTTGTATATATCCAAAATATTTCTGACTGCCTTAACTGTGCCTTGTGTTGATGAAAATAGGACTGCAAGTGGTAGTATGGGTCGACGAAAAGTACTGGCCTCTCTGATTTGGCGTGTAGAGGCTTCTTTGCTGAGCTGTCTATGGTGTGGGCTTTAGGCTTCATTAAGCTTCTTTGACCATCTTTGTCTTCGGCTTGTGTCTTTATCCTCTTAAATAGTGGATTAAGGTTCTACCTCTTCAACTTGATACCTTAATTCTTTAACTTTGATCTTCTGCATTCTGACTGTACAGGTGGTAGTGGCACTAGAGGGTTCGTGTAAGGGTCGATGATCAGGATGCATCAATAAACATGGAATTGAAACCCTACTGGTCCCTTTTCAACGTTGATTCAGGCTCAGGATTGTCACCATGGCACCTTTTGGTCACTTATCTGTGACTGTGGGATAAACCAGAAAGAACCACAATTAAACCTGCAAGCATAAAACAAACCAATTAAATAAAACCTACGCAAGGCTTAAAGTTGCTTCAGAGGGCTCAAGAGGATGGAGGGGCATTGAGGGAAAATGTAAGCGCAGTGGAAAAATGGGGAAAAACCTGGCAGAGCAGCTACCCAGGTGCAGATGGAGGTTTGGGTGCGAGGATGAACGTGGGTCGTTATATTAGAACAATCAACGGTGGAGATCTTTCGATGGAGTCATTTGGAAGATCGAATGAATGGAGAATGGATGGGGGTGAAATTAAATCAGAACAGTCTGATCTCAGAGATCGACGGCTGGGAAAAAATGTGAAAGGCAACATTATGGAGGGTAGGCAGTATGGCGGAAAACCGGGAATGGTTTTCGCGCAGTGAAATGGGGAGGAGGCGGTATTGCCTTTTGGAGCACGATTCCATTCATTGATCTCCACATGGATTCTCAAAACCACTTTTATCACACAATTTTGAAACGTTAAACTTTGGGTGCAAAAATTATGCGATATTGGATGGTGACCGTTGGATCTGGAGCCTCAGATCTGACGGTGTAGAAGAAACGTGATGGGTTGAAAGTTTCGGGGTTAAAAAGTATGCGGGGTCCATTGCTGAGGTCAATGCGATTCGTTGGATGAGGGGAATGGATGGCTGCAATCTCATCAATGAAATGATTATGGACTTGGTGGATGGAAAGAATATTGGCGATGCGATTGGATGCTGGCCGTTGGATCGGAAGGGAGATCAACAGTCATGATTAATCGGCGGGTGCGATGGTGAAGGGTTATGGGCAGAGCGTGATGCAATCTCGGCTGTTAGTTCTTGTGGATTCAACGACCAAGATCAAATCGAGGAATCGAGCTATCGGAGGAAATAAAAAGGGAAGACTGTGTTTGTGATATGCGATGCAGCATGGACCATTTGATCGAATGAGAGATCAACGGTCAGGATTAAATCGGTGGGTGTGATGACGAAGGGCTAAGAGCGAAGCACGATCGAATCTCGGCCATCGGTTATTGTGGATTCGACGGTCGAGATTAGATAGGAGGATCGGAGGAGAAGGGGCTAATTGCATCGGAAGATTGGAAGAATAAGGAAAAGTCAGGGAAAAGAAACTTCGATTGCGATGAGCGATAAGGGCTAGTGCCTGGTTATGGCTCCGGGTCACATGTGGAAAAGGGGCTAGGGCTAAGGCCGAAAGGGGCTTAAGGCCTTAATGCCTAAAAACAGGTTTTTAGGCCAAATTGAAGGTTTTGAGGGGGTTCGATAAGGTTTAAAAAGAGGTTTTAAACCTTATCAAAGGGAAATTATGAAGGGAATGAAGGAAAATGAAGTATGAATGAGGGAAAATGGGGAAGATGGAGGCCTTTGAAAATAGTTTCTTTCATAAACAGCAGGGTTCATTAATGGAAACAGCAATGAAGATAATGATGAAGGATAGAAAACACATGGAGGCTTCAAGAATAATAGATTTACAAAGGAAATGTTTCTCTTGAAGACTCAGAAACATATTTATCCACCTGTTTGCTTTGACAAAATATTATAGGTGGCTAAAAGGGCCAAGCAGTCGCTCGTGGCTGAGATGAGGGTTCTTGAATCAGATGCATGCTCTGACTTTGAATGAGAACCTGAAAAGGGGAATGACAAAGGGAAATAGATTATTGATGCAGAGCCCAATGCCACTGTTGCCACTCCGAAGATCCAGAAGGAGGAACCGGAAGATCTAGAGGAGGCGGAACGTCTCTTCCACTCCCATATGTGGGTAAAGGATTGCCCACTACAGTTCATTGTCAACAATGGGAGCCAAAAGAACCTCATTTCAGCAGATGTCGTGAAGCAGTTGGACTTGCAGACCATAGTGCACCCACAACCATACAACATCAGGTGGCTGCACCAAGGACGGGATCTCCATGCCAGTCAACAGTGTCGCCTTCCCTATAGCATCAAGCCCTTCATGAATGAGGTATTATGTGACATTGCTCCTATTGATGTTTTTGATGTATTATTAGGCCAACCATACTTGTGGAAGCAACATGTTGTGTATGAGTCACGGCCTCGCGTTGTTATTGTTATCTTGGGAAATAAGTTGTACAAGATACCAGAGGTACCACCGCCTACCAATATCTCTTTGGCTACTTCAAACAATGCAGTAAGCTCATTTCCCAAACCAGGAAATTTTTTTTCCTGATGATCTGACCCCAGGGTAAGAAGAATACTGTGGCCATGACCTCCAAACATGGCTCCTCTGCATGAAAACAAAAATGGACAAGGTTGTGGAGGAGTATGGGGACATTTTCACCTCACCCACAGAGGTGCCTCTGCACTGTCAGGTCAAGCATCCCATTGATATGACCCCAGGTGTGCCACTACCCAACAGACCGACCTATCGGTGCTCTATTCTAGAGAACGATGAAATCAAGAGGCAAATTCAGGAGCTGCTACAGAAAGGTCACATCCGTCCAAGTTCATCGCCCTATGGGAGCCTAATCGGGTTAGTACAGAAGAAGGATGGGACTTGGAGACTCTGTATTGACTATCAGGCGCTGAACAAGATCACTGTTCAGAATAGGTACCTACTACCTGATCCCATGGATTGATGACCTTCTAGACCAACTCAAAGGGGTGAAATATTTAGGCAAGATTGACTTGAAGTCTGGGTATCACCAGGTACCCATCGAACCCTATGATATGTGGAAGACTACCTTCAAAGCTAAGGAGGTCCTTTTCAAATGGTTGGTCATGCCTATCGGGTTAACAAATGCTCCTGCAACCTTCATAAGGTTGATGGACGACATCTTGAGGCCATTCACCAGCTCATTTGTAGTAGTGTACTTGGATGACATTATGATATTCAACCACACTTGGGAAGAACACCTCCACCACATCTGACATGTCCTCCAAACACTATGGCAACACAATTTGTGTGCCAATTTGGAGAAGTGCACTTTCGGCATGACCTAGGTTGAATATCTGGGATACATTATTGATGAAAGGAGGGTGCATGTGGATGAAACCAAGATCCAAGTCATTCGATATTGGCCAGCCCCAACCACTCTAACAGAGCTTCACAGCTTTCTGGGTCTTGCTAATTTCTACTGCAGGTTCGTGTTGGGATTCTCTCATATCACTTGGCCCTTGATTCAAGTCACCAAGGAAGGAGCAAGAGAAAAATTAATTTTTCGGAATATCAAAAAAAGGCGTTCATAGAATCAAAACATCGCCTCTATTCTGCCCTAGTGCTCACATTACCAGACTTGCAACAACCATTTGAGATTGAGACAAATGCCTTTGACTATGCTATTGGGGTAGTTCTTACTCAACGGGGGCATCCAGTGGCATATCACGGTGAGACATTTTCTGACACAGTTCACAAGTATCCCACTTATGACAAAGAAATGTACTCCATTATGCAGCCTTGTCGATAATGGAAGCATTAAATTTTGGGGAAGGAAATAATCATCCACACAGACCACCCACCTCTTGAATTCATATAGACACAAGGGAAGTTACAGAATGATTTCCATCATAAGTGGTCCACATATCTACAACAATTTCATTTGAACATCAAGTACAAGAAGGGTAGCACCAATAATGTTGCAGACTATCTCAGCCGACCACCAGTCATGGGACAAACCACCGTTCTCAAATCTTGTGGGCACAAGACTTATGATTGGTCGCTCCTCTACAAGAGCTATCCTGAATTTGGTAACACATACAAGGCACTCTTGGGTGGTATGCAAGTTCCAAATTTTCAACTCCAAGATGCACTGTTATGTCACCTAGGACACCTTTGTGTTCCTTCAAGCGAGTGTGCAAAGATGATATGGGAAACACACTACAGTTGGGTCGTTGGGCATTTTGGGGTCGAGAAAATAGTGGCAGTACTGCAGAAGTATTTCTATTGGCCAAACCTTCGACAAGATGTCGGGAAGTACATCAGATCCTACACTGCTTGTGCCATTTCCAAACTGACCATCAAGAAGCAAGGCCTCTATACTCCGCTACCTACCCCTAGTCGAACTTGGGAATCCATCTCCATGCATTACATGTCAGGCCTTCCTTCTACTAAGCATGGAAACGCCTGTGTTTTCATGGTCGTCGATAGATTATTGAAGATGGCCATTATGGCGGCCTACAAGAAGAATATCATAGCAGAAGCCACTGCTAAACTCTTCTTTGAATGAGTGTGGGTGCACTTTGGGATCCCATAGTCTACCATATCATATCATGACAACAAGTTCCTCAGCACATTTTGGCCCAACCTCTCATCAATATTGGACACCAAGCTCACCAAGTCCACAACTTTCCATCCCTAAACGGATGGCCAGACAGAGGTCATCAATAAGATGATTATACACATTCTGCGCATGTACAATTCAAATCATCCACACACATGGGATGAGAGCCTCTCCTATATGCAACAAAGTTATAATTAGGCTCTCATAGCTCAACCGGCCACAACCCCTTTCAGGTGGGCTTGGGATTCTAGCCACCATGTCCCATTGACATAGCCATGCCATTTGCGTCTACTCAGGTTGATTCAGCTCATGTCTAGTCTGAAGTTGAGAAAGTGAACAAATTAATAGAGCACATTTAGCACATCCACCAATAATTTCATGACATATTGGATACATCCAATGGTAAGTACAAGCAACGACAAGATCAAAATCGGGTGCCACACAACTTCCAGGTGGGTGACAAAGTGTGGCTACATTTGCAGAAGGAGTACCTCATTGGACCCCACCACAAGCTTTCTCCGCTCCGATATGGGCCATACACCATCACCAAGGTGGTAGGGAACAATGCCTTCGAGCTTAGTATTCCACCATTCCTTATTTAGCACCCAGTATTCAATGTGGATCACCTTCGTCCCTACTTCCCACCTCTACTGGACACCTCTGACATTGCAGAACAACTCACAACAACAGATTTAAACCCAGACTACATGGAACAGGCCACCATAGATTGTATCATGGACATGAAAATCAAGGACACCAACATAATCTCCAATTGTATCGGGTTGTCAAAGCTAGCCAACTCCTGCACCAAGGCAAGTGGTTCACTAGGGACCAAGTTCAGCTGAAGTTTCCTCATCTCATGGAGGAACTCAATGCAATGGAGACCATTGATTCCTAAGGGTGGAGGAATGATCCAAGTGGATATTGGTGGCCACCCACCTATTCCACTTGGGGCCCCACCATTGTCTCTTTCAGTTTTTCAGTTTCGTCACAACTTACTATTTTTCACAGTTTTTCGGGTCCTGAACTTCCAGAGCTGTTTTGAGGCCCTAAATGACATTTTTTGGGAAAACTGAGAGTGATTGAGCCAATATTTCTTGCATCAAAATTTGCAGTTCTCAGATAGATATTTTGAATGAGGTACGGTGCACGTCAAACAGAGATCTTATGCCAGAGCTACATCCCCGAGAAGTTGAAACAACAATTTACCCAAACAGGGCCCATAGTTTTGGTGCTTCATCTCCTAGGGTTAGGGTTTTGGATGTTTATGGTTTTCCATTGTTTCTAAATAATAAATAGGCCCTTGAGCCTCATTGTAACTAATTTTAGAGGCTTGTAGCTGCCACATCTCTTCTCAGAGATAAGCTACCAGTGCCCTAGCTAGTTTATTTCTATTCTGTCTGTAAGAAAATTTCAGTTCTTTGATATTAATGAAATGAAGTGTTATTTCTACTGCATATTTGTATTTATGGTTACATGTGTATTCTATTGCATTCCTGCATAAATCTGGATCAAGCAGGGTGCTATTTCCCTGCGGGGAAAAAAATGGACAGTTGAACCTCTTAAGGGTCGGCAAACGAAACGATGGGCTACAAGGCCCAGTAGGGAGATTGAGGTTTCCTTAACAGAGGAAGATTTGGAGAAAATTGCATATGCAATCACCCTCACTTCAGAGTAAAAATGGCTTGCCTTGGAAGAGTAGCAGAAGGCCGCAGTCACTGCATTATAGTTCGAGCTCCAAGCTCTTCAGCTCAAAATCGATACCCTGCAGACGAGCATGGTGCAAGTGAGGTTGCCTCAGGCGACCAACACTGACTTGATCTCCATGACTGAGAGTCACCTATGCCCCCTTCTAGGCACAAAAATCACTCTGAATCAGCCCAAATTATGTGTGCAATTCCAAGCCTACGCAGAAGTACATCTCAACTTGGCTCAGCTTCAGGGTGAGCTGCTGCAGGCTCTCCACACATCCCTCTTTGAGGAAATATAGCATAGAGATCGATGGGTGATTGAGGGGCTCTTCACAGCTCTGAAATCTTCTCGGACCAAGATACAGAGTGTTAAGGTCAAGATGAAGCAGAAGATCACTGCATTGCAAGCTAAGTTGCAGCCAGAAAGCCCTCCTGAGGTACGCGCCCAGAGAGCTATGCTGGTCATAGAAGCTACGAACACCATTACCACAAAAATTTCTCAGGGCGCTGAATTTCTTAATACATCTATGAAGCTACGGTCTACAGTTCAGCACAAACCTCTTCTGCATGAGTTTACCCAAGAACTGTGCTAGAAAGAAGAAGAATTCGAGTAATTGGAGGCTACAATGCCCACTGTCATCCTAGCCCAATGCCTAGCCTGTCTGCGAGACAACCATGCACCAAGAGATGACCTGGAAGGGCTTCACCACAAAAATAAGGTTTTGAGTGACCACCTCAAGCCATGAGCTGATGAAACCCTCAATATATCTCAGGACATGGATGTTGTGGTCAAACAGCTAAATCAGACCCTGGAGAGTGTCACCGCTGCCACAGAAGGCCCAACTTCACAAAATTTGGCGGACATTGCGCAGAAGGCTTTCACATAGAGTGAAGGAGTGTTGCCCCCTCTGGTCGATGCAATCAAGTAGCTCCAGGAAAAAATGCAAACCCCACGGCCGCTGTGACTCGGGACACATCACAAGATTGTGTTGGGGGCCTGTTGGAATGGGATGCCCTAGCTGTGTTTTTTGATATATATTCTTTAGTAATTATTCTAGCGTAGGGGATTTGGGGTGGGTAAAAGCCCCCAATGTATTACAATGGGTCAAAGGGTAGACCTATAGTCCACAAACCATGGTTTTTGGACCACAGGATAGCGCGGACTATGATAATATAAATAGATAGATAGTTTGAGTCTAGGACAAAGTAAGAAAGATTGATGCTAAGTGAGAACTATTGAGATATGTTTTGGGTAGTATTGGGTATGAACTCCTGCTGGCTGTGTGTGCGTATATCCTCAGTCCTGCTGTGTGCGGACCCCGCTGGCTGTGTGCATGGGCTTTGACTTGGGTATATAACTTGGTTTTGGATGTTAATGAATGCAGAATCTGTTGAAGTTTCTCTATATTACCCGAGCTAGCTGTGTTTACTGTTAAAGTACCTCTGTGTTTACTGAATTAGCTACAATTATGGTTGTGTTATATGAATTAGCTATGATTGTGTTATCCTATGATGATAATTACTGTTTCACATGTGGATGCAAAGGTGTTGCTAAGATTTTCTTAATAGTAGTAGCTTTGTTTATGATTACATGTTTTCTATACTGTTAAGGGCTCGGGAATAATATTGCTTCTGTGAAAACCTGATAGATATCAATATGACTGCCTTAATTACCTGCTTTCTCCTAGGGTGTGGAAACCTGGTTCCAGCACCCACCCATACTACTTCAGATGAGACCTTGGCCTGCAAAATTAGGTCATTTCCGAAAGGGCCAGTAGTATAGGGGTTTGTTGGAAAACCTTAAATCTGAACTTGGGTCAAGACCCCTTAAGCCAACACTCTTTTGATATTTTCCTTTTTTTAGTGACCAACACACTTTCTGTTTGCATAGTAGCTCTGGCAGCATTGTTCTATATAGTACAGTCTCGCCAATTGGCCTTTTAACACCCTTATTCTTAGCACAGAAGTGTTGATCTCAGACCTAGGAAAATTTGAGTTTCCCTTTTGATTTTCCATTGTGTCCTAGCCCTTGAAGGGAGTTTGTGAGATCTCAGTGATCTCCTTGCTGTGTGTTTTAGTTACTTGTCTTCTCTAAGCGAGTCTTTATTGTCTCTTTGATTTGTTTGTAAGTCTGGGAATTATTCACCATTTCAAACACCCTTTGTCACATTTTTCTTACCTTGTTTCGAAGTGAATTGTTGTATGCTCTCGTCAAATCTGCATCTCTGATTTTCCCTTCGGTTTAGTGTCAAACACAATATCAACAAAAATTGGCGCACAAGCCTAGAAAAGTGTGTTTTTTGTCTAAATTCAAAAGAAATTGGAAGTGATTTTCATTTTATTTTTTATTTAGATTATCTTTATCGTTTTAAGAAGAGTGAAAATAATTTCATTCGTGCATTCTTTAAAGAAGTTTTTGTTTTTTTTTATTGAAAGAAAAGTGAAAGTATTTTCATTTCTTCTTTCATTCATTTGTTTTTCTTTTGATTAGATTTCAAAGTGAAAAACAAAAAAATATATTTTCTTGCATCTTAGTGCAAAGAAAAGCATTTTCATTTTTCAATAAGTTTCATTTGTTGGGAAAAGTGATTTTGATTGAAAAGTATTGCATTTCATAACTTTGGACTGGTTTGGGGGGCATTATTGTTGTTGTATTGATTTCATTTTTTCTTGTCTCTTTTCCCTAAATATTTTAGGATTCATCGAAATGTAAAGCTTTCTTTTTTTCATTTAGTTTGCACTATAAGGATTCAGGTGACACTCATTTTGAGCCTTGAAAGTGACTTTAATCAAGATCAACATAAAATGAACCCAATTTACCTTAGGGAGCATTGGAATTAACAAGAATATTTAGTGGTATAGGCTAGATACGTGTTATGGCGCTGTTAAATGTAGGAGAAGTCGCTAACAGCCTGCGTTACTCTCATCGAATAGTTACGCATTAGACATCACTACTATAGATTATACTCTCACATACCATCATTTATATTTGGGGAGACACCACTAGGTTGCAAGCCTGCCATAGTTAACAGAGTTAGTCACCTTGTAAACATGATACACTGAACACATTATTCGGGGAGATTTCCTGCCATACATTAAGTCCTTGGTAATTTTTTCTATCGTTGATCACCAAGTTGTATATTGGATTTCACGAATAATTGGTAAACCTTTATGCTTAGCACACATTTTTTTACTTTTTTTTTTAAATTTTAAAAGTAACTGTCCACGAAAACATTTCACCCGTGCAGTTCTCGAGACTCATTATTGCTTGGTAAATTATGAATTTTTTCACCTCCTTATTTTTTTATCTTCTTTTGAATGGTCATCATGGTTGAATCATCGAATTCGCCCATTCCCTCCTCTGACGGATCTTAATAACCTCCTCCTGAGGTTCCTCAGTTTCTGGTTGGACCCCTTGAAGTGCAAGGTGAGCAACTTGGAATTGTCATCAATATTAAACCCATATCATCTTGGCCACCACTGACGATTCTCCTTGGACGATGTTGGAAGACTCTGAGCTGGAAAGCCCCGAACCATCTTCACATTTCTTGGCCTTTCCTCAAAATCCACTCTTTGATCCGATTTTAGTCTCACATCAAAAAAATTATAGCGCTTTTGATAAACTCAGAATCCCATTTAACACTTCTCCAGTAGCGTCTTTCTCTACTGTCCGTCAGTTTTTTCTTGATGAAATAGCATCAAATGTTGATTATGTTCCATTCATGAGCACTCTTCAAGAAACCTCTAACTCTTATATCCCGAAATCTGCTTCATCGGTGTTTCCCTCTGAGGGTGAGCTATTTGGATCCACACCTCACGATTCAGGTAGTGGGACTGAAATACCCTCCATTCATGTTGCATCCATGCTCCCACATGGTTATACCTCTTTGGGAAACCTTATTTCTAGAGCTTCTGGTAGTACACCTTTATTTTTGGATCATGTCTGGTCAACAGGTATTCCCCTGTCTTCCGGCCCATTCTTTTCGAATTTGGTCGTTTTGTCTCAACATGTTGTTCAACATATGGTCACCATTGGTCAAATGACTATGTCGATTGGATCCTCTGTCCCCTAATCACCATCTACAATTACTGCAGTCCCAACACTGAGTGGGCAGTCCATGGTTTCTTTTGTGCCTGGGGGGCAGTCTAAACCTCTTTATATACCTCCCCTGTTGGGTAGGGGGTAGCTGAGTTCTGGGTTTATTCCTGGGGCAGCACAACCTCATGTTCTATATTCTCAAGTTTAGCAGCCCCTTTAGAGTAACTAAACGTATCGTATTCATATGTTCAACAACCTAAAATTACTTATGTTCAATGACCGAATGTACAATATCAGTATGTTCCTCAACAGAACATATCTCAGTAGTACATCCAACAGAACCAGCCTTCAGTAAGTGTTGTTGTGGTTAATCCACAGTTTGGTTCTTACACCCAAGCTAGTCTGAATCTTCTTCTGGGTCAATCTGGTCCTTTCCCCCATTAGTCTGGTGCTCAATACTAGCTGTTTCCTTAAGGTCAGTACTAGCAACCCCAGTTTGGGCCTTGGCCTGGTGCTTCATATCAGTAGATTCCTCAGCATTAGCAGGCTCAATCAGGACCACAGGTTGGACCCTATGTTTAGTAGGGACCTTAAAATAGACCTCATGCTCAGCAGGGACCTTATCCTGGATCCTTGTCCAGAAAATTCTGTAGCCTCAGTTCCCATAGGGGGTATATCAACAAACCTAAGGTCCCTACCAACAATATTTGAAGCAAGGTCCTTACCATCTATGCGGGAAATATACATATCTGGGACAGAATCTGCCCTATTGGGGGTAGAATCCATATGCATCAGGTTGGAACCCCCTACCTTTTTCACCTCATCATCCACCCTTTCCATTCCTGGCTATGTTAGAATTGTCATATGTGTCAAAGCTCAAAAATGACTCCATCCAACATCAGTTGCATTGGCCACCAATTCCAACCAATATTCCAAGAGATTGTCCAAAGTTCGAAGGCAAATATTGGGAAGACTCCCAAACCCATGTTATGACATACCACTTGTGGTGTTCCTTTAATTATTGGGTAGAAAACTCTATTCATCTTCGTCTTTTCTAGCGTACTTTGATCGGTATCGTGGCCAAGTGGTATATTGAGCTCCCTCGAGGAATTTTCTTCAATTTCAATTCCTTGGCTATGCCTTTCCTCACTCATTTCTAGCTACCTATCTGATATGAAATCGACACCCATATTCTCACTTCGCTGAAGAAGTCAACTGCTACACATACTTCAGATCACATTCATGAATGGCAGTGTCATCATCACCATATCAAATTTGAGATCCCTGATCATTTTTTTACTGAATGGTTTATGAAATCATTCGTTCCCAGGATCTCTAAATATCTTTCCATGTGTGGGTGTGTCATGGAAGAGGGGTAATTTCTAGAGCTCAATACCTAGATTTGGTTTATTCCCAGTCTAAGACTCTATATGATTTATTACCTGACGTGTTGCAACCTTCGACTGATCCTGCATCATCTCAGTCCCCTATTATGCCTCTGGTGGATGGTGTTATTGGGACAATGGCTCATATTGATAGTAGTGCACCTAAAACTTCTTCGAAGTCTAAATCCACTACTGTCGTTGCGTCCCTGCCCCTTCCAATATCCAAAAGAATCTTAGTAAAACCTTAGAGTTAAATTTTGTTCAATCTACCGCAGCAAATAAATTCTCGAAAGGTAAGAAAAATGGTAAAGGCAAGTCTAAATCCAAAAACCCTAAACAAGATTCAAAGAATTCATCTTGTGACAATTCTTCAACACGTAAGCCCAAATATCCTTGCCTAATATATGATGATGATCATTACACCAAGTATTTTCCTCAGCTTGCTGAAGTTTCCGGCCTTCTGAAGGGCCCAACTAGGACTCTAGGCATTTTGAAAGAACCTTTCACTTCTCAGCAAATGCATATGGTAGATCAGGCTCCATATTCCAGAAGCTCTTAGGTTTTCATGGATGGAATGCAATCTATTTCCATTACCATGAGAATGAAAGATTATCCCAATCCATCCAAGGCTCCTGTGGAATCATAAGTTACAGATCACCCTTCCTCTTCCACGCCCCCTACCTCTGGTCCTATACATATTGAGAGAGTGAGTAGTGACTCCATCATCTGGCCACCACCAAAAGGTATTCTTCGGAAATCATATTATAATCCGAATGCGCGAGAAGCACAACACTATAATATTGTAGAAGATCTAGATCAAGCTCCTTCGGTGATGTCAGCTTTGGAGGTCCTTCAGTGATACCCATAACAACGGAAGGCACTAATATTTTCTATTAGAGGGATTGATCTTGCATATTCTAATCTAATTACTTTCTATCTCGAGAACGTCGTTCCCCGCCTCCCATCTCAGATATGTTTTTTTATTAAAGTTACCATTATGGGAAATAATATTCATCGGATTGTCGTTGATGAAGGCGCTTTGACCTGCATCATGTATGTCGCATGCTAGAAAGCCATTGTCTCTCCCCCATTGATTCAGTCCCCAAATACCTTAGAAGCTTTCAATGGTAGAGTTTATTGGCTGTACGGTATTCTCAAGGCATTGCCCTTCCTATTGGAGGAGGAAATGGTAACCATGGAATTTGAAGTGGTAGATGCCAACTTGAACTATAATATCCTTCTTGGATGTAGCTAGAAAAATGATATGGTTTGCATGGTCTCCACCCTTTTTCGTGTCCTCCATTTCTCTCATCAAGGGCAGATAATGACTCTCGGTCAGTTGGCTTTCTTCCCCTCTGATTATTCTTTAGGAAACATTCAGTATGTTGGGAAGACCGCTACTCCTTATGAGAACATCGGTTCGAGTCTGTTCAAAGACTCATCCCTTACGATATTTTTTCCGCTTCCACCTCTGAATGTTGCCTCAATAAATATGATTTTATTTGGTCAAGATCCATGGATTGTTCCCAATCTCAAATAGCTCGAGAATTTTCGTGACATTATGCCTTTGAGCCCATCTGGGAAAATGTATCAAAGTACTCTTACAGCTTATGAGGCTACATCTAAAACCAACACTCATTTGTTTTCCTCTTTGAACACTTATGCACAGTGTCCCTGGTTTGGTTCTTGGGACTCTAATGATCCCTTGAAAGAAACTTTCCCCACCGACGAGAGTATCATGGAGGTAATGTCTCTCAAGGAAACTCTGTGGGATGATGGACATCATCATTCCTCATTTCTCCCAATCCCAGGTGACATTTCTGCCTTTCTTGAATCCCATGCTTCGCGAGTACCGACTCACACACTTTAGAGTTTTACTTTGATTCATGAAGTGATGTTCAAAGGGAACATGGGAAATATCACTCTGACCACTGAGTTCGACATCTCTGTGATTGTCAAGAATGTCTTTTTTCTAGGTTTCCTGTTCTCCCCATGAGCTCCATATTTACACTATTTTCCTCAAAAATCATGACCCACCCACTCCCTTCGACCATGTTCTTACCGTTTGGTAATTCACCCTTGGGGGCATTATTCCCATGCTTCGTAGCCATTACTCGACCAGGGGGCAAGGGTATGTCACTGTTGCTGTGAATATTCTCACAAAATTGATCGAGGTAATGCTTATTCACGGTGTCAACAGTATAACTATGGGTCTATTTCTATTAATCGTGACAGAAACCATTAATTTGAGTTCATTTTTGAACTCTATCTGAAAAACTATTACGCTTAATAAAAGTGTGATACTTTGTACATTAGTGTTTTATTCATTAGTGTGCTTTTAGTTAATTTTTGGTGTGCTTGTTTACTTTGCAGACATGTTTCCTCTCCTCACCTTTTGTTCTATTTGGATTGCAAATATCTTTGAATCATCACGTTGGTTGTGTTGATGGCACTTATCATAACACATGGAACATGTCTTCCGTATCATAGGCACTCTTTGCTCCTGATGGCGAGTTGATTAATTTACAAGGTATTTGTTTGGGTCGAACAACTAAAAATATTTATGAGTATATTTCTATGATAAAACTTGTTAACACTCCACCGGATCTCCGAAAGCTGAGAAGGGGACCAACAAAGTTAACCACATACCACTTTGACTTAGTAGTTATCCCTACTAGATTGAGAGGGCACTATTAATGAAATTCACAGCTAGATGGGCTCGATCATGGAGATTTTAGGCTAGATAGAGTAGGCTTTAGGGTTTGATTTATTTTTTATTTGGTGCTGGATGGTGAATTAGGTCTAAGAAAAACTAGGTCATGGCTCCCAAAATTAGACTTGAAGAAATGTACTCGGGAAAGGTAGGCACACACTTTAGCACTTTCAAGGTATCCTAGTGAATATGGTAGATTTATAGGGTTTCAAAATGAGCATGGGAATCATGAATTAGTTTATCTCATAAGAATGTGAACATAACTGTGATAACTTCTCCAAAACAGAACATTGAAATCAATGAATTTTTCTTATCAAACTTAGAAATAAATTGCATAAGACATGGACATGAATATGGAAGGTACAATACTTTCAAACATATTAAAAAATAAGAAATAACATTTCTAAAATACATACCCATGAATCCCACCACAATAACTCCAAACTTTGTCCATCAGTTCCTACCAAAATCACTGAATACAATAGTGTTCCAAGTAAATTCCACAACATCCAACCTTTGGAAATGATTACAAACTATCTAATATAGGAAAATACATCATAGGACAGCTCATCAGGTCAAAAAACCTATTCAAGGCTCATCATAAATGACTTTTATGAGTCCTCACCTAAAAACTAGGATAGTTGCAACAATTTCCAATATTTTAGAGAAAGTTTAGGAGAGCTTATCTCCTCATTAATTACAAATTTCCTCATATAGTGAGGCAAAAACCACCTAAGAAGCCTAAAAAAAACAAAATATATTACAAGACATCAAATTTTATATCATTCATGGCATGAAAATGTCTCCAAACCAGGTCATTTGCTCCAGAAACAAAAAGGTCGCACCAGACTGTAGAAAGGTCGCACCAGAATTGACCAAAACACCAGTTTAGCAAAAAGGTCGCAGAAAGGTCACGCCAGTTGAGGGTTCCTTTTGGCTGAATTGTAGGAGTCCAAACTGCATTATTAAAGTTGGGGTGAGTAGCCACACATGTCTTCTTTCCAATGATCAATCAAACTCAAAAGAATACCCATGGGAAGGCCTCCAAAACTTGTTTTTCCCAACCTCACTCAGAAAGGTCGCACCAGTCCAGAATTTGTAGCAGAACCATGAAAAAGGTGAGGTTTTTTTTTCATTTTTCATCAAATTTGAAAGTTTTCATGGAAAAATCCCTTCATATTTTGCATATAAATATGAATATGTACCCATACATGTAGATAAAAATTCAATTGGGTGTCCAGAGAAAAAGGGTTGCACCTTGGTGCGACCTGTCTGTGCATCATTTTTAGCAAAATTTCAAAAAATTTCAAAATCCTCCAAAAATTTCATAATTTTCAGAATTTTTTCCTTAACAACTCTGTATGATAGGCTAAACATCCAAGGATGTTTTAGCCATCAGTTTCACTCTTTTACCTCTCTTTATTTTCTCCCTTTTCATTTCTTGGACCTTTTGAAGTTTTGTTTTAAATTGCTTAATTTTCACTTGTGTAATCTTATTTCTAGTTTGATATTGGGAAATCATGCTTTGTGAATCTTACTATCCCTTTTTGCATTCTCCAAAATATTTTCCAAGTGAAGGTTGACATTGTCAAGCCAAAATTTTTTTTCTTCATTAATTTCTTCAATCACCCTCTCCTCAAATGTGAGTTTCTCACTTATAGGGGTTTTATCCTTTGTTTTTCTGCAGAGCCTTCTTGAGACCTATAGTTCTTGGTCTCTTCCTCTTTACTTGGTGTTCATTCTCATTAGGTTCAGCCACTTTTTTTCCCCTTTCCTTCTTATTTTCATCAAACAACCTCTTCTCCAAGATCAATTTATTTGTCTTCAATTGAATTTTTTCCTGCTCAAGAAATGAGATGACAAATTGAGCTCTTTCTAGGTTATCTTGGAGCTCTTTGATCTAAACCTCCTTTTCTTTGATTTTTCTCTACAATTTTTCATGGTCATCATGATCCTCTAGGTCAACTAGATCAAAATCATGTTCCTCCTCATCATGCACTGAATCCTCCTCATGCAAAGCTGAGGGTGATCCCTGTGGTGAAATAGGCTTGGCCCCTTCCTCTTTCTAAGGAAAAAATACAAGCCTCCTACCTCTCTTATAGGTGAGAGTAACCTCAAGCCTAGGCCTCTTTGAAATATCAATCTATTTTCGTGATGAGCCAAGCTCCAAGGGCTGTTTTGATGGTGTTGTTTTTCTTGGAGAAATAGTGGAACTAATACTAGGAGCAGTATTTAGTTTATCCATGAATGTTTGCCAGGTGATTTTCTTGGTTGAAAGCTTATGCATGACCAAAATCTTGATCAAACTATGATGGAATAGTTTGGTGATGTGAGGTTGTCCCCTAGCCTTGAACTTTTCAGTCATCTTCACCACACTTCTAAACAGAAATTTCGATACATTAAGTGCCTTTGTAGAGGTGAAGTGCATAAGAAACCTAACATGATACCTATACATTCTGGAAAACCTCCCTTCACAATTAATCTATTTCATAATGATTTTGATTAAGGAGGCATACTTGTTAGAGAGAAATCTGAAAGGAATAACATGTTCAGGAATCTCTTTGAGGTTAGATTTTTAGGAACATTCTATAATCATCTATCTATAAATCCATACCCTTAAACCAGTTTTCACCCTCAATTGGAATACCTATGGTTGAAGAAATATGTTCTTCTGAAACACTGAATTCCACACCTGCTATGACAACTTTTTCTATGTGAAAATTATGGCCAAAGAGGTTGTTCAAAGGAACATCAGAACCAACCTTTGTGATCATCTCACCAAACTTCATACATCCAACATTTTCTAACAAGTGGAGAGGCATTAATTTCACTTCAACTGATGGGCTCAAATATTGAATGGTGTCCTCCCTTTTTCATGCCCATTTTTCTCTCTATTTCACACTCCATGGATTATTTTTGAAGGATAGACTTTAGTTTAATTTAAGGTTTGTGCAGGATAGGTCATAGTGATTTTGAAAATAGAGGAAAGGTAGTGTTAATATGGAAATTTCATCAAGTTTTTTTTTAGGAGAAATGGGGAGTATGAGATGGAAATGGAAACTTGGTAGAAGGCTAAGGTTTAATATAAGTTAATGGTAAATGAGTAATGAGTGATGGGGAGTGTGCAGACTAGGGTTTTTATGGAGTGTAGGTGATAGTATGAGTGAATGAAGGTTAGGTTTCCTTCATTAAAACCATGGAGAACACAAAAAATGATGAAACATTTGCTGAAGAAAACCCTAGGAAGAAACCAATTTTTTCCTTGATAAAATTTTCTTGAAAAGATGGTGTAGATGATCACTTACTAATTATTGAAGCTTAATGAACCTTTGAACAATCCCTAGAGGCTAGCAACACTCTAAAATTTTCTATAAAACCATGAAGAAACTCCAAATTTTGAAACTCTGACATTTCTACAGAAAGGCCGCAAAAAGGTCATGAAAGGGTCGCAGAATGGTCGCACCAACAAAAATGTCCTGAAAAGGTCACGAAAAGGTCGCACCTCTCCAAAAAGGTCGCAGAGAGGTCGTGCCTCTCTGAAACTTGCAGAAAAACTCTCCTTTTCTTACAATTTTCTCCTTCTTTTGACTTGCACAGTGATGTGAAGGGGAACAAAGGATATGAAGAGTAAAAAATAAGTCACTTTATCTCCTCCATAGGCTTTTATATTTGCATTTTTATGTCTTAGTATGTAATGAGGTAGGATGGCCCACCTCACCAATTCAACTTTGCCTTTTGAAATTTAGGCTCTTTTTGAAACTTTGGATCTTTGGAACCACTATTACATATAAAAACATAAATTACATTTGAAATCAAATTTATTGAGAATACTTTCCTATTACCACTCCTCCAACTGTTGGATTTTATGCACGAGATGGAAGTTTAGTGACCTTGAAACCCTAATGACCTAATGGAGACTCTTAACTTAATGGAATCATGATGGATATGAATGAAATGATGATTAAAGCCTCTTAATGATGATACAATCAGCTTATTTGATGACATGAACCAACAATTTAAAATTTTGGAAAGAGTGGAAACAATACTAGACCCAATACCATGTAATATCCCAAAATGAAATAATGCATTGATACTAAAACACAATAGCTGAACAAAAACAAAGCAAACAATTAATCTAAAGACAACATTGTTGAGATTCAACAAGATGATGATCCTAGTGAAAATTAAGCACCTACACTAGGTGGGGCCCGCAGGCTATTTTTAGGTGTATGTCTATTTTTAGAATGGTGAGAAAATTATATTTATAGCAAGAGTATATTTATATATGGTTGAGAAAAAAAAATTATGGATGGGAGTATATTTTTACAATGCATGTGTGAATTTAGTTCATGGATTGCATGCCTAAAAATAGAATGCACGTCGATTATTATTATCTCTTAATAATAATTAGACAATAAATAATAATCTATTCTCTTGAAGCACTTGATTTCAGTTAACTGATGTGGAAAACCAGTTGACTGAAGGAATTTCAAGTTCTAAGGTTGGTTGGTGGGACATGCAAGTGGACTTTGTTGTAACTAAGTGATACAAAGTTGTAACAAAGTTGGATGTGTAGTTATGTGAGTTGTAAAGTAGTTTAACTAAGTTAAGTGAGTTAAACTCAGTTGTGCTAGTTGTAACTAAATATAAACTAGTGAGAGATCAGTGAATTAAATATTAAATTAATTCACATGGAATGATCTCACATGCAATCGAATATTTACTACTATTAACTACATGCATGTTAGATCCAATGAAGACCCAGTTGAGAGATAGGTGAAAGGGACAGTTTGACTATCAGTTGTGACATTAGTGGGTGCACACTTGCAACCAAGCACACATTGGAGATGCCAATGAGGATTTCACAGTCAAGGCAAGGCAAGATTGAATTCATTCAGGGATTGTGATCAACAGGGATTGCACAGTGGGGGCAGGCTCTTAGGAGGCAGTAAATTGGTGCATGAATATGCCAATTTTTATATGATAGTGTGAGACGATTGTATATTGTACTGAGAGCTCTTGGATTATAGTTTTGTATAAGATTTTTTCATGATCCATGATATATACATAATATATGATAGTGGGGTTTTTAGCTTTATTCTTTCCCAGTAAAAAAAAACATTTGTATTATGTGTGATTGATCTTTCTTCATGTGTTTGCAATTGGCGATTAAATTTCTGAAAATATTTAAGTAGAAGGATTATGTATTTAACAGTGGCATATAATTGTTAGATTAGGAGAATCTAGGCAATACATAATTGTATTAAAATTTCTACATGGTATAAGAGAAAAGAAGATTGCAATATTGAAGAAGTAGCTGACTTTGTTGGTGGAAACAATTCGAATTTGCTGCAATAATTTCTTGGTGTGACAGTTGAGTAAACATCGAAATGGATTTCAATGGTTTACAGTTATATTATGCACTCGAGGGAAGCTCGAACTACATTGCATGGAAGGATAGGATGGAGGCGGTGCTTGAAGATAATGGCTTGAATGAATTCATCGACAATGATGTTCCTAAGCCCACTTCGACAGATGCTGCATTACTTGATGCCTAGAAAAAGAAAGTAGTGAAGACGAGAAGGATTCTCTTGGAAGGTGTGAGAGACCATATTTTCTCAAGCTTTCATAGGAAATCCACTCCATTTGCAATGTGGAAGGCTTTGATGGATCTTTTCCAAAGCAGCAACGACCATAGGAAATTGGCGCTGAAAGATAAACTCAGAAATATCAAGATGGAGAAGGGAGACAATATTCCTAAGTATCTTACAAAGTTTGTCCAATGTCGAGATGAACTGGTGAGTGTGGGAATCATGGTTGCTGATGATGATTTGGTGAGTTTGGCTCTCTTGGTACTTCCTAAGAGTTGGCACAGCTATCAAGACTCTGTCAACGGATGGGAAAAATTATCAGATTGGGAACGACTGTGGTCGGATCTAGTGTAGGAGGAGTTCAGGAGAAACACCAGAGATGGCTCTTCATCAAATTATGATGATGAAGAGGATTTTTTTGTGGCTTCCAAGGCAAGGAAAGGGAAGGGGAAGAAATCCCATTCAAAATCTGATGCTAAAGGCAAGAAGCTGGATTTGTCTAAGGTGAAGTGTTTTCAATGTCACGAACATGGGCATCTCGCGACTAACTGCCCACAGAAAAAGAAGAACAAGAAGGTTGCTGGAGTTGCACCTGGTGAGGTCCTTGCCTCACAATTTGAACTTGATTTATCTTTGATCTCATGCTTGGTTTCAAGCGTAATGTGATCAGTGTGGTATCTTGATAGTGGTGCTTCCTTCCACATGACGGGAGATAAGGAGATTTTCAGTGACTTGGAGGAGAAATATCTCCAAATGCATAAAGAGATTGGCGACGATGGATGAAACAATGCGACTGGAATTGGTACCATTACCTTTGAGAGGGAGTTAGGTAAACCATTTCTATTGAAATATGTTACACATGTTCCAGGTCTAAAGAAAAACTTGGTCTTAGTCGCGATGTTGGAGGACAGAGGTTATGACGTTATTTTTAGCAATGGAAAAGCTTTCCTGCTACATAAAAAAATGGGCCAAACCAAGAGGATAGGGATTCAAGTTAAGAATCTCTACAAGCTGGAGGTAGATGGCTATGCTGCAATGGTGGGCAAAGCAGAAGAAGTGGTGAGCCGAGATGAGGGTGAATTATGGCACAAGCGATTGGGCCATCTTCACCATGGCGCCCTGAAAATTTTGCAGCAAATTTCTATTGGACTTCCCAAGGGTACACTTGCATAGTTAGATGAGTGCAAGGGCTGTACTATGATCCTGGAGAGAGTTCACACATACGTGTGTGGATCATTCTTGGTTGCTTCAACAGAAAAACACAAGTATTATGTTATTTTTGTTGATGAATTTTCTCATAAATGCTAGATCTTCTTCATGTAGAATAAGGATCAAACATTCTCAAATTTCTGTGAGTTTAAGGAATTGGTTGAGAAAGATTCGGGGAAGCAAGTGAAGGCTCTGCAGAGTGATAGTGATGGAGAATACATCTCAAACGATTTCAAAGACTTCTATAGCAAAGAAGGAATTTAGAGAGAAATCATAGCGCATCATAACCCACAACAAAATGGGGTCGCAGAGAGGAAGAATAGAACAATCATGGGTGTTGCATGAGTTATGCTACATGATCAGGGCCTACCAATGCAGTTATGGGAAGAAGAATGAAACATTGCAGTTTATGTGAAAAACCATTGTCCTCATAGAGTACTTGGCATGAGTACACCTAAAGAAGCTTTTTCTAGTAAGAAATCGGATGTTTCTCACTTTAATATTTTTGGCTAATCTGTTTATGTGCATGTAACCAAGAACGCCAGGAAGAAGATGGAGCCGAATACTGAAGTTGGGATATTTTTGGGGTACACATAAATACGCCATAATTATCGTGTGTATTTGCAAAACAGTTGAATGACTGTGGTGCGATGGGATATAAAATTCAATGAGGAGAAAGCCATGAAATTTTCGCTTGAGAGGGAGCTATACTTGCATGATTTGGTTGCCAAAGATGAGTCTCTAGATGTGGATCAGCCACAAGAGGAGGTTTATGGAGTGGAGGAGTCCACTCACACGGAGCCAAACATTAGAACTGGTAGAATTCGTACCACAGAAGCTGAGAGGTTGAAGCTTGATGCGGCACAGAATGTAGGAGTCCCTACTTCACAATGTAAACAGAGACAGTCTCTTGATGGTTCACTAGATACATGGCTCTCATGAGAAAATGTATTGTGACTGAGCCATATTACTTTCAAGAAGAAGTGCAGGAGCCCACATGGGTAGATGCAATGGTGGAGGAGTATGACTCCATTGTCAGAAACAGTCCTTGGGAAATTGTTCCAAGGACGGTTGATAAATTAGTGGTAGGTTCAAGATGGATCTACAAGGTAAAGAAAGCTTCTGATGGGAGTGTTGAGAAATATAAGGCCATATTTGTGGCCTGAGGCTTGTCACAGATCAAGGGGATTGATTTTGAAGAAACTTGTCACATGGTATTCTTCCATAAGGACCATCCTTTCTTTCTTAGCGCAGATGGGTTGGAACATTCATCAGATGGATGTGAAGACTGTGTTCCTTAATGGGATCATTGAGGAAGAAGTGTATATTGAGCATCCTGAAGGATTTGAGATCTTCAACAGTGAGTCGCATGTGTGCAAACTCAAAAGAGCGTTGTATGGGCTGAAGCAAGCACCCCTTGCTTGGTACACTTGGATCGATAGCTATTTCACCAGAATTGGCTTGACCAAGAGTGTGGCAGATGCAAATCTATGCCAAATTGTGGTGGAGGGTAAGATTTTAATCATTGTTCTTTATTTTTATGATTGAATACTGACTGGCGATGAGAAAATGATACACTCATGCAAGGAGGACCTTACAAAGTAGTTCGAGATGAAGGATATGGGCCTCCTTCACTATTTCCTTGGATTGGAAATATGGCAGTGAGAAGGTGAAATTTTTATATCTCGAGGCAAGTATGCAAGGGAGATACTAGGTAAGTTTCACATGGAGGGCTGCAAACCCATGGATACTCCTCTTCTAGGAAACTGGGGGAAAGAGGACGTTACATCTGGGGAGGTAGTGGATGCTAATGTCTATCAACAGTTGGTGGGTTCACTCATGTATTTAGTTAATACAAGACTGGACCTATGCTATGCGGTGAACCAGCTTAGTCAAGCAATGGTTAAACCTAACAAGCTCTTTTGGAAGGCCGGCAAGCATGTCCTGAGATATCTCAGGGGCACATCTGAGTATGGCTTATGGTACAGAGAGACGGATGAGGTGAAGTTGCATGGCTTCACGGATGTAGATTGGGTGGGCAGCCCAATGAACAAAAAGAGCACATCAGGAGGGGTCTTCAGTATTGGATCTACAACAGTTTCTTGGTACAGTAGGAAACAGAGATCCATGGCACTAAGTTCAGCGGAAGCGGAATACATGGCAGCAAGTCAAGTTGCATGTGAGGCCATCTAGATAGATCCTAGTCAATTTGTTTGGTTCTCATTTAGATCCTATAGTGATTCATTGTGATAATCAGAGTTGTATTAAAATCTCGATTAATCCTGTGTTTCATGATAGATGTAAGCATATACATATCCGGTATCATCATATCAGAGATTGTGTACAACAGAAGATCATGTTGCTTCAGTACATTCCTACGGGAAGATCAGGATGCAGATATTCTAACGAAAGTGCTCATCGGGTGCAAATTCAAATACCATAGAGATAGGATCGAGGTGAAGGATAGTCCCTTTCTTGTTGAGAGGGAGTGTTGAGATTCAACAAGATGATGATCCTAGTGAAAATTAAGCACCTACACTAGGTGGGGCCCGTAGGATATTTATAGGTATATGTATATTTTTAGAATGGTGAGAAAATTGTATTTATGGATGGGCGTCTATTTTTGGAATGCATGTGCAAATTCAGTTCATGGATTGCATGTCTAAAAATACAATGCATGTATATTATTATTATCTCTTAATAATAATTAGACAATAAATAATAATCTATTATCTTGAAGCACTTGATTTCAGTTAACTGATGTGGCAAACCAGTTGATTGAAGGAATTTCGAGTTCTAAGGTTGGTTGGTGAGACATGCAAGTGGACTTCGTTGTAACTAAGTGATACAAAGTTGTAACAGAGTTGGATGTGTAGTTATGTGAGTTGTAAAGTAGTTTAAATCAGTTAAGTGATTTAAACTTAGTTGTGCTAGTTGTAACTAGTTGTAACTAAAGATACACTATTGAGAGATCAGTGAATTAAAAATTAAATAGATCCACATGGAGTGATCTCACATGCAACTGAAGATTTACTACTGTTAACTACATGCATGTTAGATCTAGTGGAGACCCAGTTTTGAGATAGGTGAAAGGGACAGTTTGACTATCAGTTGTGACATTAGTGGGTGCACACTTGCAACCAAACACACAATGGAGATGCCAATGAGGATTGCATAGTCAAGGCAAGGAAATATCGAATTCAATCAAGGATTGTGATCAACAGGGATTTCGCAGTGGAGGCAGGCTCTCAGAAGGCAGTAAATTGGTTCATGAATATGCCAATTTTTGTATGACAGTGTGAGACGATTGTATATTGTACTGAGAGATCTTGGATTAGAGTTTTGTATGAGATCGTTTCATGATCCATTATATATACATAATATATGATAGTGGGGTTTTTAGCTTTATGCTTTCCCGGTAAAAAAAAAACATATGTGTTATGTGTGATTGATCTTTCTTCATGTGTTTGCAATTGGCGACTATATTTACGCAAAGATTCAAGTAGAAGGATTATATATTTAACAGTGGCATATACTTGTTAGATCAAGAGAATCTAGGCAATACATAATTATATTAAAATTTCTACAAACATCAGAATGTACAGAGAAGTTGAGCCATTTTATTATATGGAGGTGGATAAACCAGTACAAAAGTGCTCAAAATATGAGACACTCAAGCCAAAGAGATGGCCTAGAATGACCCTAAAATGACCCCACAAGAGGGACTACGCAACTGCTGGACTGCTGGAAGGTAAACTGCACTGTCCCTACTGGAAAATGGTAAGGTAACAACTGCCAGAAAATATAAAGTTAGATATAGGAATTTCCAGTGCTCTAATGATGTTGAAAATTGAGATCAAGGCTCTATGATGGATACCCAAGATAACCCAGAAAGGATTTTTCATATCTATGAATCTAAGAAAATCACCCTCTTAGGGCTTACACTATGTAGCTACTGGGTATGCAGATCTGCTGCATGAACTGAAGATATGATAGCTACAATGATGTGAAGTCAGCTCTATGCAAGAAGGACTAATCCCTTCACTAGATCCTTGGGCTAAAATCTCAAGATCTAGCTCCTCCAATATCCTCCACTGAAGATAGTTGTTGATCACTCAACAGCTTTAGAAAATTACACTGTAAGAGACGGAGTCTAAATAGCCTACTGTTGGATATGTCAAATCAGATATGGAATAATGGATACAATGTGAGGAGATGATCCCTCATGGGATTTCTAGCTGAAATGATGAAAACTTCCTTCCTCCAATAGATCTATAGGACTAAACTGCGCAATCCTTGAGGGGACTGCTGCTGCATGGAGGTAAAACACAATGGCCTAAATGCCAGATATGGATCTGCTGCTCCTGGGAGACTGAACATGAAGCAAAAATGGAAGAATGAATCCTCCACTGGTTTCCTAGCTGGAATGCTAGAAACAACCTCCTGAATATGGCACCAATGCCTGACGAGGAATAAATCCCAATAGAAACCTTCCCGGAGTAGGTATTTGAAGTCCCCCGTGGGTACGTGTAATATCCCAACATGGAAGAGACACGAATATAGAACATATGCAGCTTTCCAAATAAAGAAAAACAGGAATATAGCACTAAAATTTGGAAAATGCCGGAAATAGGCTACAACTGAACTTTACATCAAGACGCGATAACTATGATCAGAAATAGATGATTCATATCATTATAAACAACAGAAAATATGAATGTACATAGTGCTCCAAAATGAATGCACTCAAGCCACAATATGGCTAAAATATACTAAACAAAACTAGCACCAGAAATGTTGTGCTGCTACTGCTACTATTGCTACTTTGAAGAAGAAACATGTGCGAGAGGCTGCTAGAGTGTTCAAAATGATCTGATATTTAAACCACAGATTCTACTAAAAAAATCCCAGCAAAAACCAGAAATGGTTTGGAAAAATTTTAACTTTGGATTTTCGGCCCTTTTTGGGTTGCCCACCACACCCCTGCTAGCTAACTTACACACTCCCTGGGGATGACTGCTGATATGGGACTGAAAGAATGAACTATCAGCTACAATATCACCCAATTAGCTCAATATATGAAAGGCTGGTACCTTCTCTTGATCTTCAAGCTAAAAGGTTGAGATCTACCTCCTCCTTCCACTGTTCAAGTTGCAGCTGCACATTGCACAACTGCTGGACTAAACTGTGAAGTCAAGAGGGATGAAGATGTAGCCTACTACTAGATGATGGAATAGAGCTCACAACTAATGGAAATTATCTCTCCAAAGTGAGGGAAAGACCCCTCACAGGATTCCAAAATACTTGGAACTTCCTTCATCCCTTAGATTTTCCTGACTGGACTGCGCAATTCATGAAGGAATTATCACTGTATGGAGGTGTAGAAATGATGGCCTGATGCCGGATGTAGAAATTTTGATCTTGGAAGACGTAAATGAAGCACAAGATGAAAGGGATGATCCCTCCACAATTTCCTTAGCTGAAATGTTAAGAACTACCTCCTCCTCTCAAACCCTAAGATAGGAATGCATAATTCCTGAAGTTGTATGTGCTATAGAGAAGGGATAGATATGACACCAATGATGGATGATGAGTTGCTGCTCAAAAAAACCTTCCCAGAGTTAGGCAATCGAAGTCCCCTGTGGGTAAGGGTGGGATTCCTGCTTGGGAACACCCATGTGCTAAAAAACACAACAAACTTAGCTAAAAAGCTTAAGCATGCAAATAACGTTAAACAAAAATACAATATCAAATTCCAAACTGATTTTCTTTCCCACCCTCATCTTCCTTATATGTTTGTGAGCCTTCCCTAGCCTTGGCCCACCTCATAACTACACTGCACATGTGGCCACTAGTCCCCATGAAGACTGCGTTGTCTCTCCATGATCTCCATGATCTCTGTAATTAATCTCCACTCCCTCCATCATGTGTGAATTTAATACACCACTTCCTCCATCACTTCATCATTATCTCTCCATGATATTACTTTTATTCCTCCACTATCTCCATCATCTTCATCATTAATGTTCTATGACCTCCACTCCTTCATTATTAAGATGCTCCACTACTCCATAATGTTGATCCACTACCTACTAACCCACATTAACATAATAGAAGTGGAATTTATTCATTTAATGGGGTTTATGGGTCCCTCCACCATTTTATTTACTTAAATAAACAAGAAAAGTAAGAACTCTAATATTCCAATTAACTGATGGAAAATTTGGATTATTATAGTCCTCCCTGCCAAAATGTTGCTTTTCCTCAAGAAATTGCAAAAGTATATGCTACAGCAATCCTCCTCCCTCCAAATGGCACCCTCATATGGAAGGTCTCCCCATATGCTCCAATGTGCTATGAATTCTCAACCCCATAGTTGCCTCTCTAGAATGTCTAGAATGGCCTCCAACTAAAAATCTAGATGCCTCTCCTCATCAATAAATCCCCAAGTGGCAACCATATGATGTCCAAGGATCTTCTCTATGCATGATATATATGAAATGAAGTGGTTCCTTCCCTAAAAGGAAAGTCCCAGCTCATGAAATATCTCTCCCACCCATTCTTGATGGAGTAAGATGTATCTCACGATGCTCCAATCCTTGTCCCTGTTGGCCCTGCTTTCCCCAAGAATCATCTAAACACTTTGAAAAACAGGACATAGAGATATATGGGTTGACATGTGAAATGTCGAACCATACTTTCTCAACAATAGCCATCGCAACAATGCCTCTTGCTGCCATACCACCCCATCATCATACCAAGTATGGTGGCCATACTCTCCTAACAGAAGCCAACACAGTAAGGCCTCATGTTTCCATCCTCCCTCCTTATCATGCAAAGTATGGGATAAAGTCAACCCATACTCTCCCAAGAGTAACCAAAGCAGCAATGACTCTTGCTGCCACCTCAAATCATCATCATGCGGGCCATGGAGCAACAAAATACTGATTTACATGTAGAATGTCACATCAACCCAACATAACCAAGCTCCCTGCTGCCACATCATGTGAATGCCATGTAATGTCTCAAACAATAACACACCCATTGACATAGGATATGTCATGTGATGGCCAAACTCTTTCAAGGGTAGCCAGTGCAACCATGCCTCTTGCTACTACATCTCACATGTAATATACAAAACATGGATCACACAAATATGAGATGTTGGGTAGAAACTTATCTTTGAGTTGTGAGATTCTCATCAAGAAGGCTTCATCCTGATAATGGAAACTAGTATCCATCATAAGATGTCTACCATATATCATTTTTCTTTCCAATGCTTCATGAGTGAAGCAATCATCAGAATGCCCCAAGAATAGTTGGGCCCCCAACTCATCACTCTTCTCAGTGATAGTGCTATGGATCTCCATGATGGTGCATCTGCTGTCTCATGGGCATATACAATGCTGAACTCATAGCCCAACATTGTACTAATTAGGACTATGCTCATCCCATCCTTCGAAACTCCACACTTCAACATAGAGTGTTGTGTGTAGCTCAATAATGAATAATTGGGATGGCTATACATCTCCTCCTTGAGCAATTTAAGGGTACTCTATCAGTGAGAGCTTGCTACTTCCAATTAGCAAGGTGCTCTAACCCTTGGTTATGCAATTTCCCTGATGGAAATATCCCACAAATATCAAATTGAGGTGTTGAAATAACAGGGAAGGGAAATGTTTGCAAGGGCGTTGGATCAGCTGAAAGTTGGGAACATCTTGCTCAGCTACAAGAGTTCCTCCAACCAGTGCAATGGCTTCTCCAAATACTAGGGATGGTGATGGTTGCTCCTATATTGTTGCGCCAATGTTTTTATCTGCCTCCTCTTCCTCATGCATGTCCTAAATCATGCATGGGCCTCTCAATGTCAAGTGGTCAAGACCATATTGCAAAGATGCAAGTGCTCCTTCACCCGATGCAAGTACTTCTCTAGTTGATGGTGGAGGTAGGGGTTCCTCTTCTAGAGTAATAATGAGTAAATCTTCATTTGGCTCCTCATGTACTACTCATCAATGATGGGAGATGTCTTTGGTTTCTTCCTACCAAACTTCTTCTTCAGTCTCTGAATGAAATTTGCATAAGCAAACACTTTCATATGTGATAGATGACTGAACCACCAATCTTTGGCTTCACCCTCTAGGTGTAATGCTGCAATCTCCACAACCTCTCTTTTTTCTACAGAATATAGATTAAATAATGTAGCTAAATCTTACCTCCAAACCCTCAATGTGATTGTGGGAGATCCATCAAATGTAGGCAAAGAGAATATATGCCTCTTTCTTCTATTGTTGCTGCAGGATCTCCTCTCCTCTTTGAGTTGCAATTTTTTTTGGAGAGTTATATTCTCCTTGAATTCTCTAGACTGTGTTTTATACTCTACAAAATATTCACTTAGAGTCTCATACTCCATGTTTCCTCCATCTCCATGCCATTCACCTTCCTCTTCAAAGAAAGTGGACATAGTAGATTGTTTTGGAGCTCTATGCATGGGCGTTTGTTTATGTTGTTGATAGGAAGTGCTTAGACCTTCCTCATTCTAAAACCCTCTTGAGGTTTCTCTTTTCCTTCCCCTTCTCATTTCTTTAGTCTCTGTGGAGAGATCTTCCATAGATCTGAAGAGAAGTGTGCAAAACTCATTCCTTCTGGCATTGTAGACTTCTTCTTTTTCTGCTTCTTCTTCTTATTCTTGTGATGTCATGAAATTCCCACAAGCTGAGCCAAATATCATGATCTAATACCACTGTAATATCCCAACATGGAAAATACAGGAATATAGAACATTTTCAACATTCCAAATAAAGAAAAACAGTAATATAGCACTAAAATATGGAAAATGTCAGAAATATGTTGCAACTAAAATTTACATCAAGACATGATAACTATGAGAAGAAATAGCTGAGTCATATCATTATAAACAACAGAAAATATGAATGTAAAAAGTGCTCCAAAATGAATGCACTAAAGCCACAAGATGGTTGAAATATACTAAAGAAAACTAGCACTGGAAATGTTGTGCGATAACTATTGCTGCTGCTGGAAATTTCTACTACTCTGAAGAAGAACCATGTTTAGGAGGCTGCTGGAGTGCTCAAAATGATCCAATATTTTAACCACATATTCTACTAAAAAAAACACAAAAAAACCCAGAAATGGTTTGGCCAAATTTTAACTTTAGATTTTCGGCCCTTTTTGGGTTGCCCACTGCACCCCTGCTGGCTGACTTATGCACTCCCTGGGGATGACTATTGATATGGGGCTGAAATAATGATCTATAAGCTTAAATAGCACCCAATCATCTCAATAGATGAATGGTTGGTCCCTTATCTTGATATTCAAGCTAGAAGCTTGAGATCTAGTTCCTCCTTCCATTGCTCATGCTGGAGCTGCACACTGCACAACTATTGGACTGAACTGCATTGTCAAGAGGGATGAAGTTGTAACATGCTGCCAAATGATGGAATATAGCTCAAAAATGATGGAAATGATCTCTCCAAAGTGAGGGAAAGACCCCTCACAGGATTCCAAGATAAAATACTTGGAACTTCCTTCCTCCCTTAGATCTTCCTGACTGGACTATGCAATTCCTGAAGGAACTGCTGCTGCATGGAGGTGTAGAAATGATGGCCTGATTCCAGATGTAGAAATTTTGATCTTGGGAGACGGAAATGAAGCACAAGATGAAATGGATTATCCATTCACCATTTCCTTAGTTGAAATGCTAAGAACTACCTCCTCCTCTCAAACCCTAAGACAAGAATGCGTAATTTCAGAAGTTGTATGTGCTACAGAGAGGGACTAGATGTGGCACTTGTTGGGGTTCCCATGTTTTGGCCAGATTGGCAAGACCAGAAGATGAGAAAACATCAAACTACTTTCAAACCTTAGGATCTAGCCCTCCTGGGTCCAGAGAGGGATCTCTCTATATGAGCAAAGGTTTTATGTCTTTGAAGCTCAAAGTTTAAGATGTTAGGCTAGTTATAAGGCTCCAGGTTTGTTTGTTTGTTTGATTGTTTGTTTGGTTGCTGGTTATCAGAAAAGAAGGGTTCAATGTAAGACAAGGATGAGCAAAGAGGAATAAGGCAGAGGTGAAGTATTCCAGGGAGCAGTCAAGACCATTGGGCAATGGATTCAGGAAAGGATTTGCTTGCTAATAAATATGCAGGCTTTCAGTTGGGCTAGTCATCTAAAACATTGGATCTTAAAGATGATAGTGTGATATGGAATAGTAGGAGAGAAGGAGACAACATAGATTAGAACACACAGTTAAAGACCATCTGGTCGCACAAGGATCCTAGTGGATAGGGCTAACTCTAATCCCCAGTGTTCCCAAATCTTCCAGCTAAATCCTAACGAGAACATCTAAGAACATATTCATTTAATTCATACATCAGAGAGCAAGAAATAACATCCACTACACTGGTTAAATCAACTAAAATCAATTCTTAGATAACACATTTAGTAGAAAACATCAAAGGCAAGGAGAGCAGAAACATAGGGTACCTAACAAGGGTAAATACTATGCCAATATTTTGATGCAAGCCAGCAGAAATGAAATGAAGCGAATTAAAACACAGAGACAGGAAAACATCACGACTGCTTAGATCAGGATCCAAAGAAATGTGCTTGTCATATTAAATAGAAATACCAGTCTAGTAAAACATTGCCAATAGCTGAATACTCAGTCTGAAAACATCTTCCTTAGCCTATCTTACTACTTTACACAGAGACTTATCTCAAGAGAAATAGCTTACAATTCTCTGATAACTGATCAACAACCTTTACAATGAGTTTCTTCATGAATTTATAGCTCCAGTGGAGCAGAGAAGGTAGGTGAAAAACTAAATGCAGCATTAAAAACTCAGAAGAGGAAGAAGGCTGAAACCCACTCTGTATAAATTCTGTGCATTTATCCATGGCACTCTTTGGGTGAAAGAGTGGTCATCTCCAGGCTCCCATTTACTCCGGTATAGCTCTGATGCACTCTGGCTGCAGTACTCTGTGGTACTTTTGGTGAATAAAAAAAAAGGTAAATAAATGACTGAGAAGTCCACCATACTTGTGAAACAAATGCTTTGATAGCACCAGGACTGTTGTCAGGGCAGAAAATCTCTCTAGAACACAGCATAGATTGAACACTGCATGGGAACTTTTTCCTTTCATGGGAAAACATCCTGCTGATGTGAAAACCCAGATGATATGGTTTTCTACGTGTTTTACCCTCTGTGTGATCCATGATGTCTCTAATCTGGTGCTTTTCCTCTAAAACACTACGTTAAGGCTCAAAAATCTTCAATACTGAACGTTGAGCCCGCTAATCATTAACTGGTATTTCTCTGTCGCTTCGTAAATATCTTAATCTGAAAAATCTGGGCTTTAATGGCGCCGGATAGGTTTCACGGAGATTGAAATGTCCTTTGATAATATTTATGTTGCCGCCATCTTTCCGGACATTTCCTTGTAGTACCAGCTTCCAAATTCAACTTTCTCTACACAACGCGCCATTTACAATGATACATATGAACCATGGCGGTTTTCTGCCTTTCTGAAACCCTGCAAAATACGAAAACAAGTTAAGAAAACAATGAATGGGGGTGGTGGATGCAGTGCGGACGATGAAAATGGCCGTGCAGTTGGTGAAATGGTGGAATAATGCGGGCAAACGGTGGAAAATGGTGAAAGTTGGCAGAGCGCAGCAGATTTAAATGAAAACCTTCAAAAATTATCGTTTGAATGAATATATATGGAGGGTGGGTGGAAACACGTGGAATGAGCGATGTGGCGGCACGATACAATGGTGGGTTGATTTTGAATCTGGACCGTCCGATCTCAGGAGGAGATCGATGGCTGGGAATGCGTCGGAGGGCGATGAATGGTGGGTCAGGGGTACGGTGGCCATGGATTATCGAGTGTGCAGCTTCATGGAGTGATCACCGTTGGATTGCCCGCCACAAATTCGACGACACACAGCGATATCGCTCTGTTTCCATGGACGAACTTTAATGCACGATGGGAGGGTGGTTTTCCAGCCGTACCGGTGCCACGCATCAGATGATGTATGAAATCGCTCCAAAAATGAAAATACCGCCCGACCTCCAAACGCGGTGCGATGAAGACCAACAGTTTTGAACAGTGCTCGGGCACGGGGACCACAGGTGGACAGGAGAATATGGACCGTCAGATCGTCACTCGAATGGACAGCAAATATTTTATCGAGTAGTGAACGGGTTGAAAGATGGTTGTTGCGGGGGCGGCGATCGTCGTCCACTCTTTTTAGATCAACGATTGAAAATGCACCCAATGAACATATGAGATAAGCGTTTCCTTCCCTGGTGCCTGGTCATGGCACTGGGTCACGTGGAGGAAAAAGATACAGGGGGCTTGGCCTAAAGGGGCTAGGACCCATATTATGGAGAAAATGGCTTTTTGGGCCATTTAAATGCAATTTGAGGGTGGAAAAGGGAAACGATAGGGAGAAAAAGGATCGTTTAAACCAAAGGTTTTTGGGAGGATTAGAGGATTAATGAAGGAAGTTTAGAAAGGGGGGAAAAAGGGTGGAAAGGAGACTTAGAAAAAGGGACAATAGGGTGAAATGGGTTTTCTTGTAGGGGTACAAGGGGCAAATGAAGGCCCTTTGGAGCACCATTTTTCCCAATTCAGAGAGGCTTATGGATGTAAACAACAGAGGGAAATAATCAAAGGGCAGCGAGCATGAAGAGGCTTCAAGGATGATGTGTTTTCAAGGGAAATTCATTCCTTGAAGGCTCATAAAACTAATTATCCCCTTGCTTTCTTGTCAAGTAATTTATGGGGGGCTAACAGCACCAATGCCAGATGATGAGTTACTTCTCAGACAAACCTTCCTAGAGTAGGAACTCGAAGTCTCCTATGGTTAAGGGTGGGATTACCACTCATGAACACCTGTGTGCTAAACAACACAACAGATTTATCTAAACAACTGAAGCGTGCAAAGAATGTGAAACGACAATACAATATCAAATTCCAGACTGATTTGCTTTGTTGCCCTCATATTCCTTATATGGTTGTGAGCCTTCCCTAACCTTGGCACACCTCATAACTGCGTTGTACATGTGGCCACTAGTCCCCATGAATATTGTGTTGTCACTCCATGATCTCCATGATCTCTGTAATTAATATCCACTCCCCCCATCATGTGTTCATTTAATACACCACTTCCTCCATCACTTCATCATTATCTCTCCATGATCTTTCTTTTATTCCTCCACTATCTCCATCATCTTCATCATTATTGTTCTAGGACCTCTACTCCTTCTTCATTATTAAGTTTCTCCACTACTCCATAATGCTGATCCACTACCTACTAACCCACATTCACACAATAGAAGTGGACTTTATTTCTCTAATGGGTTTTATGGGTCCATAGACCCTTTTATTCACTTAACTAAGCAAGAAAATTAAGAAGTCTAATATTCCAATTAACGGATGGAAAATTGGGAATATTACAGAAAGGGTGGGATTTCTGCTCAGAAACACCTGTGCTAAACATCTCTGTAGACTTAGCTAATTAGCATAAGAGTGCACAAAAATGTCCTAAGACAAATCCAAATCTAAACATATCAAAAGAAATGAATAATCCATGTCAACCATTCTATTGTGCCTTCACCTTCATTATATAGATTGTGATCCTTCCATAGCCTATTGCCTTGTACTTGTGGACATAAGTCTCCATGATTTACTGTGCTATCTCTCCATGTCCTCCATCATGTCTACATGTGATGATCAACCTCTCCATCATGTGTGCATTAAATGCACTACTTCCTCCTTCATGTGTTCATTGGATGCACCACTTCTTCACTAACTTATCATAATTGCTTTATGATCTTACTTTGAATGCATTGTGATCTTAGTTGACCTCTTTAAAGATCCTCATGAGTTTACATTTAAGATCCATGATATTTTTTGACATCCACTTTAATTTTGAACCACATGTTGACATATCCGCAAAAATTCTTATTTATATTTTGGTTAAGAAAACCCAAAATGTCAACACATAACCTGCTCAGTCATACCTTTTCCCTTGACTCATAATTCCACTGCGCCACTCACCCAATTCATATTTTCTGCCATTTCACATATATAAAACCAATTTTCCAGGCTTCCAATGCAATCTCGCTAGTTGGATTGTTAACACTACTATCACTTTCCAGGTATCGATGGTCGATGGTCTAAATTGCTGAAGATTCAATTATGTTAATAATACAATGCCAATCTACTCTGCAATTCATAAAGAAATGTGATTTATTTATACTACATGTTCCGCCCGATCTAAATATTTGACTTCTGGTGGAAAGGATGACTTACACTCACATAACACAAGTCATACATCACACTATTTTCTGTGCACTTCCTCTGTTGTCAAAGTGCACTCAACCTCATTAACCTCCGCAAGTAGGCGAGCTTTATCAATGAAAGGAAATTTTGCAACACCCTGCCAAGCAAAACATTTACTATTCATGTCAATCTCAACATCAATAGGAAAAAAGTAAATAATCAATGAATTTGGATCAGTCATCAAGCTTCTAGAATGTTTAGGAAGAACATTTTCACTTGCATCTGGAACACTCCCATGAGTTGATTAAATGGTTTGAATGGCTTCCCTAGTTCAAACCGTATCTGCAACCGATCCAGATCTCTCAGATCAGATGCAAACGGAGCATAATGATATGGATAAAAAATTGCCATGAACATACTCCTTGGTAGTAATAATGCAAAACCCAGCACAGTCCTTCAGTATATTTCGAAACAATCATCTTTTCGAATTTTATTTGAAGTGCGGACCACAAATTTTCATAGTAATACCTTTCTTTCCAACACAAATGATATAAGTGTCCCAAACCAATATACTATTATTCAACCCAATGGTTTTTTTAAGGTCTCACTTAAAACATATCGTGGATGAGTGAAATCCATTGAATTCATTGAACAACACAAATTTAATTGAATGTCATATGGGTTGCATCATACCTCATACCTTGTCACCATATAAACCATTGCATAAACCACTTGTAATTAATTCAAGACCTCAATGTTAACACTTCAACGTTAATGTCATAACCCATGTAATATATGTAATGCCCACGCAAATGTCACGTGGGCTTGTGACACAGTATTGTCGCTATCATATTAGACACACGATAAAGCTGGAACGACATTTCCTCCCACGTAAATTTCGACAGTCTCGCCTCCTCCAAATGCACCTTGCCAGGGTTGTCACATTTGACATTAGCTGCCTGAGGATGGAAAATACACATGGTCTTCGCAAATCATCGCAGCAAACAAAGTGACCGTAACCAAATATAATTCCAAAGTGGTTGAAATTAAGTTGAAATTACATTGAATTACTTATTCATTTACATGATTCCATAGGTTGTGATCAAATTATATTGTACGCAGACTTTAACCCACTCATTACTTACATCAGGCATCAGGATATTACCATGTACCATCCATTGCTCACGAGTTTCCGAACCCGCTGTCAGAGTAACATTACCTGCGCCTATGCTTTGGTTGTAACTCCACCACAATAATGATGTTCTGTTCCCCTTCCATCTGCACTATTACTTCACATTAATGCCGCTCGGTCCACTTTTGTTTAACGTTGTCAATCAACTCATGTTTAATGCTTCCCATCAATGTCGTCTTTGCTTCAATGCTCCAGTACACAGCTCGATTTTCACATGTGTTTCCTAATTCATGCTTCACTAGCAACGTAGACTCTAGAAATACATCATTGCTTCAGTTTTTATTGCCTTTGCTTCTTCATACACCAACGTTCTTGCATTCGCACACTCACACACAGCATATACATACACATTTGTAGACTCAATCCAGGATTCCAATCAATCAAACGTAGAAGAGATTCATCCTCCAACTCATATCCTGCATTCAAATTAGTGTCTCACAGTGCACATATAACTTTTCAAATTCAACACAGATATCTTTGCGATCCGATACCAAATGATGCAGGGATTCTGGGTTAAATCAGAATCCTAGAATTTAAACACAAATTTCTTCCCTATGCATGAAAATTCTCAATTCTTCACTAAACATAAAAATGGATGTTGCTTAAAATATGCATAAAGAGAAAGAGAGCCATACAGAAAAAAAAAAAATATTGACATTAAAGTAGAAAAATTCTTAGGCCAAATGTTACATTGGGTGGCCTCTTGGCTCTTAGCCCTTCAACCCATCTTTATAATTCTCTGCACTCCTCACTTTACACTCTCTCCCCTTTCTCACCCTCATAACCTACATATTTATACATAAAAATAATTTGTTCCACTCCATAATTTTCTCCTCATAAATCTCAACTTAAAATCTAATTTAGATTAATCTTATTTTGGACCCAACTAAGTCCTGTTTATGGAATTTCTCATCCCTAAATTATCTACCTAAATTAACTCCACTCATATCCTTATTTATTTAAGGGATATTTACAAAAGATCCTCACATTTATAATTTCCCTCCTAATTATTAAAATTAAGCAATTTAATTAATAAAATAATTAAAATTTCTCACCCCCCTTATTACATAATTAAATAATGAAAAATTGGCTCTGATGCTCCTGCATCACATGCCCAGCACCAAAGTTGCCTCTCTAGAATGTCTACTGTGACCTCTAACTCTATAGCTCGATGTCCCTCCTCAATCATGAAGATCCAAGTGACAACAATAAGCTTCCCAAAATCCTCCATAATAGATGAGATACATAAAAATAGATGGTTCCTCCCACAAAAGGAAAGCTCCAACTCACAATTTATTCCTCCATCCCATGCTACATGAAGAAAAAAGAGGCTCATCATTCCTTCATTCTTAGACCTATTGCTGCTTGTTGGATCTAAGCATCATCCAAACATTGTACAAAAGAAGAAATAGAGACATATGGGTAGACAAAATTGTCAAAGCATATTCTCCCAATAGTAACCACTGCAGCAATGTTCCCTGCTGCCACACGACTCCATCAAAATACCAAGTGGGTTGGCCATATTGTCTCAAGAGAAGCCACAAAAACAATGCATCTTGCTGCCCCACCACATCATCATCAAACCAAGTATGGTTTTCATACTCTCCAAGTAAGATCCATTGGAGGAATGCCTCTTGCTACCATCCTCCATCATTACTATGCAAAGAAGGGGAGTATGTCTAGCCAAACTCTCTCAATAGTAACCATAGAAACAAGTTCTCTTGTTTCCTCTTGACATTATCATGCAAATAATTGACTAACAACATAATGATTGACATGTGGAATTTCATATCAGCCCAATATAAACCAACTCTACCATTACACATCATGAGAGTACTATGCCATATATAAATCAATACAAAACACATAAACATGGGAGATGTCATGTGATGGCCAAACTCTCTCCAGGACAACCAAAGTGAACATGACTTATTTTTCTGCATTTTTTCATTCATGCACAAGGCATGAGTCAAAGAAATATGAGCTATTGCGTGGTAACCATACTCACCCAACAGCAGCAAGCGTAGCCATGCCTCCTATTAGGGTCTCTGTAATTTGCAATTTTGGAAATACAAACTGTAGAGGTAACATATGAACCACGTTGGGATCCTAGGATCTAGCCCTCCTGGATCGAGAGAGGGATCTCTCTATGAATGTGTTTAAAGATGTGGTCTTTAAAGCTTGGAATGTGATATTAGGCTAGTTATGAAGAGTATGGGTTTGTTTGTTTTTGTTTGGTTGGGAAAAGGTATAATGAAGGTGAAAGCAGTTTAAATGAAGGGTCAAGATGTATGCAAGTGAAGGGATGATTCAGCTGAAATGATAGGCAAAAAGCAGCTTTGATCCATTGGGTTATGGAGTTATAAGAGGATTTAATTGGACAGCAAGGTTCAAGAATGATCCATGGGGAAAGTTATCTATGTCAAAGGATCTCTTTTAAGTTGATTTTATGGAATGAAACAGATAGGAAATGGAAAACAAATGAAGAACAAAGAACAGCCTGAGATCAAGTAAGTGCTTTGAAACTATCCTGCTTTGGCATGCATTTAAGGAAAAAACATGAAAATAATCTAAGATTAGGCCAGTACTTTGAAACTAACCTGCATTGATGTAATTTCAATAGAAAACATTAAAATACTTAGAATAGCTTGAGATCAAGTAAGGACTTTGAACCTATCTTGCTTTCAACATATTCCATTGGAAAAAAACAGATGATAAACATAAAGAGTAATCTAAGATCAGGTAAGTGCTTTGAAACTGACCTGCTTCAATGTACTCTTAAGGAAAAATTTCAAAAGGAAGAAAACATAGAAATAAAGCTTATCAGTGAGAGTAGGGTACTGTTAAGAGTAAATCCTAACTTTGTATTTGTTGTTATTTATCAGAGAAAGTGGACAAAGTGAAAACACAAAGTAAATTGACAATTAACAGTAAGAAAAAACATCACCATTGACATGGACCAGGATCCCATAAATCAGCTTGTATTTGATGTTCAAACTAGTTACAATCATCAAGCCTGGTGGGTCTCTACAACTTCAAACTTCTCATTACATCTTATGTATCTTCAATTGCAAACAGGGCTTCAGTAAGCCTCAGAAAACCATCATGTAATCAAATATCCAGAGACCAACCCTTACAATGTGGTCTTCAAGGAGAATTTATAAGAAAATATGGAAGTGGGAGAGTTTCTAGGGGTCAAGTATCATTAATTTCACAATCAATGCAATTCCTGGCCTTTGAAAACTAGGCAAGGCATAAGACAGGAATTCCCTCAACCTATAACTCTGTTTCTGCTTTTCGAGGCTTGTTGGATGAAATATTGACTTTAGGGTTGTATTTTATCTTCAAAATAGCCTTTGCTGACAATTAGTAATAAGTTCCTTTGATTTGTATTAATTGTTCAACTGTCTTTTAGGTCAAGATCTTTTGTTCTTGCATTAATTAGGCCTTCTTTATTTTCTGTGAGGCTACAGGTGTCTTTTAGTAGCTGGAGAGGTTGGCTTTTGGTGCTAGAGAGGGTTCAATTGGCCTCTGAGTGGCAGTGGAAGCTTTCTTGGACTGACAGATGTCTTTGTCTTTTTCTAAAATGCTTTTAGTTCACTTTTAGGTCTGCGTTTTAGGCCTAATTAGGCTTTGGTCTTCTTTTCAGGTCTTCATTGTGTCTTTAACTCTTTTAAACACTGGATCACGTTCTTAATCTTCAATAATCCACTTTTAATCCTTTAATTTTGTTACTAATACACTTTTCCGCTTCCGTAGACTGTTTCCGATGTTTGTACAGGTTTTGGAGGTGCAGGAGGGTTTGACCAGGGTTAAACACTGATATTTTTGATAAAAAATGCCTGCAATATCTTTAACGGTGTGCTTCGGTGCGTTTAGGCTATGAAAAATCCTCCTTGCGTTTTGAAAAACCTCTGTCTTTGACTGAGCGACAGAGTGGATTTACACTATCTGATACCCTGCAAAAACACAAAAAACAAATTAAAAATCCTTGGGGAGTGGAGGATGAAGAGCAGGGGAAAAATGGTGGCTGCAGGCAAAGAAACGGTGAAAATTTGTGAAAAATGGTGAAAATCAGGCTTGCAGAATTTTTGGTGCGAGAAATATTTTGGGCCGTTAGATTAGGTCTAACAGTGATGATCGATGGCTAAGATTCGTTGATGAAATTGTTTGGTGGAGAAAGGAGGAAAGATGGATGGAGGATGACACTGTATCGTGGCCGTCCGATGAAGAAATCGGATGGTGGAGATCAATGGACGAGATTGGTGAGGGGCATATGTGAATGGCATGAGAATAAGTCCGGATCGTTAGATCGTAAATATCTACAGCCCATATTAAGCGGTAAAACACATGGCGGAAGAGGGTGGTAAGACAAAAACCACTAGTGGTATTCACGCGGATCCGAGGGTGGTTTATGGTTTTTCCCAAATTCACGTGATACTATACATTGCATGCCACGTGTCAATATAAAACCGCCTATATCACGCAGCTTTTGAACATTAACCTTCAGACAATAAATCTAGGCAATATGCTTGTGAACCATCGGATTTGGGGCGGTGAGATCCTACGGCGGAGGTGCGAGTGTGATATGGGAAAGTGCACAGGCAGAGGTGGTGGTCGGGTTTATTTCTGATCGTCGGATCTACACTTTGGACGGTTCAGATTTGGTGTTGAGGCAGAATGTTTTTTGAAAGGAGGAGGGGGGTATGCAGAAAAAACACCCGGTCACCGTCGATCTATGAAGATCGACAACTCTCATTGATTTAAAACCATGCATCGGAGGATGATGAAATAAAGGTAAAAGGCGCTTTGCTTGGGGTTTTTCAAAGGCTTTAAGTGCTCGGACATTGGGGTCTAGGTCTCATGGGAGGGGGGCTAAGCCACATAAGCCCTCTGGGGCTTAACTTTCAAACAGAACAGACAAAGTGTTTTATAGGCTTTTTAAAGGGATTTTCGGTTTTTTTCAGAGGGTTTTGGTCTTCTTAGCGCCTGGTTGAGGGCTGGGGGTCATATGAAGAACAGGGCTACAGAATATAAGCCCTCAGAGGCTAAAGACTGATATAGTGTAACTTGGGTGTTTGAGGCCGAATTTAGTGCTTTTTTAGGCCAAATGAGGGGTTCCGGTAAGGGGGAAAAGGGATTTTTAAGCCTGACAGAGGGTAATATGAGGCTTAAAAAGGATTTTAGGAGGGAATGGAGGGTTAGTGAGGGGATTTTGTGGGATTTTTAATGGGAGAAAGGTGATGAAAAATGGAAATTTGGTGAGGAGGACATAGGGTAAATGGAGGCCTTTTTTTACAGCAGTTTTCTTCACAAACAGTGAGGCTTTTTTATTGACACAGCATTTATAATTGCTTCAGAGGACAAAAAATACATGAAGGCTTCAAGAATGGCATGTTTTCAATGAAAATGTTCCTCTTGAAGACTTAGAAACCATTTAGCCACCTATTTTCTATGCCAAAATTTATAGGTGGCTAATAGTGGCTCCACATGGGGATGGCATCTTCCTGAAGATGTCAAGAACTGCAGATTTAATTCTTTGGAAGTATGCCAGATGCCTGATCTTTGACCATCCTTTTCTTCTTTGATCAGCTACTACAAATCTTGAAAATAGCATATCAGCAACAAAATTCTCCCAACAATCTACCTACCCATCCTACTGTCCTAACATTTTTTTCTCCAAGGTGCATTTAGACTTGCAGAACTTTTACATCATCATTTTTTTATTGAAAGCAGGAAACACTAATCTAATTCTACCCTTATTCCTCCATGAGACCATATTAGACAGTTGGCCTCATATTTTCTCTACCTACACTAATATCTGCTAGGATTAAACTTTCTAGCAGATTTCTTTCTCTACATTCTAAAATAGAAATTTAAAAACAGTCAAACCAGGATTAGACTGTCTGGTTTGCTGTGGATCCATGGCATAAAGACAGCTGCACATGAACTGAACTTTGCAGGAAATTGAAACCAAAATTTTGAAGGCTGGAAATTGTGAAATTTTTAGAGCATCCTTCTTTCTCTTGTGACTCAGGTTTTGAGCTTGTTAGAGTCATTCTTTATTCTTCATTTTCAGCTCTAGTTTTGGGCTTGTTAGAGCTGATCCATATTCTTTATTTCAACTCTGGTTTTGAGTTTGTTAGAGCTGGTCTTTCTTCTTTCTTTGCTGGTTCAGGTTTTGAGCATATTAGAACCAACTTTTCCTTTCTTTGGCTAAGGTTTTGAGCTGATTTGAGCCATTTCTTTTGGAACTTCTAAGGTTCAAGTTTTCAATTTGTCTGAACCCTTTATTTTCTCTTTTTGTATTTTTTTCTTTTTGTGAAACTGAACAAAGCAATGGTATTTACAATGGAAGTGAAAAATTTAAACTCTGAATTTTAGCAGTAATAATGTTTGAGCATCCTGTCATTGACAGGACCCCAAACAGATCTGTACCATCTAACTCTTGTAGGAAGAATGCATTTGGACCAATGGTGGACTAAATAATGTAAGGACCTTGCCACAAACTGTCAAATTTTCCATGCTTTCCCTTATCTTCTCTTCTAGAGTCCCACCTGAGTACCTTGTCTCCAATTTTGAAGTCACAAGCTTTTGTTCTTTTGTCAAACAACTTTTTAATGTTCTCTTGCAATTTTTGAGCTCTATTGTAGACCTCCTCCCTTGTTTGTTGGAGATGTATTGTTTGATTAATCCTCCTTACCATGATGTCCTCTTCTGACTGTATTTCTTGGACTAATTTGATCACTGGTACTCCTAGGCTGGTATGGAACACTGCATCTACTCCATAAACAAGTTGGTAAGGGGACATTCCAATGGATTTCTTTGTGGTCAATCTGTCTGCCCACAAAGCATGCACCAAATTGTTATGCCATGATTTTTTATTCTCTTCAAGCAGCTTCTTGATGATGGTCACCAAACTTTTATTTGATGATTCGCAACAGTCACCAAACTTTTATTTTATGATTTTGCTAGCCCATTACCCTGAGGATAATAAGTAGTAGAATGACCAAGTGCGATCTGATACCTGTGACAAAAATCAATCATCTTTTGGGAGCCAAAAGTAGCAGCATTATCAGTAATAATTTTCCTAGAGCAGCCAAATCTAGATAGGATATGGTCTTCAAGGAATTTTATAATAACAGAATCTGTGGCATTCCTAGAAGGGATGGCCTCTATCCATTTTTTGAAGTAGTCACTGGCTGTGAGAATCCATTTGTGTTTGGCAGATGAAGCAGGATGGATTTCCCCTATGAAATCTAGGCCCCATTGTTGAAAAGGAGCTTCAACAGTGATTGGTTGTAATGGTAATGGGAGGAGCTTTCTTTTGCCTTCAAAAATTTGGAACTTGTGACAGGAAACTATCATCTTATGGACATCTTGGAAGAGGGTGGGCCAGTAATATCCAGCTCTAAGGATCTTATTGGCTATGGTTTTCCAATAGAGATGACCTCCACACTCTCCTTCATGGAATTCATGCTTGATCCTCTCTGCATCAACTTCAGGCAAACATTTAAGAAATAAACCATTAACATTTTTCCAATATAAACATTCATTTAAAATGCAATAATTCCTAGCTTTCAACTTTAAAAAACTTGCCTTAGTCTTTGATAAATCAGCAGGAGCATTAAGGTTTGTAAGCACATACAAGATATTAGCATACCAAGGTGAGTTTTGGAACTGCTCTTCAACAGTGGGAGTAGGAAATTCTTCATGTTCATACAAGGCATCTATCATGTTAATTTCAAGGGCTTGTAGGTTATATTCAGCCATTAGTCGAGCTAAGCCTTGAACTTTAATGAGTTTTGTGGGTTTGATTTCCAAATCATACTCTAGTATTACTGCAATCCATTTACCTCTCTTTCTATCTGGGTCTTGTGACAATATGTCTTTTACCACTATGTTAGGCACATAAGAAATGATGTGAGAATGTAGAATATACACCCTAAAGTCCTTTAAGGCCTTTACCAAGGCATAGGCATGCTTTTCCATGATATTGTATTTCAAGGGTGCATCTCTTAGTGCCTTGCTAAAAAATGCTATTGGCTGCTCTTGCCCCTCTGGATTTTTCAGCAATAGGATAACAGCTACAGTATGCTCTGATGCAAAGGAGAAAATGAGGAAATATTTTTTGAAATCTGGGCTAATTAGCACTGGTGCTCGGGTAAGTGAAATTTTTACCAATTCAAAGGACTTTTTGGCTTCTGCAATCCACTTAACTCCTACTTCTTTCTTGAGCATATTAGTCATGTTTCTAAGGAGCTCTGCTAAGTTGGGAATAAACCTCCTTAAGAAGTTAATCTTCCCAATGAAAGACTGCAATTCTTTTATGTTCCTTGGGTGGCTGATCTATATTATTCCCTCAACTCTTTTTGGATCTATTTTAACCCCTTTTTCTGATATAATATGGCCAAGAAGTTTACCTTCTTGTAGGAAAAACACTGTCTTTTTGGGATTTAAAGATAGCCCAAACCTTCTGCACTTTTCAAAGACTTTCCTTAGATGTTTAAGGTGCTCTTCATTAGATTTGGAATAAACTGTTATGTCATCAAGGTAAATTACGATGAAGTTCCCTATTTCTTCTGAAAAATCAATTTCCATGGCCCTTTGAAAAGTGGCCCCAGCATTCATCAGTCCAAAAGGCATTTTCACATACATGAAAGTGCCCCAAGGAGTTGTGAAGGTTGTCTTAAGTTGATCTTCTAGGAGTAATATGACTTGGTTGTACTAAAAATCCATCTAACGGAGAAATCCTTTTTGAGCCAACTACCTTTTGTAGGATGTGTTCCATTTTGGGAAAAGGGTAATTGTCCTTTAAGGAATCTCTGTTTAAATTTCTGAAATCAATGCACAATCTGATTTCTCCTATATTTTTCCTCACAGATACAAGGTTGGATACCCAATCAAAAAACCTCACAGGCACTACGATTCTTGCCTCATACATTTTCTTGATTTCCTTTTCCACTAGAGGCAGTTGCACTGGGTTAATTCTGTGCAGTTTTTACCTAAAAGGTTTCTGGTTTTCTTTCAAGGGGATTTTACGCTGGATAATTTTTGTGTCATAGGCTTTTAGGTCCTCATAACTCCAGGCAAACACATCAATAAACTCTTTAAATATATCGATGTATTTTTGTTTGATATGGGCAGGCAAAGACTTGGACAATTTAATAATTTTAGGCTTATCTTTGCTGCCTATCTTGCATTCTTCAACATCTGATTCAGTGTGTTCTATAGTGGGTTTCTTTGCCACATCATTGAAATCGAAAAGGTCCTCTAAGGGTGTTAATCCTCTGGGTATGTTCTTATCTTTGGACTGCAACACCTCTATATCTTCCTTATCTGTTTTCATGTATTCTTCATTCTGTTTTTCAAATCCTTTGGTCAACATGTTTATTTCTGCATTGGGGAATGGTTTTTCTTGGTCAGGAGGCTCTTCACCTAAACAGTTTTCCTCATATTTAGAATCTGAATCAGGTATTTCGAATTCATTCCTACAGAGCCAAAAATCTTCTATATGTTTGTCACCCTCAAAGACCTACCAATATTTTTCATTATCTAGCACTGCAGGTCTATATTTTGTTTGAATGATGATCTGTTTGTCACTAGGTGATTTCTGGTATGAGCTATCAGTGCAGGCCAATCCATTTGCCATTATGTTTTGATTCCTAGGAACAAACACAAGCTCATATTCTGTAAATGTTTTCAGGAAATCCATGGCGTTATTTCTGTATGCCCTTAGTCTAGGCTGCTTTGCAGTATACTTTCCATTTAGTTGCTTGATGACTAATTCTAAGTCTCCTTGGACAACTATTCTCTTGGCTCCTAGTTTTTTCAATTGATGATATCCTAGGATGAGAGCCTCATACTCTGCAATGTTGTTAGTGCATTTGAAATCTAACCTATAATCATGGCTCTCTATGTAATTGTTTTCAGTGTTGACCATCCATACACCAGCCCCTGCATTATTTTTAGTACAAGACCCATCAAAGTTCATGCACCGTAAGGGATTGTTTGTAGGGTTAACATCATCTTCATCCCTAATGCCATGTTCACCATTATGTTGTATTATGAGGTCTACACCATGTTGTGGTGTGTCTTGTTCTTCAGGATTTTCATGGAGTTTAGAGTGATGGGTAATTTTTTGTTTGCAGTTTGGGCTTTGTTCACTCTAGTTTTTTGTTTCAGCACACTGTTCAAAGGTTTCTCTCTCATTTTCCTCTATATCCAGAACAGCCATTATTTCTAGATTTGGGGCCTTTAATCGATTGTCTGGCTCCTTTATGGATTCATCATTATAAAGGATAAAAGAGTCCAGGTCAGTATGGACGGAATAAAGAGGGGAATTCTCAGGCTTTTCTGGGCTAATAACCATGAATTTCATGTGTGCCTCTCTATACAATCTTCTAAGCTGGCTAAAGACAGGCATAGTGGCATATGTCCCATCCATTTTCATTGTACCTTGAAACTTGGCACCCTATGATCTTGACAACAACATGCCATACTTAGGAGGTACATTAGCCACCACAACATCCATGACCATGAACTTGGCTGGGATTTGAGTCAAATTTACACAAAGATCTTTGATTAGGCCAAGGCACTTCACTCTGCTAGAGTCAAAAGAATATAAATCCTTGTAAGGTCTGGTTATCTCTAGGCCTAGCCTTTCCATTATCTCTTTTGGCATAAGGTTGTGTGAATCCCTTGAGTCATGCATGGCATTATGCAGGATTTTTTCATGGATATTGAGGCTGATATAGAAAGGAGGGACTACCCCTTCCTGAAATTTCCCTTCAATTTTTGGGCCAAACAAGAGAGTTGGTTGATCATCATTTAAATTGACAGTGTCACTATTTTCTCCTAAGTTTAAAGCTTTTAGAATTTAACTCTTAAATACATCTTGGGTGGCCACCTCAGTGAGAAGGACAGAAATTTTAATCTTGGCAATTTCATTCTCCAAACTGAAAGGAGAATGACTCTTTGGGAGGTTTAATTTTGTCTTGTTGGGCACCGTTTTATTAGCAAGATCAGCTTGTTGTTTTTGAGTATGTACAATATTTGGAGTTGTTTTATCAGGAGCATTAGCTGCAGTGCTAGTGCTGCTAGATTCTTGACTTGATTTGTGACTGGTTTGGGTGTCCTTATCTTTGTTTTTACCAGAATTCTTAGCTGTTGATTTACTGCTTTCATAAATCACTTTAGGAGTCCTTTCAGGCCTTTTCTTGATAGTGATTTTAGAAGCTTTTGGTTTGGAATTATCTATGTTATTTTTTCTCCTGAGGTCATATTGTTCTCAGACCTGCATGATGGCATTTTCAAATCCTAACCTATAGTCCTCAGTTTCCAACCCTTCCTCGTTCCAATGTGAGTATGAGGTCTGGTTTTCTTCTGTGGAAAAGGTGTGATCTTGTTCATCCACTTCCACCATATTCATGGAAGTTCCCTCTGAATCTTCTATTATCCCTTCATCCTCATCAAGGAAATTCTCTTGGAATGGAGGTATGACCTTTTGATCAGAGTCTCTTTGTCTATTTGGGGGATTGTTTCTCCTGGAGTTCTGGTTCTAGTTTTGAGTTTGGTTCCTGTTTTGATTAGTTGCTTGGATGACCAATTTCTCCATCATTATTTCCATCCTCTCCATGTTTTTGGCTAGACTATCATATTTTAGGTCAGATAAAGAAGCTATGTTATCATCCCTATAGGTTACCTTTTTCTCAACTCTCATCCTAGCTCTTTTTTCAATCAAGTTTGCCTCTACACTCACTGCTCCTTTTTGCATATCTTCCAACGTGTTATAGTCTCTTTCCCTAAGCTGATAGGCCATATCATCATCAAAGCCTTCAGGGTATTTCACTAAGGCCATTCCTTGGGGAAGTTTCATGTGTGGTGGAAGAGCATTGTAGATACTGTTAAATCTAGTAGAGTAGTCATGGACAGTCTCTCCTGGATTTCTTTTAAGATTCTTGTATTCTGTTAAGATTTGGAGAGGGTTTCTTCTGACTTCCCATATTTTTATAAAGGTTTGAAGCAAGGAGGGAAGATAATTGATGCTATTAGGAGGTAAGCCTTTAAACCACTTATTCACTTCTCCTCCTAAACTTTGAGTGAAGATCCTCATCTTAATTGTATCATCCTCAATTTCCATATAGTCAAAGGCATCTTCCATCCTATCTACATGGTGTTGAGCTGTAGTGGATTCTTTCCCAGTGAAATGAGGAATTTTGGACTGACATCCAGTGGGTAAAGGAGCTAAAGGTCGTGGTAGCACTAAGGGAGCATACCACGCTACCATGATGATGTTCTGTGGAGGTAAAGGGTGGGCTTGAGCAGCAGGTATATGAGTGACAGAAAAGCTAGGACTAGCAGAAAACTGTTGAGCAGATCTAGGGTGAGAGAGTCCCAAGTTTTGGATGAAATGTATATCAGGAGGTGTGGATGGAGGGGTTCCTCTGTCACTAATCAGGAGCTCAAGTCCAAGCCATGGAAAAAGGCTAAAAAATGAAAGTGTTCAAAATTGGTTGAAACTAATATGGTTTCCTAGGTCTCGTCTTCCTGATTCCGGCACCGCAAACGGTTCGAAAAATGGACACCGTATGAAGAAGTTATTGCACTTTTAGTGGAGTGGGTTCGACGAAGCACAGAGGGGCCAGCCCTCCTCCCATGGAACCTCATCATATGACTAGTGTGGGAGCTTAATGATTAAGAGCGCTTAAGGAGCCTAATTTCAAGTTTAATATTTAATTAAGCTTCAGTTAAGTGGAGTTTAAAATGGCAGAGATTCTGGAGGCGCTCCCAAATTTAGGCGGACTTCCACTTTTTGTGGAGTTAACTCGCAGTTGCCCCACATTTAGTGGAGGAAATTGGGGCAAAGTTGTTTTGGTCATAACTTTCTCATTACTCAACCTTTTGGAACGAAATTTTTTTTGATTTCGTATGTTCTCAGCCTTTTGGACTCAATGGCATAGGTTTCAGAGACATTGGAGCTCATTTTCAGCCTGTTTAGCTTCGGAGAAGCTTTTTGAGCCACTAGGGCCATTTTGGGTTTTGAGTTTGGTTGAGTTGTGGTTATCAGTTTGAGGTGAAAAAAAGCTCTATTTCAGATAATTTCGACCTTCTGAAGCCATTGGAATAGGTTTTAGAGGCATTTGAGGACTGCTACAGCCCAAAAAGTTGCATAGAAGTTCGAAGCACCAGCAGGACATTGATGAAGAGATCACTGTTTATGGTAATATTTCACTGTTTAGTGAATTTGAAAAGGCATTCTTAGCTTTTTCCTACCTTATAAATCAGTTTATATATTCAGATTTTTCTATTGATACACTTATAATCTTGTATTGCATTTGAGAGATTTTAATACAAGAGGACAAGCCCATTTTGGGAGGCTTGATCCAGGAGATGTAGCCCAAGAGTTGGGTGAACTCTATCAATATTGTCGTTGGTGTTTTATATTAATTGTTTGAATTACAGCTGTTGATATACATTTTAAGTTTTATAAAAACAAATAAACTTTAATATATAAAATAGAAAATATACACCATTTGCAGTTAAATTTCCGATAACATCAAGTTTAAAGCTAAGATAATTTAATTTAATCTGAAAGGTTTACTTTATTATTTATTTAGGCAGAGTCTGTAAGAGGGCCAGGTAGCCTCTGGATTCATCCTTTCTTTGAAAGGTGAAATATTCCAAAGAAATTCACTTACAATATTCTAGATATTCTAGATAGAAAGTTATGTTCTCAGATTCGTGATTTAAACTTAGAGTATTTTTTCACTCATTTACATAAATGAAAATGGATACCTTGCACCCTTTTCAAGTACCTTCCATTTTCAGATCAGATGGTATCAGAGCTCAGGTTGAGCATTCCTTATGGCGCAAAAGGTTTTAAAACAGTGTAAGAGATTTACTGTTTTATTGGTTGCAAAATGGTTGCTTGATTGAGAAGGGGTCTTTTCTGACATTTGGTTAAAAGCTTGCCGTTTGTTTGAAAGCTTTGAGAACTTTTCTTTGGAAGTTCCTTTTGCTTGTTTGAACATTTACATAATGTCAACTTCTTCTACAAGTGAAGTTTCCTCCTTCACGAGATTCTTCAATGATGACATGAAGAATGAGTTCTTTAAGGTGAAGGACATGGTGCAGATTCTCATTGAGGATCAAAGGGAAAGTGTTCAACTTCATGCACAATTGCTAGCTATGAAGGAAGATAAAGAAGCCATTCTTCAAAGACTGCATGATATGGAGTTGTAGCTTCTTCAAGCTCAAGAAGCTTTTTCCAAGAAAATACCTCATCTTCAAGATGTAAATCATGAGGTAAATCAGTCTGATTTGTCTTCAGTTTCCTCTATTGAAAACTGTGTTGGTTCTTTTGAACGGCATACAAGAGGTATTGGGTCCAAATTGATGTTGAAAATGGGCTATCAAGAAGGCAAAGGTTTGGGAAAGCATGCACAAGGCATTGTTGAGCCTATTTGTGTTGTGGAGCGTCCCAAGAATATTGGTCTTGGCTATGAGCAACTTAATGGTGAAGCTTTGAGCACATGCATTCAAGAATGTGATGGAAATTTGAAGAGAACATTTCTCCCAAGTTCTCAATTACATCAATGTCAGGATGACAATCTTCCTTACCATTGTTTTAAGCCATCATTGCAGCAAAAGAGGTATAATCATTCACATGATCAATTTGATTATGTTTCATCAAAGAATGATCATTTTTCTTGTTCAAATGAAAGAAAATTTTGTTGCACATTTTGTGGTGGAGTTAACCATGTTGCTTCAAGATGCTAGTTGAAAAAGAAAGCACACAGGAAGCAGAAGAGGCAAAGAGAACTTTCTCAGAAAGTGCTTAAGATTTGCCCAGTTTGTCAAAGGAAGGGACATGATGTCTCTCATTGTTGGACTTTGCATCCAACAAATCGTCCAAAGAATATGCAGCTAAGGGACAAACAGTTTGGCACAAGTGGATCTATGGAGTCCATTATCGATGTGGAAATGGAAGATTCACATGAAGAATTGAAGTTGCAGCAAAAGACGCCATGGAGTTGGCTTGGTAGGAAGTGGATTAACTTCTTATTGCAGTAAGTCATTACTCATTTTGTACATGCAAATTTCAGATTGGTATGCATGTATTTCAGTTGAAAAATTGATGCCAGATTGCATGTATAAGAAGTTTCATTTGAAGGAATTTCTTTGTTGTTGCAAAATTTCGCCATGGAGGTGTAAAAGATGAGTATGATACTCACTTATGTTGCAGCAATGTATTTTGGTTCAGCTCTTGATCACCCACATGTTTTTGGGATGATGTACTTGTTGGTATTTGAAAAAGAAGATTTGAAGTTGCACATGTACATAGAGGTTGTATGTGTAATTAGCGAACTGTATATAGTTCATTGTACATGATACATACACATGTGTTTGTCAAGATGTATCTTGTTGTTTATCGACTTGTGTTGATTGTGTCATACATGTTTATCGACTTGTGTCGGTTGTGTGCACACTTGTTATAGATTTTGTGTGTCAA